>OY284486.1:37067834-37437597 GCA_958336395.1 Ctenicera cuprea
TCTGGCGCCTTCCAGGAATTTTTGAAAAATGTGAAATTGATTAATTATTCATTCAAATACGCAAACGCCGATCGTAATAAACTTTTAGTAGTTCGATAGACTGTTCAAAGTACTTTATTAGATTCAGCTAGAATTATCAACTATTTTAAAAATTAAGAAAAAAATTATGATTTTTGATATCAACAACGCTTTTCGAACAGTTACGTGATTTTAACTACGCCTATCAATTAGCTCTAGTTAATAAACATATTTTTTATTCTTTACATATTTTTGATAACTCTTTAAATAAACTATTAATTTTGATTTTTAGTCCGAAATCCGAAGCGCATCGAATCAGTTGTAAAGCGGGCAGTTCCGTTCTTACTATTCTTATACGATATGGAACATCGTAGCGTTGCCTAGTTACGAACTGACTGCTTGTTTTCTTAGACATCTGACAGACTTGTGAAATGTACAACGTTATAATTATAAAATTTACACTTTTGCAAATACGGTAAAAGTATTAATATCTAGTATGGGAAAGTCCACTCGAAGTTAACACTTTACCTTATTTATTTCCTAAAATCATATTTCGGATAAAAAACAATTTGATGGTTATTTGAGGTGTTTGGTCGAATCAAAAGAACTAGTTTATGTCAGCGGTGCTTGGTGGCTATGTATTTCGTGACAGAAGAGCTATAAAATATATTTTTTTTTAATTAAGAAAGGTATGAATTTGGATTGTTTCTTACTAATTTAGGTGGGAATTTCAAAAATTATTAGCAAATGCGCTTCAGAACACACTTTACTTAATTGTTAGAATAGAAACCTGCAATCTGAATCCTATACCTATATTATTTAAATAAACCTAAAAAGATGATTTTTTTAAGTATTCTAGTGCTCGTAGATATAATTATAAAAGTTTTTAAAAAATTACGATGCAACTTATACGCATTTCGTCTTGTTACCTCTAGAGCGTGTTCTCCTTGAAACCTACTCTTTTTAGGATATTACATTGATTTGAAAATCACTAAATATATTTTATTGATATGTTACAAAAACAATGCAATGTTAGTCGTAAAATTGAACAAAATTCTACGCTACGCAAATATTGTGGAAGTATTGAAAAAGAAGCAATCAGAATTGCATATGAATTGTGTAGTGAGTTATTGTTGCTACAACTTTGGAAGTATTTTTAAAAAGTTTTGAAAACGGGAACCTTTCAATCACCGATTACAAAACAGTTTAGCTCCACTGCTTTATGATTTGAAACAGCACATACTCATCACAAGTGTCAGAAGACTGGATGAGGATGAATTGGTTACAATCGATAGCAGGTCTCAGAAATTCGAACGTATTGTTTGCAACAACAAAGCCTAGCTAAATTTGGGGTGTTTAGGAAACTTTCAACGAAATCAGCTAGCTGAACCACAATTGGAGTTAAGATTGTGTATTGTGTAACATATTTAATAAAAACATTTATCATTAAAGTCCAAATTCTTAAAAGATGTCACTCATTCAAAATAGAAAAATATTACAACCATTGTTAGAAATGTGTCGTCATAGTAACGAGTCAAGCAAAATGGAGCCGCTGAAATAGATTTCAGTAGGTAATTTTTTTAACAAAAACAGTATTATATGAAACCACACGTTAAAATATTTTCTACTCAAGGGTTGAAAAGCACGAGAAAGCGGCCTGGGAGCTATATTTGCTTCAAAGAAGTGACTCTTGGCATGTTAAGCTATCTTTATTTTTTAGGGCTTGCGAGGAGTTGGAGGTGATATTTGCTGATAAACAGACATTTTAAAAAGTTTATTAAATTTATTGCTAAGGGGTGATTAGTAGATAGTGGCTTAAGGATGATTTTCGGTACTATGGGGCTGCTCATAACATCTATGACATTTCTAATCCGTTAGGACTGGGAAGAAGCTGACGTAATTTAAGAGTGATATTTATTTATTTCTTGATATTTTATTAATGATTGTGCTACCCTGTGGATAACTTGGCAAACGCGTTTTAGAAAAGGAAGCGATTTTTCACTATGGTTTAATTTTAAAATTTTTAGCAATGCCTTTTGTTTATAGACTACTAAGTCGTAATTGGAATTTGATATTCTAATAAATGATGCCGGTTAATCGCTTATAGCCAATTTTCATCTTGTTTTACAATTGCAACTCCAAGATTGTAGATTTTCATTTGAATTCAGGACTTTCAAGCCGCCTTCAAAGAAGCTTAATTGACAGTATTATTTGGCAATAAAACTTAATTTTAATTAAACTGAACATTCTAACTAATACAATTATTACCAAAAAATAGAATTATATATGTTTAATTGCTGTCTTACAAAAAATCTATCCCTTGAAAAAAATTGAAAATATTTAGACAATACATTTATAATTTATTCCACAAAAAAGAGTAAAACATTATTGTATTATTTACTGTAAATTAAATACAAAACGACACCTGTTAAATAAAATTTCGAGGCTTGATACATTACATTGAAAATGAGCAAGCAATGTCGAAGAGAAACAGCAGTCTCTAGGGCACTTGCCTTGTATTTTCACACAGAAGGACTTCCCATTGTGGTTTTAAAATCCCAACTAAATCACTACGGACAAGAATATATTGGAAACTGGACCTAATGGTTCTCACGTTCCTAGTGGAAAGGGGAAAAGGTAAGACCATGAAACATTAGGAAAATATCGAGAAAAGATGCACGTATATTTCACATTTACAAGCACGGTACAATATAAAAGCATAATTTTTTTATTAGTCACAAATAACGTATAACGGCTGTGAAAGAAAAAGCCGAGCACTTTATTTATACAGTCGAGGTGCTAAAATTTAGTCAGATTGCTAGCCTGGAGGCAGTTGAATGTAGAACAATCGTTGCATTGCCTAAAAATAGTAAACAAAATGAGCGAAACAGGTCGGTGGTACTTTCCCATACTCTTTACGTTTTAAATAATTTCGCGTCAAGAAACGATGGAAATTTACACCTAGTCCTCTCCAGGCGCTACAAGCATCCCGCTCCAAACCCAAAGCGTTGGCGCGGTCGCCGACTACTTAAAAGGGATAGGTAATGCGCTCAAGATCTCGCATCAACAATTGTTGTAACAACTTTATGTATACAGTTATCAAAAATTGCGAAGGATGAAAAATATTCTTTTTATTAGAGCTAATTGATAGGTGTAGTTAAAATCACGTAACTTCTGGAAAACGCGACAATTTAAAAATTTTTGTTAAACCGTGGAGGGCGTCAGTAAAATTTGGAAGATTAATAAAAAACAAATTTGTAATTGATTTCAAGCTCTATCGGCTCAAAAAGTTTTTAAAAAATGTTGTGGGCAGTTGAGGAGCAATGTTTTGAAAATTTCCACAATTTTGAAAAACTAGTATTTTTACAACTTTCATATTTCAAAAATATTTTTAAATCACTTGATTATACTTATTATAAATCACTTGATAATACTTGTAAAGAGCTATCAATTAATATAGCAATTTGTGTTGGTTGGATATTTTGTCTTTGAGTAATCGGACATTAAAGTTAAATTTTCAAAAATTCGTAGCGGGCTTCATTTTGAAGATACGGCATTTGGAAAAAAAGTAGTTAATTTGTCTTTACTACAACGCAATTTATTCAAACTTTTGAAAAGTGTTTAAAAATAATCTATACCAAAAACACAGGTCTAATTTCTGTTTCCGGTTCCGATTAATGATCTTACAAAGAACGACCTGCAAATCAAAAACTTCCACACCAAATCTTATAAAAAGCAGACAAGGGGTTGCGGAAATATAAGGAAACAAACGCATCGACTCACCCACGCACCTACCCACAGACAGACATATTTTAAAACCCACATTTTTGGGTTCCCTGGACCCCACAACGCGTATTTCCGTAAAAATCTGAAATTTGCAAATTTGCGTGAAATAACTTTCCTTACTTCAGTAGAAGTATTGGAAAGTAAAAAATGTGTAAATATGAAAATATGCTGTGTAAGTCGAATTTTTGTTTCTTACGAGTTTTTGTAGGAAAAAAAAACTTAGGGACGTTGTTGGCATATAAAGTTTAATTTTTGCGTCACCAGGAACACTTTTCATTACAAACACAAGCTAAAAATGCATAATTTGTGAAAAACATCAAAATTTTCTCAAATGAACTTGTTTGTACCATCAGAACCAGTTTAAGTTCTATTTTCACAAAGATGCCTTTGAAAACGAAAGAAAACATTAAAATATGCCTTTTTTTATCAATTTTAAAGCCAAATAAGGCCAATTTAAGCAAATGTTTAAACATTTTCTGACCGACAGTCAATTTTTTACAATTTATCGCAAATATTCTTACCGATTTTTTTTTCAAAGTCTCAGTTCGTGCTCGTAGCTGATATCTTAATTAAATACTAGCAAAATATTATTAACAGATATAATTCTACACAAATACAACGCACGCACGCACGCATGAACGCGTTAAAGTAACACCCTGTACCTGTAAATTAACAGAATCCCTGCTTGCGTCTAAACGTTTCTGCATTCAAAAGTCCTTGCGTTCAAACGTCCCTGCGTTCAAATGGCCATGGATTCAAACGTCCCTGCTGCGCTGCGTGGCAACTTCCCTGTGTCCAAACGGCCGCGTCCAAACTTCCTAGACCCGAGGCTTATTGTACTTACCTTGCCTCAAGTAAGTTGTATGTAATCCGTTGTTGAAAAAAATTATTTTTTTTAAATTTATTTAAAGTTATTTGGCGCAGTAGGTAGAATTGTTTGTCAAAAAGAACAAAATCGTTCTATTCGTGTATCGTCCAAGAAATTGTGAGAAGTAGACCAAACTAGCAACAACATGTGGACCAACAGCACTAAAATTGCTTACTGGACAATACCTGAGAGATCCACTTCGAAAATTAAGTGAGATTGTCTCAAACCCCTGAAATCCAACTACTTACATCGAGGACAAGCATCGCCCCGGTCAAGCAACGCTGGTTCCGGTCAATCAAACTAAAGAAGACAAACATCGCTTCTAAATGAAAGCTACATATTTATTGTAAGTAATAGCTTAATTTATGTTGTACTAGTGTTGAATGTGTAGGAACCTTTAGCTTATACTTTATAATTGAACCGTACCGTAGTTTTGAGCAAAATTGTATAAAATGGCTTTACCGACAGGTTTTCACGTAGAAAACCTCAGGTCAATTCCTGAATTTGATGGAACACCTGAAAAATTTTTCGTACTATATTAGAACTTCAGAATTAATTCTAACGCAGTTTCTTGTTACTTGTAACAACAGGGAGATTAATTCATACATGATTTAAAAATTATATTACGAAACAGTTTTGGAGATCGTAGAAATGAGGAACATCTTTTGCAAGAGTTACTATATTTGCAACAATTACCAAGTAAACTATCAAATAGTTTCTACAACAAAATTCAATCTCTAAAAGCATCTCTTTATTCCCAACTTTCAACAAACGAACCTGATGTTAATTTTAGACTAATTAAATCAAGACTTTACAATTAGCTTTAAAAACATTTTTAAGTGCCTTAAGAAAACCACTTGGATCTTTTGTAAGATCACAAGATCCTGTTACTATGGAAATTACATTAAGCATAATTACAAAAGAGGAGAATATTAAACTTTTACAAAATTCAAATAGGAAATACCCAATCCAAAATGTAATTGCAAAAACCGTAAATCACAAATCGCAAAACTTGTCGCATCCACAAAACTTTGGAAACTCTCATCAATTTACACCATTTCGCCAAAGCCAATAGAGAAATCTGATAATACAACAACCCCAATTCCTAAATCGGAAATTCACGAATAAATCTCCACGAAATTTTAATAAATTTACCCCTCAGTCCCCGATACTTACTACTAATGTTTTTAAACCAACTGGAATTATTAAAAAAATTAAACCTAACCCAATAGATATCTCTAATGTAGAAAAAAGACCAACCACCCAACAATTAGGCTTCAACAAAAAACCTATTATCGATCAAAAGCCTTTTAAAACCCGAATTTGTTTATAAATATTTCTCTAACGACATTTATAAAGAAAAGTTTCATATAACAATAGTACACGCAACTTCAGAACATAACGAAGTAGCTGAAGTTCCTGTTCCCACTTTATTTGGTTCAAATGAAAATCATAAAACGTATTTTTTTTTAATTATAACGGTAAATACGATGGTTTAATTGGCACCGATTTACTTAGATAAGTAGATGCAAGAATTGACCAAAAAGACAAAACCTTACAATTCCCGCTAGTACGGAACAAGTAATAAAATTACCGACAAACGAAAATTTTAAAGGTGTTTGTAGTTAAATAAAATTTAATAAAAGTTTAGTTTTCTGAAGCCTTTGTAAAAATTCAAAATAATCATTTTATTACAACTATTGTTAACATCAGTATTAAAGAAGAATCACTTATTATAGACAAACCTATTATTTTAGAACCAATCAATAAGAATTCGGAAAATGAAATCAATATTTTCCTTAATAATATCCAATGCGAAATGAAGTTTCTTTTCGCAACAAAACTAAAACAACTTAGAACCAGTCACATTAACGACAAAAGAAAAAATAATTTTAATAGGGGTTTGTCAAGACTATAAAGATATTTCTTTATCACCCTGACATACCATTAACATCTGCTAATTTAACAAAACATCACATTCGCACAGTTTATAAAGAATTTATTGTAAATAAAACCATTCTTAACTTCAACAGTTTTTTTTATTTTATTTATAAATTCTAGCTTTACTTAATTAAAGATTAAGATTATAAATTAGCCATTCAAACAATTTATCCGAATAACCCAACTTCATCCAATACAATTAAATATGCCTCGATACCATATTTTGGTGACAAATCAGATAAAATTGCTAAAATTATAAATAAAACAAATAAATATAATGTAAGTTTTAAAACCACTAGAAACATCTTAAACACTTTGTTTAATGCAAAATTAAAAACAGATGATTTGCTAAAATCAGGCATTTACAAATTAAATTGTTCGCATTGTAATTTGGTTTGTATAGGCCAAACAATTATAAATTTTGACATTAGGTATAAAGAACACGTACGTTGTTACAAATACAAACACATAAATCCAATTACGCTAAACATTTGCTAGAACACAACCATTCAATGACATCTAATAACAGTATAAAATATTTACGCTTTTGTGATGATAAACGTAAATTCGATACACTAGAAGCTTTTTAAATTCACAAACATTTAAAAACTGTATCGTTAATGAATGAGCAAATTGATCTTTTAAATTCACTTCTATTGGAAATTTTGGAATAAGAATCAAGTCGTCGCAGACGATTACCGAGATCAAGTCACCAAGTTCTATTGCTATAACAACACTAACTATTTACTTTCTAATATATATAACCTTTGACAATGGCATGTAAACATGCTGAAATACGTATAAGGTTAAAATATAGTTATTTATTGTACAAGATGATAAAATTGCACTTTATCTTCGAGGGCGATTTTAGCGTCGAGGCGTCAGCCGTGACGCTAATAAGCATCGAGAAGATAATGAAATTTTATCGTCGTGTGGAATACAACATTTTTTTCTATAGCAATTGTTAAAGAAGACAAAAAAATGAAGAAAAATCAATGATAAATTTAATTTAAAAGTGTCAGGAAAAAAAGAGTTTCACGAAAAAATGAGTAGGTGGCTTTAATAACTTTTTGGTTGCTATAGAGTTTGTTTATAAAACAATTTTTTTGTTCTTTGCAAAAAGTGAATTTGAAAATGAGCTAGTTTGGGTTTGTGAATGTGTGCGATATTACAGAAGAAAAACTGCCTTCTGATGTGGAAGAGGAGGCTTCAGAGGCAATTCGTAAATTATTGCCTCAAAAATCGCGGATGGTTTATCAAAGAGAATACCTGTGCTTTCAAAAATGGAAAAACTTGAAGAATATCAACAGCGTGAGTGAAACGGTACTTATGGCTGATTTCTCTGAAAAGTCCAAGAAAGTCAAGCCATCAACAATTTGGTCTTATTATTCAATGCTAAAGAGTGCGCTGCTGATAAATGAAAATTGTGACATATCAAAGTAAGTAATTGTTTTAGTGAATTTACTGTTAACTAATGTCACTTGATTTTTTCAGATACTGCAAACTGATTGCATTGCTAAAGAAATTGGCTGATGGATACAAGCCTAAAAAGTCGAATATCTTTGAACCGAATGATGTCATTAGATTTTTACAAGAAGCTTCTGATGACGAATATCTGTTTATGAAGGTTGTCGCAATAATGGGTTCATATGGAGCGTGTCGTTCAGATGAATTGTATAAGTTAGAAATTTTTAATGTTGTTGATCGAAAAACGGTCATAATTGTTGCCTTGCGTCCCGAAAACGTGCCCCACAATAAATTTTTCATTAACTACCGACAGCAAAAGTGCACTATCCAACTTGTTGGGATTAATACCTTTTATAAGGTACCTAAGAAAGTTGCTGATTTCCTGGAACTTCCAAATTCAGAAACATACACTGGACATTGTTTTCGCCGTTCTGCAGCTACAATGATTGCGAACTCGGGTGCTGATTTGATCACAGTTAAGCGCGTGGGTGGATGGAAATCGACATCTGTGGCAGAGACTTATATCGAAGAATCGGTAGCTACCACGGTACTAGATAATTTAGGTAGTCCGACTACGCTCGTGGTGTGTAGGTCAACGTGTCCCGAAACTTGCGACGCTTCGTGGTGAGTGAAAGGGTTAGATGCGGGCTCGTTCTGTTGCACTCTAGCGCACAGGAACTGTTGCAATTGAATTCTTAGTTCGCTTGGTATTGTGTATTATCTATTATTTATTGTTATTTCTCGTATTTCTCTGGTATCGTAATCATAAGTATGGGTAGGAAGTGTATTGTTCCTAATTGTACAACTGGGTACGACAGTAACAAAGACAAAGTTAGTTTATTTAAAATACCAAGTGATCAGTTGGAAGCGTGGAAAAACAGTATTCCGCGAAAAGATAGAGAGTTAACGTGTAAAGATCATGTGTGTGCAAAACATTTTAACAGTGAATACATTATTACGGAAATAAAGACCGATTTAGCTACCGTACGTACCAACATATTACTTCATTGTTCCATATTTTATTTTGAAATCAATTTTAGATTAAATTATTGAAACCCAAGCTTTCTAAAGAAGCAGTACCTACAAAATTTCCAGGCTGCCCCAAGTATTTATCAAGTGATATAAAAAAACGACGTATAATACGAAAATGTGAAAATCAGCCTATTATTAAGAAAAGGAAAGTGCAAACAACATTTGTACAGGACACCCGCGAAGTAACTGAAAATAGTAAGTAGTATGCTGTGTGCCTGTCTTACCATGTCTACTGCATTTTGATTAATTTTTTTTTCAGCTGCATTATTCCAAGATATTTTCCATCAATTGTTCAGCGGCACCGTTACAATAAAAATGCCATCAAAAGCATGGAATGTTCATTACGTTTCAAACCAAAATATAGACCTTGTATCTGTAACGGAGATGATTATAGTTAAAGAAAGTGTTAAAGAAAATGACGAACACAGGCAGACACATTTACAAAAAATTAAATGCAAATTAGACAAACTAATTGATACTGATGAAGTGATTGAGAACAAACAAATTTTTCAATTAGAAGACAACTGTAGGCAAGAAATTATCGACTGCGTCATTTATTATTTAACAGGGTATATATGCAAAAAAAAATTTAATTCATCAAAATGTAGTATATGCAAAGCCAATTTGTACTATAAACAACCCACTTATGAAAGTAGTGAAAGTACATTAACTTTTATAAAATCCAAGGGCGGTTTGAATCATCCAAACAGAAATATGTTTATGTTCTTTAAAGAATTGGAAGTAATAGTTATGAAACATATTGACAAAGTTGATGTGTTTCATAAAACCCTGGACGAATATTTCGATAAAACAACTAATTTATTTCCTTTCCCTTGTAAAGAGCATCGAGAGGATGTTGTTTCGCAATGCTTGTTGTTTTATACGACAATGCGAATACAGCAATTTTATAAGCAGCAACAAAATAAAAAAGCAAAAACGTCAACACAAGAAAAAAGAATCGCGGCTGCAATTAAGTTAATGCAATAATGTTTTTTCAGTTTCTTTCAATCCATTATTTTTCGTTCTTAAATAAAGTTTATTTTACATCTGTACGTACGTATTCATTTTGTGCATTTATAATTATGCTGACAAATTTTATCGTCGCTATTTGCATTAAGTACTATTCATAGCAAATGAATTCACCGAAATATGTATTTGTTGATTCCAATTTGCCTAACTTATTCCACATTAACAAATTTGCCGAGATTGTCGAGTATTGAAAGAAGGTTGAGATGCGGCGATGCGGCCTGCATTTTACTCTCTCTCTCGGATTTATGCAGGTGTTTGTATTTCTAACAGCGTATGTGGTCTTTGTATGTAATATCAAAATTTCCTGTCTGGCTTATATTAATTAGGCATTTACTAATTAAATTGCTCCCGCCGTAATTCGGTTAATTTAAACTAGACAATTAGAAATATTGATATTAGGTACCAAGAACACACACGCTGCTATAAACAGCCACATATGTGTAAAAGCTCCTTTGGTTCTCACAAGAACTATTATTTCACAACTGCCAGATAAAAACCAGATACGTCGACTTTTTTCGAAACTCATATTTAATACAATAATACGCCATTGCAAGCAGAATGAAACCGCGCTTCAAATGCTATAACCCCAACAAGTCGACATAAAATATGTTTATTGTTTAACCTTATTTAAATGAAAAGAACCAGATAAGTTATAAATTTGACCGTATAATACAGAAAAAGTCGGATATGTTAATTTGGCTTTTTTTAAAGCAAAATTAAGTCTACTTATCGCATTATAGGTTCCAAATAATCTAAATTTTTGTTTCACAAAAACCAGGGAAGTCAACATAATGTTGCCGTTATTGTGGAAGTTATTCCCGATTGTAACAAGTGTTCAATTATCCGGTTTTAATCAAAATGAAAATTTGCATATACATACATTTTTGCTTAAAAAAGTCCAGTTAAGTAAACATAATTCTAGTTATTAGCAACCGTTCTGCATTTTTATATTAAATAATTAGAAATATGATATGTTTTATTCTATTTTTATTTTTTTGGAGTTTTTCAATTTTTGTGTTTTTTCACGTGCAGCACATTTATAGCAATGCTGAAAACCAGATATTAACAAACCGTTGTTCCCATTAACTTGATACGCTGTTCATTTGCTTCCTATATAAGCAAAGCCACAAAATACACTTGTTTCAAGGTGTGTGTCTGTGATGGCACAACTGAACATTGATCGCTTCAGTTTGCATCTAGGCGACCTCACTTCCGTCCTACCACGTCCGTCCTAGCATTCGCGTGGTTACTCCTGCGGGCAAGGAAGTTTCACTTCAAAAAGTTGGCTTATTTGTGCATAGTGCACAATGTAAACGGTTTTTACGTGTATTATAAAATTTGGTGTTATGGACTAAACTGGATTTTACTTGGCAGTGGCGATTTCTACGTTCAATTCTACATTTCAGCTGATAAGCAGCCATCTTCAGTGACGTAGAAGCGTAAAAAACAAAAATGTACATCAAATTGGAAAAACACAACGAAGTAGACAAGTAATTTCTACCTGGCGGTGAGAACATCTACAGATACTGCTTTCCATAACAAACGTGTTTAGCAGTGTTGTAAAATAGTTTTTCATACAAAAATTTTTAATGAACGCTTTGCGGAACTTATTAAATCACAATTGTTGCCGATCCAGACAGGAGACATTGCACTTGGTATTTCGCAGAAGAGGTAACACGGCATTTATGTGTCGATTCTTATTGCAGCAAAACTGGTGCAGTTCGAGATTTACATGTTTATTTTAAATATCAACAATTGCATAAGTTAGCGCAATGTGTCCTTGTTTATTCTATGCAAATGCAACCCTTAAAAGAGGTTTTAGTTTGAGTAAGACAATACTTGAAGGAGAAAAAGACTAAATAATGAAAAATAATACTCGATGGCGAACGGAATGCGAACTAAAATAAATGCTGTAAAATGTCGTTTATATATAATAAATACAATACAAAATAGGCTTCAGGCTGGACACGAACTGCGCCGCTTAATGACGTCCCAGGTAAAAACAAAAATAATCTGCTATAATTCCTAACTCGAACTGCGCCGGTAGTTTAGAGGGTCAATAAGCGGATTACGATAAGGTAACTGAAGTAAATTAAATACAAGCCTACTTAACAAGTTCAATATTTAAGAATAATAGAAGAAAGTTACTGTACATCCCTATTTAATGATATCTACATAATTTTGCTTTTACTTCAGTTATAAAATGGAAATGTGTGCAGAAACAGTGCAACTCAAAAATATACGTTGATGATAAAATGTCGGTTATACTCAAGACGGACATTGACCATAATCATTCTCCGCCAGCAAAATTAGTGCGGCAAGGCGTTTCCAACAGTGTTAAGAGAAAAGCTATGGAAAATCTTAGCGAAAGACCTCTCAAACTAATTAGAGGCGAAATAACATCTAAGGAAGTTGAAGAATTGACGTCAACTGATATTAAATATATTAGAAATAATATTCACTATGCAAGGAAATCTGTTTTGCCAGCTCTGTCTACGGATATTAATGACCTGCAAACTAAGTTAAATAATTTAACAGTTAAAACTATTAAAAATGAAGATTTTTTGTTATACAACAATACAGTAAACAAAGTCGTAATGTTTTCTTGCAAAACAAATCTGGAATATCTCAGTAACTGCAGTACAATATTTGTTGATGGAACCTTCGACTACTGCCCATCACATTTTCTCCAGTTTTTTACTATCCACGGACTTGTGAATTCACACTACATTCCACTGATATTTTGTTTATTACCAGACAAAAAGTGCAGCAGCTACGTAGATGCATTTCAATCTGTGGTGAAAGCGTGCAAAGCATCATACTTTAAATTTAACCCCAAAGAAGTAGTTGCGGATTTTGAAGCCGCTATTCATCTTGCAGTTAATAGCGTTTTTAAAGGTGTTAAATTGAAAGGGTGTCGATTCCATTTGACACAGAGCTGGTGGAGAAAAATTCAAAAACTGGGTTTAACCAGTGAATACAAAAGCAATTCAGAAATCGGCAAGTGGCTACACTGGACCTTCGGTTTAGCATTATTGGAGCCGCAAGATGTTAGTGATTGTTTTGTTTTTAATTTTATGTGGGTGATTCCCCACGACAAGAAAGTGAGTGACTTTGCTGACTATTTAATTGATAATTACATCAGCGAATCTGCTACATTTCCCCCGTCATTGTGGGCAAACGCATGTGTCAGCGAACGCACTACTAATGCTTGCGAATCATTTCATAGCAAATTTAATTCCTATTTTTATTCAGCGCATCCAAACATATTTGTATTCTTGGAAATGTTAAAAAATATTCAAATTGATACATATGTAAAAATAAACAGCATTAACCAACCAATTGTAATTAAAAATAAGGCATATGCAAAAAGAAAATTGTTTTTAGAGAATAGGATAGCTTTATATAAAACAAAATCAATATCTGTATTTGAATATGTAAAATCTGTAACATACTACCTTAAGAAAGTATAGAATATACTATTTTGCAATTTTAAGTTTTGTAAAGTTTAAACCAAACGTTTATGGGTTATTGCTACAATTTCAATCATTAAACATTTTCAATTATGTATATTTTTCTTTTTAATATAATTTTGAGCACAATACCATCATTATGATAATGCTAATCTTTTGGTAAAACTCTATAGATTAAAGTCAGGTATACCTATACCGGCGCAGTTCCAGTGTGGTATTTTTAAGGTGGCCGGCGCAGTTCGAGTATTGATAACAAGGCTTGTAACTTAAGCGGCGCAGTTCAGGAACACCCACAAAATAAGACGTTGTCTGTACTGTAACATAAGTCTGACCGGTTGCATAGAATTAGGGACTACAAAGCAACGAAGCAAACATAATATAATTTACAAAAATCACCGCAACTTTAATAATAAATTGTAATTATTTTATAATGAACATAAATGAAAGCAAGATACTCGGTATAATGTATGTGTGTAGCACCGGCATGTACTTTATATTTAAAAAAACAAAAAAGTAATAGGGAGTTTCATTTAGTTTTTGTATTTTAATTTTAACATGTATCCAGCAACCTCAACAATTTAATTAAATATGTTTGCATACTTTTTATGCATCTTGTAGAAAGGATGCCTATGAACGAAGTAATGTAGAAGATAATAGGGAGAATTTAAGTAAAACGACTATTAATAAAATCAATTTTATAAGACAATACAAAGATAATCTATCATCGAAGTAGACGTGGTATTAGTAGTATAACTCATTTGGGGATATTTGTGTCAATTTGAGTGATAACATTTTCTTGTTTGTATATGAAATTGCCTTAAGCCGTGTTTAATGTTAGTTTGCAAGTTGTTTGGAAATGCCCGAAGGTTAAGGTCAAAACTACTTGGGTTCCTGTCACAATGTGGTAATTCCTTAAATACACATACATTACTAAACTGTGCTTAATATTGCAAATCTTAAGAAGGATTTTCCCTAAATCGACAACATTCGTATAATTTAATCGACTTAGGATCTCTTTAACGTTTCTGAAATTGCGATAGTGTCCCAGTTTAAATAGATGACCTGTATACATAGCCCTTAAACAAACTTCTTTCTATTTTAGTACGTAATTTCATTCATATAAATTGTGTTCAATATGTTATCACTTGATCATTTATTGTAACAGATCCTAATGTAAATATGAATATGCTTTTTGCTATTTCATATAAAGATTTATAATAAAATTATAAGAATTACTATCTACGTATTTACATAATAAATAAACCAAAGTAAACGTGCCGGAAAACAAGCCAAGTGCAGCGCTGAGAAAACAGTAAGTAGAGTGATGTCAACAATAAATTTCATAGTCGCTTAGCATGGAAAACATCGATAACACTAAAAGCCCATTACTGAAAGAACACTGTTCTAAGATGTCCAACCTAAACACATAAATAAGGAGGTGCCTTTAAAAGACACATGCATGTAATATAGTTTTGGATGAGGATGTAAGTGGTTTGAATACAAAGTTTATAACTGGTAGCAGTATATTTTAAATCTATTAATTCACGTTCGCTCTTAAGCAACTTGAAACACAGTGGAGCGGGTGTATGTCAGTTGGGCCACGGAGAGAAGTATAATCCACTTGCTTGAAAATGCGGTACAGGTACAAACAGTGACTATTATCGTTAATGGGGATATAAACAACATTGCATTTTGGAGATGAAATTTCTTAAGCCATATAAAATCGTCGGCTTTCGCAATACTGAATTCTATCATAAAATGCCAAACGATGACCGTGTAGTAGGTTTTGGCAATATTTGTTTAAAAATTATATTAGGCAGAACGCTCTATTAATGTAGGCTTCCAGGATAATTAATTTTCTTTAAAGAACAACAAACTCATACGACGCGACGATTTCCACTGGCGATTTAATTCAAATTTTTATATGAGCCATCCTCATATTCTTCAGCTTAATAAAGGTTTAATAAATTTTAAAAGTGAATTTAATGTAAACATTGGGACAGCTCATAATTAAGAAAAAAAGCTGAAGTGTGGACTTCGAATATACTTTCCCATACTAGATATTAATACTTGCCGTATTTGCAAAAGTTTAAATTTAAAAATTATAACGTTGTACATTTCACCGACTTAGATTTCTAAGAAAGAAAGCTATATAAGCAACCCTCCATTATATCCATCCAAATTCATAGAAAACACCACAGTGAAACTATAGCTTTCAGAAAAAAATCAAAATGTAGCCAATCTTCCGTTCTAAAAGTCTACAAAATTTTAAAAAATCGCGTGGGCAGTTTTTGAATAAAATTTATTTGACAATTTTCAAAATTTTGAATTTGGCTATTGCTATCGTTTTCAAATTTTCGAAATTAATCTTGTTTCAACGTATAATACGCACAAAAGGCTCTCAAACAAGTTGTAGTTAATCTCGATCAGATAACTACTTTTCGAGTAAACGAGCGCCAAAGTCACGATTTTCAAAAAGTTGTAGCGGCCGCCATTACGAAGTTAGAGAGTTCGGTAAAAAAAGTTTCAATTTGCCTTAAGCTCTTCTCTCATTTCACCGTATGTTAGATTTCTAAGAAAACAACTTATATAGGCAACCCTACGATGTCGCATACCGCATAAGAATAGTAAGAACGGAACCGCCCTACCCCGCCATACAGCGGATATCGGACTGAAAATCCATATATTTAAGTTTACTTAAACAGTTATCAAAAATTTGCAATGAATAAAAAATATAATTTAACTAGAGCTAATTGTTAGGCGCAGTTAAAATCTAAAATCTAAAACTGCCAAAAAACGCGTTATTGATATTGAAAAGTATCGTTTCATTTCTTAATTTTTAAAATAGTTAAAAATTCTTGCTGAACGTAATAAAGTACTTCAAAGAGTCCATCGAAATAGTAAAAGTTTATAACGATCGGCGTTTGCTTTTTTGAATAAATAATTAATTAATTTTTCAAAAATTCCTGGAAGGCGGCAGAGTAAAATTTGGGAAATTAATAAAAAACAAATGTCTAGTTCACTGCAACCTCTATCATCGCAGAAAATTTAAAAACTCGTGTACAGTTTTTGAAAAATATTTTTTTGAACATTTTCAAAATTTTGAAGCATTGCTATCGTTTTCCGATTTTAAAAATAAATTTTACTTCATCGTATACTACCCACAAAGCGCTCTCAAACGTTGTAGCTGATGCCGATCAGGCAATTAATTTTTGAGTAAATAGGCGTAAAAGTCCAAATTTTTAAAACGTTGTAGCGGCCGCTATTTTGAAGCTAGACAACTTGGTACAAAAATTTTCGATTAGCCATAAGTTCTTCTCTTAGATTCCTTGCTTAAATTTCTAAAACTTAGTTTTGGAAAAAACGCTGCCAAAAAAACATGTCTAACTTCCGTTTCCGGTTTCGGATTTTTTTGAAAAGCTTAACTAGAACTTTTTTGGGTTTCTTGAGCCCCAAAACGTGTATCTCTATTAAAATGTAGAATTCGAAAATTCTCATGAAATCAATACTTCCATATACCGAAGGTATGAGAAAGCCGCTGACGGCTCATTTCCTCTCTTCAGGATTTCAGAGCATTGTTTTTTTGCCAAATATTGACCAATAATATATGAATAATCATTGAATATCTCACAAAAAACACCTTTTTGGGACAAATGTATGCGCGATTTTTAGTTTGGTTTTAATTTTAACGTTTACTCATTATGTGATATGTCAATGGTAAACGGTACCTTGAACTGTTAAACACTATGCTGTTGCACATATGCGCAATGAACACGAAGGAATTAAGAACATTATTTTTACGCTTGATAGAGCTCTTTTAGAAATCTACCAACCATTGAAAACGTTTTTAGCAAATGCCTTTGGCGATCGTGTTTTAAGCAGACATTTTGCAAATGAATGGCAAGCGAGATCACCTGACTTGAACCCAGGCTATGGGACTATTTAAAAACAAGGTATTTGTCAGAAGACCAAACACAATTCAAGAGCGACAAAAAAATTAGGGAAAAAATAGCTGCAATTCAACCAGAAATTCCGTCTTTAGTTTTGAAGAAAGGCTGGTCATTTTGGAACAACAGAATGGAGCCTTCAGACAAACAGAAAATTGCCAGGTTTCTTTCGAATAACTCACAGAGCAATGGAGCGGGCCATGCTGGGAATCACCCTGAGAGATAGGATTCCAAATGATTATATTCGCAGCAAAACGAGAGTGACAGACGTTATAAATCCGTGACGAGACTTAAATGGCAATGGGCCGGACAAGTGGCACGAGAAAACACAGTAAAATGGACACAAAGAATTACAAATTGAAGACCACGAGAAACCAAAAGAGGAATAGGAAGACCGCAGAAGAGGTGGATCGACGATGTGAAGAATATAGCTGGAAATGGATGGATGAGAACCGCCAGAAATAGAGATACATGGAAACAATTGGAAGAGGCCTATGTCCAGCAGTGGACGAACACGGGCTGAGGAAGATATTTTTGGAAAATCTAGAAGATCAAATATTCGATATAAATCAATCAGAGAAAGTTATATTTCGGTTTCGTTTATGACATTTTAGCATGTTTTGATAGTTCATTTGAATTAATTAATGAATTTTTAATGTTTATTAACTGCTTGCACCCAAACATAAAATTTACAATAAACACTGAACAAAATAAGTCCATTAACTTTTTAGATTTAAACCTAAAAATTAATTCAACTAATAAACTTGAATACTCCGTTCATAGAAAACCTACACAAACAAACATTACAATACCACACGATACTTGTCATCATAAAACACATCAATGAGCAGCACTCAGGTCCATGATCCGTCCAGGCCTTGACCGTCCCTTTAAATGAAATTAATTATAATAGAGAAATTTCAATATTAAACAAGTTGCATATAGTAATGGTTATAATACTAAACTTATTGATACATTAATTAAAGAAAAAGATTATAAATTAGTCATTCAAAAAAAGTATCCAAATACCTTAACTTCATCTGATACAATTAAATATGCTTCCATCCCATATTTTGGTGATAAATCAGAAAAAACAATGCTAAAATTTATAAACAAAAATAAATATAATGTAATAAATCAACTAAAAACATTTTAAAATCAAAACCAGATAATTTGCTAAACTCAGGTATTTACAAATTAAATTGTTCGCATTGTAATTTGGTTTATATAGGCCAGACAATTAGAAATTTTGATATTAGGTATAAAGAGCACGTACGTTGTTACAAATACAAACACCCACATAAATCCAATTACGCTAAACACTTACTAGAACAAAATCATTCAATGACATCTAATAACACCCTAAATGTTTAAACTTTTGTGATGATAAACGTAAATTAGATATACTAGAAGCTTTTTAAATTCACAAACATTTAAAAACTGTGCCATTAATGAAGAAGCAACTTGATCTCTTAAATTAACTTATATTGGACATTTTGAAATAAGAAATCAAGTCATCTGCAGACTATTGCCGAAACCAAGTGACCAAGTTCCGCTGTTGCTATAACAACACTAACTGCTTACTTTTTAATATAACCTTTAATAATGGCATGTAAACATGTCGAAATGCGTATAAGGGTAAAATAAGCAAATATTGTTGTATAAAGTATTTTATGTATGCTCAATTTATAACGGTCAGTTTTGGATTTTCGTTTAAAAATAACATACGTCTAGGTGGAGGGATAATTTGTTTATAATTGCGAAGTGTTTGAATTAAGATGCTAATGTTCTTGATGGAGTATATACCTATTTGGGTGACGCTGACAACGCAAACTACAGAAGTAGTGGTATCTAACGTAAAATATTGAAAACCTGCTTCATAATATAATATATAATTATAAAATATAATAATTATAATAGATATCAAAAAAAATAAGTTTTTAGAAGTAAGTGAGTTAATTCTTCTGGCTTTTCTTAGTACTTCAATATTTCCAACCTAAAAGCAACTAAAAATAAATAGCCAAAATGTGCGTTAGGGTGGGCCGAAAAAACACTTTATTTTTTTTTTCGATCGCTATACCCCGGAAAAATTGCCTTTTGTATAGTTCAGTAAAATGAAAAAAAATATTTTCAAATAAAAAAATATCTTCCGTTCGCGCATCGCACTCAAAGTTTTGTAAAATGGCAAAATTTTGCTATTTTTCGTCCATTTTTTATAATTACTAAACTCACTACTATCGAAACGCTATAGGTCCTAATGTGAAGTTTGGGGCATGAAAAACACGAAAAAAATTAAAAATCAGTGATTTTTGAATGTTAACCGTTTGCGCATAGCATATGAAACATGCTATTTTTAACCATTTCTGCTCTAATTTCTACTTTCACGTGATTGGCTGAGGATCGGTGTCTCATTCACGTTGCTATGGAAACCATCCCCCGCGATGGAACTGTAATTAATACTGGTTGGAAAAAAGGTGTTCTCCATCAGATCGAATTGCACGTTGGGAGACCAATGCAGTGGGCTATATGTCTCCTACACTTCAATGAACTGCCGTTCCGTCACCTATTTCATCACTTGGATGGTGTTACCACAGGACCTAAATCTTTCAGTGGGCCGATCGGGAAAAAACTGGCTGGCTGTGAAAAACTTCCATTGGTTCGTTTTGAACATGTTGAATGCCCCATTCCTCAAGTTGACAGGAAAGTGCTGAGCAAGGATCAATTATACCTACTTGATATTTCTGCTGCCATAAATTCAGGTACAATTTCAGAAGATCTGGCAGCACATAATCCTGGTCCGCTTTCACACTCTAGATGGTTGACGACGGCAAACAGAGTTCTCAGACTGTACGTGAGCTTAGAAAAACCTGATAA
Organism: Ctenicera cuprea; assembly: GCA_958336395.1. Lineage (NCBI taxonomy): Eukaryota > Metazoa > Arthropoda > Insecta > Coleoptera > Elateridae > Ctenicera > Ctenicera cuprea. The sequence continues at coordinate 37,088,270 of OY284486.1, forward strand.
TGAAATGAAGCAGTTGATATTTTATTTTAAAATGTTACATGCCTCTCTGGTTCAAAATTAAAACCAGCAAACATTTCACAGACGGTCCGAAGATAGTTTTTGAAGCCATCAGAACATCACGGTACCTAACTCAAAATTTACTGCAAGTCATCAACCCAGTAATTGAGCGAAACGCTTTCTTTGCTCACCCCGAAAATTTGATTCTTGCACTGATTGTGGATGAGCATATCAGAGAACTGGGGCTCCGCCGAGTGTTGAAAGCTCGATCACTTTCCAAGGGAAAGACTATTCGAAATTTCAACATACCGAAGCTGAACTTCGAAGCAACAGACTACGTCAACCTGATTCGGTGGGATAGTTGCAATATCTCTCCTCCTCCACTATTAAGGAACATCACGGATGAGGACATCGAAAATCTAATACAAACTGGAACACTTCTGCAACCGGATATTCAAACCTTCCCTTGTCACACCCAGGCTGTTGAACGGTGTGTCAAACTTGTGACCGAAGCATCTAAAACAGTGTGTGGCGCTGATGCAAGAGACGGCTTCATCAGGACGACCCTCTTATCAAGATCTATTATGCCGAATTTTTCCCAAAAATCTGACTTTAAAGTGCATTCTTTTGAATAAAAAATTGAAAATGAAAAATATGTTTAACATTTATAAAGGTCTGTTTACTTAAGATGAAAAAGTAAAATTAAAAGAAATTACGTAATATCGCCATTTTTACGAAAAATTATATTTTTTGAGCTTTGTGCGCGAACCATAAATATTTTGAAATTACAGGTTTTAATTTTTTTTCGTGATCTTCATGCCCCAAACTTCACATTAGGACCTATAGCGTTTCGATAGTAGTGAGTTTAGTAATTATAAAAGATGGACGAAAAAGAGCAAAATTTTGCCATTTTACAAAACTTTGAGTGCGATGCGCGAACGGAAGATATTTTTTTATTTGAAAATATTTTGTTTCATTTTACTTAACTATGCAAAATGCAACTTTTCCGGGGTATAGCGATCGAAAAAGAAAATAAAGTGTTTTTTCGGCCCACCCTAATGTGCGTTCTTAAAATAAAGATGATATTACACAGTATTGATTCCTATTTTTGAGGATATTTAGTTCTAGAATTCTTAATGGTACTTTTGTTATGTAAATTTATCTACAATGGGTATGTTTACCAATTACCTCTACAGGTAAATTTACATACTGTACTGTAATTAAGTCTATATTATGAAAAACATTTACACCAAAAATGGGAAGTAGCATTGTTGTCTCCTAATTTTTGGGGAATTTTTTATGTTGTTTTGCAGATGGCCAACAAGAAAAAATAGAAACCACCCCCTAAATATAATTTAAAATTCTTTGGTCTGAAGAAACTTACTGTGGTAATATTGGTTCTTTTAACAGCAACAATCAATGTTGTTGCTCAGCTAGGTATCCCCATTGGAGCTGACAAAAAAATTATCAAGTTCGTTTTAGTGTTAATGTATGGTTAGGGGTACTGCGGACAAAACTAATAGAACCACTTTGTTTTTAAGAAAGTCATTTTAAAAACATTTATTTCAATTTTCTTCAGAACGAATTTAGCAATTTTATTGACGGATTGATTACCTTTAGGAACCAGAGTTACTTAAACATTTTTCCAAAAAGATGGTACCCTGGCACATAATGCTCGTGTATGTACTATTTATCTACATGAAATCATGCCTTATTCGTCGATAGGTACCAATGGTTTTGTTAAATGATCTGCAATATCTCCGGACTTGAGCCATTGGATGTTTTGTCTAGGAAAATTTTAAAAAAATTACACTAGTAGCGTACAAAATGCGTTGCAGTTAATCATAAAAATTACAGAAGCTTTTCAAAGTATTAATTTGCTATGTTAAGAGAGAACTAGACTTTGTATACAAAACAATGGCAGGCGGTTTACATTTAAACTAAATTTTTTTATATTATTTAATGTAGCACATTATAAACATTTCTTTCAGATTGTATTGTTTTCATGCAACGTAAAAAATTAGGTAGGTACTGTTGTGACATTTTATTACTAAGTTAATTTTATTAATGTGGTACTGTTAATTTCATGATCATGCTTTGTTGTTATAAGTAGTTCTCAGTTTGTAATATTTGATTGGTATTAATTTTTTCGATTGTTAGCTGTTATTCTTGTAATCAATTAAAATTTATAGTAGCTTTGGTAAATGTCCTGATTTTATTTGTATTCTAATATGTCCTGTTTTAGAACAGGTATTTGTAAATTTTTAAAATAAACAAAGTTAGGTACCGTTTGAGAAACGCCTTTGAAAAAATAAAGTGAATAATAATTGTCCAAGATAATTTTTCAATATTATTAATACTTAGCAACATATGCAAAACTGTTACCTGTTTTATTCTTCTGTTGCTACATATTTAAATAAATGAGACATTGTATAATACAAGTGTATAAATAAGCAAGCCTTTAAAGCACGCGCGACGGGTTTAAAAGGTCGAGGCAAAGCCGAGTGCCTTTTAACGGAGCAGTGCTTTAAAGGCTCTTATACACGTGTATTATACGCTATTTTTTATTATACCTGCACTACAATCTAAAAATTATAACAAAAAAAGGAACCGTAATTTCACACAACTATGGTCCATAGCCACAACTATGGTCCAAATGCGCGCGCGAACTAATATATTCATATTTTTGCTGTGAGCGGCATCTAGGGTGCCGTAGTAGTACTAAATGGCTACGAATAGATTGTATGCAATATTAATGGTTGTGGAACCCACTTTGTTAGTCACGTTTTTTCAGTTGTCGGTTGTAAACTTTCACGTCCATCTGTTGTATTAACAAGCTTTTCTGTGTTTGTTGATGGTTTTCATGTCAGGTAATTTAGTTGTTTCATACATCCAATAAGTATTTTTTAGATTGGACATATATTTTCAAAATTATAGTAAAAAAAATAAAAAATCATACTTGAAGTTCAACTATGGTCTAATCATTTTTGTGGACCATAGTTGTGTTCCAACTTTTATTTTTGTTTTTACATTCCAAAACGTCTTTTGCAGGTTTTTATACCTTGCGACAAGTAAATAAATACCTAAATAATGGCGCCTCCGAATAAACGTTTTCGGAGAAAGGTAGGAGGAAGACTCTATAAGCCATATTCTGAGAGAAATATGGATCTCTGTATAAATGATATAAAAAATAAAGTATTGACATATCGACAAGCCGCAGAAAAGTACAAAATACCAAAAAGTTCCATAATACTTAAGTTGAAAGAACAGCGTGAAAATAATCAGAGACCACCTGGTCGCCAATGCATCTTCACGCCTTTAGAAGAAAAGGCGTTCGTCAAGCATGCTACAACCATGTGCTCCTTTGGATTTCCAATAACCTTAACCGATCTTCGGCGTATTGTGAAAATATACCTGGATAGCCAAGACCGCAAAGTACCACAGTTCATTAACAACTTACCTGGACAACGTTGGGCTGAAGGCTTTTTAGAACGTAATAAGAATGAATTATCGCAGAGGTTTTGTAGTAACATTAAACGGGTTAGGGCCGCTGTAAACGAAGAAATAATACGATCTTTCTTCTCAAATTTGGAGAATGAAATCAAAGACGTGCCGCCGAACCTTATTTACAATTACGATGAAACTAATTTGGTCGACGATCCTGGCAAGAAACGAATCCTCTCCAAACGTGGATGTAAATATCCTGAAGCTATAAAAAATTTAACCAAGGCTGCTGTGAGTCTTATGGTATGTGGGAATGCTGCTGGAGAGGTGTGCCCACCGTATGTCAACTACAAGGCCGAAAAAATGTGGGACACGTGGACAGAAGGAGGCCCCCCAAACACTAGGTATAACCGATCAAAATCAGGCTGGTTTGACAGCTGTAGTTTTGAGGATTGTTTTTTTTCACTCATATTGCCAGTGTTACGAAGGGAAAATGGAAAAAAAGTCATTATTAGCGACAATCTTAGTTCTCACATCAGCTTAAAGGTCTTAAAAGCATGTGAAGAACATAACATTGCGTTTATAGCACTTCCTCAAAATTCCACCCATTTGACCCAACCTCTAGACATTGCTTATTTTCGGCCGTTTAAATGTTATTGGCGCCAAATACTTGATGAGTGGAAAGCAACGCCAGATGGACAAAGGATGCCAACAATCCCTAAAAATGTATTCCCTTCGTTGTTAGAAACTCTGGAATAAAATCCTTCCCAACTCCAAAGCCAATTTGCAAGCTGGATTCAAGAAAGCTGGGATATTTCCTCTTTCTGCAGACAAAGTTCTAGAACGCTGATAATGTCACAGAGCCAGATGCAAGAGTTGTTTCAGACACCTTCATAAGATATATAGAAAATAAAAGGAAACAAGCAGTAGAACCAGGAACTTCGATAAAGAGAAGAAAGAAGAAGCTGGATGCCAGGTAAAAGCATTTCTGCAGAAGATATTGAAAACTCTGCTTTACCATCTACGTCAAAAACTGCAATTCGCCCAAGTAAAAAGAAAGTCTCTCGCAAAACGAAGTCAGTAGAAAGTTCAAGCGATGAAGGCCAAAGCGACACATATTCCGTGGCTTCAGAATCTTCATTGAATCTATCACCCACTGAAGAGTCCTTTGAAGAAGATATATCAAACCATGAGGTCCTGAATGATGGTTACCTACCAACAAAAGACGAATTTGTAGTGGTGAATTATGAAGGACAATACTGGCCTGGGAAAGCTATCAACGTGGAGACTAATGGGGCTTATATAAAATGTATGACCAGATCTGACAACCTATGGAAGTGGCCAGATATGGAAGATTTCCTTTTTTATCCTAAAGAGGATATTGTAAAATCCATATGTAAGCGAAAGCAGAGCACTAAAAGGGAGCTTTTCCATGTGCCTGAACTCGAGGATATATGGGACAAACCAAAAAAATAAGTCAGTCATCATTATCCGAGAATTCTTTATTTTGATAAGGTTATTGTGTTAAAATTAATAAATATAATCATTTTTCTTACTATCGACTTCTGCAAATGTGTTTTATTTTAAAGATAATTTACTATTCTATAATATAGTTGGACCACATGCTCTCAACTATGGTCTGTTAGCGAGTTTTTATAGGAATTATCCGATGGATCATAGTTGTGCACATCGTAACACAACTATGGTCCAAACAAAAAAGAAATAAAAAAATATGTAAACTACATATAGCACAAAAATAAGTACTGAATATCAATATTTGATCTATCTACAAGCAATATCAGCAACGAAAGTCATTTTAAAAAGTTTACTTTAGAAGCTATTAAATTATATTTAAAAAATCGCGTGATTTTGGACCATAGTTGTGTGAAATTACGGAAATTGAAATCCCTTTTTCGAAGTAATCTGTGTCATTAATCGTTGATATAGAAATGGTTACCAATTGTTGCTGTTTAGTTGCTATGTATATTTATTATAAATTTGTTGATTCGTGAAGTTTGTTTCGACTTTGTGTTCGTGAATTACAAAATGAACGAAGACAAGGAGATAACTGACCTAACCTATGGATATTTCATCCGAGATTGGAATGTTAGCCGAACAAGCTGAACAACGATTAATCCCCGAGAAATCTAAACAAGCGTATTGCAAGGAATACGAAAAATTATTCAACTGGATGTCCAGAAAAAACTACTTGCACTAATGCTTGCCTATATGAACAAAATGGTAGGTAACAATTAATTACTAAAAAGAGCAATTAGTTTACGTAAAATTGTGTTCCATGACAGTCAACTATCTACAAGTCGTCAACACTGTGGTGCATCCATTCTAAATTGCAAACGATGCTGCGAATCAAGCACGAAGTGAACATTGCTTTTTTTTCATAAACTACATGCGTTTATGAAGGGCACAAACGAAGGGTATGACCCTAAAAAGTCTTTGGTGTTTACAGAAGAGCAACTGCGCAAATTTTTCGTTGAAGCCCTTGACGATACCTTTTTATTTTTGAAGGTTTGTACTGAGTTGACAGTTGTCACAAAATGTTGACAGTAATATTTCAGGTTGTCGCTATTTGTGGAATATCTAGGGCTTGCCGGAGGCATGAAATGTGCGACCTCCGCATGTCGGATATTAAAAAAGAGGGGTCTGTTTTAGTAATTAATATTCGATCATGTAAGACAAAAAAGGTAGAAAATTTGCCGTAACTGATCACTGTGAAATACCATATGTTCCAATTTTTAAGAAATACCTTTCATTACGCCCAGATCAGAGTATTCTTGAAATACAGCAAAAGCAAGTGTATCAGGCAGGTTGTCGGAGTGAATACTTTTGGCAGATGCCCGTTTCTTGTGGCGAAATATCTGAACCTTCCAGACGCTGAGAAATTCACGAGCCACGCGTTTCGGCGGACGTCTGCGACAATCATGGCAAATAGTGGAATGAGCGTGGATGAGCTTAAGCGGCAGGTTGGACGGAAATCATGGACGGTAGCTGCGCTGCTTATGTTGAAGAGTCCATTGAGAACAAGTTAAATGTTTCGAGACGCATTGTTGGGGCTGTTAATGGAAGTAATAATACTACATCAACGTACTCAAAATTGAACGTCCTCGAAAATGCAAAGGATCAGCAGTCTGCTAGTTTACAAATAACTAACAATGAGCTGATTAAAGCTTCTGGTTTACAAATTTCAAACAACACCAATTGTACGTTTCATATTCATTTAAGTAAATAAAGATTAGTTCTGATTACGTGTGTATTTATCATTGTTCAAAATTTGTAGGTGTATTTGTTGCTACCTAGGCAACTTTAAAGCACTAGTGCTTTAAAGGCCCGATTTTGCACGCTTTTTAGTTTCAAAAACAGAGATTATGACTCAGGTATAATAAAAAATGATTTTTTATTAATATCTTCATCAATTTTAAAAGTAAGTGTGTTAACCATTATACCGTTGAATATTATATTATTATTCGGCGTAAAAATACCTACTACATCTTTTCCTATGCTATTTTGCTCTATTTTTGTTACCGAAAAAAATTTTTATTTAAAAGAAACTAAGCCACTTTTATTTTCAGCGCGCATCTAGTAAGCTATGAATGTTTTTAGTTAAAACAAAATCACTAGTAAAATGCTCCCTTAAAATAACAACTTTTGTCTAATTTAACGGGCAAATATCTTTTAAGTTTTCCGAGATTCCCATAGTGTCCCGGTTAAAATAAACGACCAGTATGTAACTGATTCGATGTGGATATTTCACAAAACTACATCAAATGGAAAATTTGGTTGATATTGTACATTATATTCAAAATCAAGATCATAAAAATGTTTATACGAATTTATCAATCGAATGAATAAAAAATAGAATTTCTGTTCACTTGCATTAGAAATCTGCATGACTATTTATTTAGTCTACACTTCCAATATTTATCAACATGGAATATCACTCGGTGTTGTATGCTATACGGCGTTTAAAAAATAGTGTTAGTATGCTTCTTTTGTTACTTAAGAATGCTACAATGTTGATTTAATTTGATACACACATTTGATTGTTATAACAAATGATGTTACATGTATGTTTCACATAAAATAAATACAATTTCGTTCTTAAATATTTTTCCTTTTTATTAAGCTTACTATTACTAATAGTCAACATACAGGACACGCTTCAATTACTGACATATATGTGTTGAAGAAGAACTAGTAGGAATAATTTGCAATTTTAGAAAAAAATTAATAGAATTGTTGTACGATGTAGCATTGTAGATAGCAGATGTGCGAGTTTTTGTTTAACTTCAAAGACGAGTATTCAACATTAAACAAAAAGCAATAAACAAGTTACTACTCTTTCATCTTCTTACTTGTATCGACACAATTTTTAAAATTGATAATAATAAAAATAAACACAACAAGTAACATCTTTCAGATCATGAATATGCAATTCGTATAACATCAGTTACCAAATCAATAAATCTGTAAATTGGCGTTTTGAAAATGAATATGCAGCAAGACTTGCTAGCAAAGGGTAACTTTATTCACACTTTAGTTTTTCATTGTACTATAAGAAACGATGGGTTTCGCGGTATAACAAAGGTTAAAACACACCGATCTAGAAAATGCCAAAAATGTATTCAACAGATATAAAATTGTCGGATCAACCATCTTAGAGTAATACGAATTATACATATCGCTCAGAGCAATGCGTCGTCAGGATTGTTTAAATACGAATTTTCATATTTGTTACAAAATTATACACAAACGTCATGTAAAGGATGATGACAACGTTTACCTGCTTTGTAACAGAATACAATCTTACATAGAGTCGTTTTGTAAAAACATTTTGCTGATGATATATTTATATTATGACGTTGTTGGATAGTGCTTAGGGAAATTTTGCCGGGAGCAAAAACTCTCCCAGTCGCTATTGATATGAAAATTTATGTTATATAACAGTGTCGGAAAAAAAGCTTTTTGCGATTTTTCCATATGATATTCATTAAAGTTATGTAAATACGGATGATATATAGTTTAAAAGCACAAAGATTCATTGCTTGCGAGATAACTTTTGTTTTTTGCAATAACACGTAACAATAGCAAACACAACAGGTTGTTTACTTTCACACAGAAACGATATAACATTTATTATAATAAAAAATAAAAATATAGACAGGGGGTGATCGTCAAGACATACTTTTAAAAGTAGCAAAGTAATAAATTTAATTTCGAAGATGTGGGGGATTAAAAATAAAATTTGGCAAAAGTTGACAAATCAGTTTATTAAAAACTTAAGAAATTATTAAAAATCGAATGAAGTTCGAAATACTAATTTATAATTAATTCTTTCATTACCAAATTTACATTTTTAAAATTTTTCATATTCTGCAAAATTTAAAATAGTTTTCGAAAAAAAATTATATTTCAGTTTTGAATGTGCCGATCGAATTCCTAAAACATATTTGAAATTGCCGCATAAATATGTTTTATCCGTTATATATAGCTGGCGGTGTTTATATATTCTTAGTTTTAAAGAGTACTTAACTGCATGCAAAAATATGATAATTTCATTATGGATACATAACGCGATTTTAATATAAAAATTAATACATTAATTTTACAATCCCAAGAAAAAACTTTTTAATAAAATACATTTGATGACAAATAATTTGTTTGAAGTCGCTTCGTCGCAATTTAGTGTCAACCAACATTTCAAGAAAAACAATTTAAGGTTTTTATAACGATTGTTTTCTTTTACCTATATTAAAACTCTGAAAAGTAAGACCTAAAGACAAAAGTAGAAAGTAGTTCAATTTGTTAATAACACATTCGATCAACCATTTCTATATTTATACACTATGCTATTAAGTAATTACAGAAATGTGTAGCGAGTGATCTTTTTTCGAATATCAAAATGATCTATATTTAATGCTTTCTGAGAAACGGTAAGTTTTTTTTTTCATCGAATATTAATGACACTTTGAAAAGTCTCTTAACAAACTTTAAAAGGCAGTAACTTATAAAAACTTACAATTAGTCAAACGTTTGAAGTATGTAAAGTTCATGGACAATTAAAAACTGCTAAACACTTAACGCCACTTTCGGAATAACAATTGAACTGTTTTTCACGAACCGCGCGTCAGCTACTGCACACTGTGAGAACATGATGTGAAAAGCGTCGCGACGCCTATACGGGTTTCCGCCGAAGCAGACGAAAACTACCAACAGAATAGGCTACGCTTGCGCGACGATTCTTACATGTATTTGACAAAACCTGCAATTACTGATGGTTGTCATACATAATTGAATACATAGTATATAATTTCCTCATCAATTTAGATTACTCAATTATGGCTAGATTCAAAAAGCTTTGATGTGATGTAATCTCAAAATCAATTAAACTACAACTAAGTTACACGGCGTTTTTACATTTTCATCCACTAAAAGTTAAAACTAATTTTGTTGTGTACACAAAAGTACATCTGTTTTTAACAAAATATTAAATGAATTAGGTATACTCTGGTTCAACAGATTTTAAAGTTCTTTCAAATAAACCACAACATTATCGCCCGAAGTCGTAACAGCGGTTTCTCTCTAAAAAGGGGCGAATAGTGACATATCAATGTTCTACCCATGGCGATATATATATCTAAATAAAAACTGTCGGGCAACCGCCACGGGACCTTCCTGGCCCGTATGAATTTTGAAATATTTCGTAAATTATAGTTTATTGAATATGTTTGAACATATTGAAAACTTTTGAAAGTTTTGGAAACTTTAAACAATAGAAAATTTTTTTAAATGTTTGCTTTTTTTTCGAAAATGTTTGGAAATTGCTAACATTTATAAAAATTTCGAAAGTTTTAATAAAATTTCATATATTAGAAAGTCTTAAAAACTTTTTGTAAATTATCAAAATTTCGCCAAAAAATTTTTTTGCAATTATTCAATTAAACTTTTCAGGTAAACGACCAAAACGAAATACGCTATATTTACTTTCTCAATGGGAGGTTGTTCCTAGGGTTATTTAACATGTCCATTCCGATATTGAACGAAAAATGCATTCAATTTTTTAAAAACAAAAGAAACAGGGTGGTGGTGACTGGAGGGTGGTAGAAAGATCGCGCTTGCGCAGATCAGCTATTCGACATGTGTAAAATACAAATCTAGATTTAAGTAGAGCACCTCTCCCCACCTCCCTTATTTTGATAGAGTTATCAGATTTTATAATGTCTGGTATTTTGTAATTGCAAACAATGTTTAACCGCTGAAAGCCGAAAATCGAGTTTGCAAAAGTTTTATTTTGGCAATTATTCAATTAAACTGTTCGAAGAAACGAGCAAAAAAACACGCTATAGGTATTTTCTCAATGGGAAGTCGTTTTTACGGTCATTTAACATGTGTATATCGATTTTGAGAAAAGAGAGCGCCAAACTTTTTTCTTTTCTTGCTCGCGCCTCAGTCCCTAATTTGGTTAGGGGAACAGGACCAGCGGCGGCAATCAATGCGCAATAGGACCGGACATAACGCTTCATATGATGTAATAAATCGTTTGGAGCACCTCGCGACAAACCTGAAAAACATTTGAAAAACTCGGAAATTTACATGGACGGAGAGAAGTCACATTCGAGGAGGATTTAGAATTCAGCCCTAACTAGAACATATCGAAATCTAAACCCGTTCACAGGATTAAGTAAGGCACGCACAATGTGCACTTTGGCACAACATACCTCGGCTCTAAATTCAGCTATTCAAATCTACTCTTCTTTTAATAGCCAATCGATTGGTTTAACTAATTTTTGTAATGCAAATCAGTCTGAACTACATTTTAGCGCTACAAAATACAAATCGCCGCCAGAAAATGTCTTGAAATTGATCACCCTTGGAAATGGCCGCCAGAGACCGTGTGGTGAGACTTTGAATTTCCCGAACTACCCCGGCCATAGCACCTGCTGATAGAACTTTCCTTGCTTAACAACTTTTGTAATAGGGACTCTAGTTCGGCAAAAGTCATCTTCAGGGTCAAAATGTCGAAACGCGATGGCCTATATAGAAAACATCACTCACAATCAATGTAGACATAAATAAGTATATAGATCGAAGAAAAGCCAAAAACAAGTCAAGGAAAACCGACTGCATGGGTGAAAATCCGGCGACAAAAGTAGCCAAAAAAAGGGCTAGGCCTTTAAATGTTAGTACTAATAATTCAAAAAATAAGCATTGGGTCTTTGGACCGCAATTTTAGAAAAGCTCAGTGACTTATAGCAAACCTTATTTTTTAGAAGTTCGTTTTTGTAGATGGAAATACCGCCTCCAAGACACTAGACGTAAACTGCCGATACTAAACATAACCACCCATTTTTTTATTTTACTTTATTTATTGTTATGTGCATGATGTGCAAAAAGACAAACGATTAAATAATACAATCATTGTTTAAAACTTACGGGGAATTAAACTAATAACGCCCTCTATTATGTGCGGCGAGAAAAAGTTGCAAAGCAACAAACCGGCAAAGTTGCGATCGGAACCTGCTAAGCAGGTATCTGCGATCGCACCGGCCTCTAAGCACAAAACACAGAAACGCCCGTGTGGCAAGAAATAAGAAAAGATTTGGTTTCAATTATGGCTAGAATAGACCACTACATGTTTCGTTCTTGTTTGAACTCATCAGGTGGACATAATTCTAACCATAATTGAGACCAAAAGCAAACAGGCATATATACGCCAGAAAGTATAAAACTTACGGGGAATTAAACTAATAACGCCCTCTATTATGTGCGGCGAGAAAAAGTTGCAAAGCAACAAACCGGCAAAGTTGCGATCGGAACCTGCTAAGCAGGTATCTGCGATCGCACCGGCCTCTAAGCACAAAACACAGAAACGCCCGTGTGGCAAGAAATAAGAAAAGATTTGGTTTCAATTATGGCTAGAATAGACCACTACATGTTTCGTTCTTGTTTGAACTCATCAGGTGGACATAATTCTAACCATAATTGAGACCAAAAGCAAACAGGCATATATACGCCAGAAAGTATAAAACTTACGGGGAATTAAACTAATAACGCCCTCTATTATGTGCGGCGAGAAAAAGTTGCAAAGCAACAAACCGGCAAAGTTGCGATCGGAACCTGCTAAGCAGGTATCTGCGATCGCACCGGCCTCTAAGCACAAAACACAGAAACGCCCGTGTGGCGTTTCTGTGTTTTGTGCTTAGAGGCCGGTGCGATCGCAGATACCTGCTTAGCAGGTTCCGATCGCAACTTTGCCGGTTTGTTGCTTTGCAACTTTTTCTCGCCGCACATAATAGAGGGCGTTATTAGTTTAATTCCCCGTAAGTTTTATACTTTCTGGCGTATATATGCCTGTTTGCTTTTGGTCTCAATTATGGTTAGAATTATGTCCACCTGATGAGTTCAAACAAGAACGAAACATGTAGTGGTCTATTCTAGCCATAATTGAAACCAAATCTTTTCTTATTTCTTGCCACACGGGCGTTTCTGTGTTTTGTGCTTAGAGGCCGGTGCGATCGCAGATACCTGCTTAGCAGGTTCCGATCGCAACTTTGCCGGTTTGTTGCTTTGCAACTTTTTCTCGCCGCACATAATAGAGGGCGTTATTAGTTTAATTCCCCGTAAGTTTTATACTTTCTGGCGTATATATGCCTGTTTGCTTTTGGTCTCAATTATGGTTAGAATTATGTCCACCTGATGAGTTCAAACAAGAACGAAACATGTAGTGGTCTATTCTAGCCATAATTGAAACCAAATCTTTTCTTAATCATTGTTTAAACTTTATAATCTAGTTATCTGAACGAAAAAAAGCTGAAGTGTAGTGAAGAATACTTGCCGTATTTGCAAAAGTGTAATTTTGTATAATTATACCGTTGTACATTTCACCGTCTGTTAGATTTCTAAGAAAACAAGCTATATACACAATCCTCCGTTCCATCCATACTCAACTTTTGTTACAATTCAGTCAGTTTGTGACGTCTGCAAAATTGATGTCGGATTATTAATCTACCTGCTCGGATCCTAACTTGTCCAAGTCCAAAAATTCATACGAAAGAATTTTTTTTTTCAAATTAAAATATTTAGAATTTACATTTTTAGCAAAAAAAATAGAGAGGGGCGGACTTGTAGCCCCACCAAATATAAAATCTGTGTGAAAACTAACATTAGATTTTGGTTCTACTACCTAGTCAACATGAGTAATTCTTCTTAAGCCGAAATTATTGATTGTTCCTCTTTTAAAAAATAAAAAGGGTATCAACTGTAAATCTTCAAAATTTCATAGAGGGTGCTACAGAGGAATTATGGATGCTGCAAAAAACGAAAATGTATCCCATGTTCGGCTCTATAAGTCTAGCAAGTTAAAAGAAAACGTATGGCCTGTTTTTGAGAAATATTATTTTGAATATTTCAAATAATACGAATTTCCATTTTCTGCAGTAGCCCCACTAAGTCTGAAACTAATACTAGATTTTGGTTCTACTAGTTATGATGACCAGTTATCCTTAAAAAAAATTTTTATCGGACCCCGTTATATAAATAAAATTTATAGAAACAAAGAAAGTAAAATTATAGCTTTCAGCAAAGACCACATTGTAGCCAATTTTCGGTTCTAGCAGACTATAAAGTTTTAAAAAAATAATACGGCCGCCATTTCGAAGCTACAGCGTTCGGTAAAAACGTTTTCGGTTTGCCTTAAGTTCTTTTCTCACATCCTGTGTTCAAATTTTCAAAATTCAGTTTATAGAAATAAAAACGCTACCAATAAAACAGGTCTAAGTTCCACTTCCGATTTCGGATTTTTATGAAAAAGAACTACAATTTTGGATATACATCTTCGTTTAAAATTTAATTAAAATTGGTCCAGTACTTTCCTTCTTGGACGGGTTACCCACCCACTTTTTCTTCTTATAGTGCCATACCCTATTTAGGGTGTTGGCTATCTCTCTCCTATGTCTATGTTTGGTGCGCGGCGATAGATAATTTGCCCAGACAGACATAGGGGACCTACCCACCCACAAAAAGACATTTTTTAAAAAACACTTTTTTGGGTTCCTTGAATCCAAAAATGTGTATTTCCGGTAAAATTGAGATTTCCAAAATTTTCATGAAGTCAATACTTCCCTATCTATACTGAAGGTATGAAAAAGTAGTTATCAGACAATCTGTTTTAAGCCATAAATATTGATTATTGGTATATAAAATACTTAATTACTTACTACAATATTAAATATAATTATTCGTGCCTTCCTCGTATAGAGAGGAAAGTAAAAATAATCCAGTATCTATAAGGTTAACATTAGACAGCCCATATTTTCATCATCTTCGTCTCTTAGAATGATTTGAGCTCGGTCTTTGAATTTAAAACAAAAATTGACTCTAAAAAAATCTACAAATTTTATTTAATTAGTGCATAGGTACTCAGAATTGTCACAGGATTCCAAAAATGTCAAAATATACTGGGTGTCCCATTTGAAATTCAAAAGTTGAAGTCATTTCCGGTAAAACCGGAAATAAAGAAATGTGTCAAATAAGTCAAAATGTGCTTTTTTGGATACATAATACCTATGCTAAGATTTGTTGCTCTGATTCTCTTGACATCCGGTATGTAGCAAGTTAATAACCTTAAAACTAATGTAGTACACAAGATTATTCATTTTAAAAAACTTAAAATCTACATGTAAATAAATAATCTTCAAAAATCAACCTAATAAGAAGAAAATGTAGAAAATGGGATAAATGCTTGTTTGTGATTAGAAATTACTTTTATCGCTATTAATCTTACTTTATCATTATTATTATCAGTATTAATGTTAAAATTGAATAAGGAAGGACCTTTACAAATGTTTAATGGCTCTTTTTTTATTCAATATTATGAGAGCCTAAACATCGAAAATATTTGACAAGTTTATTGGAAATTCCGTTTTTGTGTATTACATATTTTGTACGGCTTCGGGCATATTTTCCAAAGCAGTATTCGCTTCTGTGCGCTGTACTACGCGATATATCCCATAGTGAACACAATATGATTTCGGAGAAAACTTAAACATTTAAACTGTCAAACTCAACAAACACATTGCATTAATGTCGTTTTGCAGCACACGGGCTAATGATTTGTTAATGTAAGCGATGACCGCATTATAGTTTTAAATTTTGAAACAAACAAACTGAAGGATATGAACATGTGAAAAATAAACCGAAAAGGTGACAAAACGTACGAAAACTGAACCAATTGCAAAAAAGTGATAAATATTACAACAATCTTTCTGCACACTTGCTGTATTACACATCCTTCATTCAATTCAACAAAGGAAGTTACACTAAAAAGATAGCTTCATTGCTGTCTTTAATATAGTATATTTGCCATAAAATATGAGAAATAATATTATGTAAAATCACATCGCAGATATTGCAGCTTTTAACAATTTATTATTCGGATACGAAGTAGAATTTCATAACTTTTTCCAGCATTCTTATATCAAATACTGTATTTTTTGATAAACAGGAAACTTCATAATAAGAATAAAAAGTTTAGACTTCCAGAATAAACAGACACGTGTATGTCGTAATATTAGTGTGTACAAAGATAGTATGATGTATTCCCACTAAATGAAAGAAAATATTTTTTAATAGTTATCTGTAGTTTTTATTTACAACATAAATTTTGCACGTTGTATACAAAATATTAATATGATTCTACAGCAGTACCTCAAGTTTAGGATGACAAAATACAAAACGTTTATATATAAACTATACATGCTTTTCAAAATATTGAAAAATTTTAAATTAGATCTTAGGGTTTATCGAACTTGTTTTTATATTTAACTTCGTATCTTTGTTTACAATCATCATTTTAATTTTTTCTGATAGAAACAATTTAAACTAGGGCGCTTGTGCAGTTTGGGAACACAATCATAGTTCTATACTTTTACTTTCTTCTTTACTTCTGATAGTCTTACCTTACAATAAATCCATGTTAATGCAGCAGATATTTTACACGCCGAGTTCGCACTAAACGCGCAACCGTTTCAATGTTATTATAATTCACTACTGATAACTCGTGTTAAGACTCCAATGATCTGACATTTTAGGTATCAGTCTGACCTAGAGGTCGCAGACACATAGTAGTCATTATTGAAACTCAGGTTTTATATTTAATTTCAAACAGTTACTAAAAAATTTAGAACATTTCTTGTAAATCTTAATCGTAGATTTTGTGTTGTTTATTAGCACATGCAAAGCAAATATTAATTTATAGACAAATGCTCAATACAAACGTTTTCTAACTATACAGGGTGCCCAGTTTTCAACGTGCACCATTAGAATCTCGCTTATTTAAACAGATAGTAGGACGGATAAATTGGGGCAAAGTTGCGAAATTGTATGCTTATTTATTAGTATATGAAAAAAATTTAAGCTTGACAAAACAAAAAAAAATGCAATTTTGGATTTTTGTTTTTGGCCATAAACTCATTGTCGTTATTATGCGTTTTTCCCTAACGCATTATTAATGCACTTTTTTACCCTGAATGTATTTTTTTTATTATACGCGTGTTTCCTGGGTAAGTACAAAAACTTTATATCAACCTACGTCCGAAAATGCTTCCTCACAGAGTTACAGCTCTCGGAAGATAGAACAGTCTAATCACTTTTTTTCAACAACTTTCGCAATGGTTCCACTTTAATTTTGACATTTTATATGTGGGTACTACTAATTTAGCTTAGTATTTCTACTTCACTCTAATTTTTATTGATGGTGACCATATTGTGTGATAGTGTTGTTAGAGAGATAATCCTAAAAATATTCGAAAGCTAAAGTATAAGTCAAGTTTAATCTTAAGTCTTAATCAGGTTTTGTATCTCACAAGATACATTGGTCTAATATCGTTCCCTATGGTTGTATGGCGAAAGTTCAAGCGCGCCGGACCATGTATCTGCGAAGATACACCTATATTTTGTGAGTGTAATGTTGGTTGCAGCCTCGTCGGACCCCTGATGCACATTTGTGGACATATTTTCTAGATTTTTTTTTAATTTGCCCGCGTTATACAAACGCCAGCGCAGGCTGTTTATACCTTCAATGTGGTTGGGTTGCTGTCCAGCTAGCGGCAAGTTGTTGAAAACACGTTTCAGTGCAATTGTGATAGCGTCATGGCATCGACGAGTAAGTCAGCTGACGGAAATTCACGTCCGGTCAGAAGTAAGTTGAAAATTTTATTAGATAATTTTACGGTTCCGCTGAAGTATTGATACTTTCTGTTTCTTAAAATGTGAAAATTTATTTCTATGTTTGTTTTATTCAAATTGTTTGTTACGTTTATTGTAAAATGACCTCGCAAATTTATTTGTACACAGTTGTGTACTGTAGTTCTCTACACCAATTTGATTTGTACATAATTGTGGGTTCTGGGTTAGAACTGAGTTATTAATTTACATTATGTTAATTGGGTTTTTATCTTTAACAGGCCGAAAGGCTCATCTGACTGACGAAGAATTAGCAGAAATTTTAGAGCAAAGCGACTTCTACGATACAGACGGCGAACAGGATTTTGTACCAGGAGATTATAGGTCTGATTCTGATTTATCTTCCGAAGATCCCGAAGTGCCAGACGCTTCTGTATCCAGTCAAGAAAACGATGATGAGTTGTCCAATGATGGCAATGACTCCTTTGTGCCTCCCGTAAGGCCAATGCCATCACGGGCAAAGCGTACTTACTCCTCAAAAAGATGCACATTGGCAATTAAACCTTCAGTAAAAAAAAGGGACACATCATCTAAAGCCGCACCAGGAAACAGAAAGACAACGTCTCAGAAGCGTCCCGAAAGCAAACAATGGAAATACATAGAAGAGGATTTTGACATCGAACCAAATTTCCCTAACTTTGAACCAGTACCTAGTAATGTCCACGATCGACAGGCGTATAGTCCAATAGATTATTTTAATGAATACTTTGATAGCGAAATTTTCAAAAAACTAGCTGATAACACAAACGTCCACCATCTACAAACAAACAATAAAATGTTAAATACAACAGATTCCGAAATTCGTACTTTTGTAGGGATAACTTTATTGATGAGCAGTCTTGGATTCCCCAGAATTCGCATGTACTGGTCCCATGGGTACAGAATTCCATTAATAGCCGATAACATGACTAGAAACAGATATTTCACCCTAAGAAATACCATCCATGTCGTGAATAATTTAGATGTTACTAATGAAGAAAAGGAACAGGACAAGCTTTGGAAAGTAAGACCAATATTAGATGCATTCCATGCAGCTGTTATGCGTCTTCCACGAGAACAGAATGTAAGTATTGATGAACAAATGATACCCTTTGCTGGTCATGTTGGCATTCGGCAGTATGTACCGAGAAAACCAAACCCCACAGGCTTAAAAAATTATGTCTTAGCCTCAGCCAACGGAAAAATTCTAGATTTTGAAATTTACCAAGGAAAAACTACAAAATTTCCAGAAGACACGGAGAAAAGTAACCTTGGAAGCGGTGGAAGAGCAGTACTGCGCTTAAGTGTAACCTGCCCACCAGGTACAAACATGTACTTTGATCGCTATTTCACTAGTGTCACTTTATTTGATAAATTAATGGAGAAGGGCATTTCGGGAACAGGCACAACTATGTCGAATAGATTCCCTAACGTAGGATTCCCAACAGACTATGAAATGAAGAAAATGGGGAGAGGTACGATAAAATCAAAAGTAAGAGAGAATAAGGACTTGACCCTAATTAGGTGGATGGACAATAGGGCCGTGACGATGGCATCTACATGTCATACTGTGAAACCAATCTACCAATGCAAGAGGTACTCGAAACCGGATCAAAGGTACATAGACGTCCCCCAGCCAGTAGTTGTGCGAAATTATAATCTTAACATGGGTGGCGTTGATCTAGTAAACCGTATGATTGCGGCCTACAGAAGCTACCACAAAACCAAGAAATGGCCTGTAAGGGTAATAGAACATTTCATGGATTGAGCGGCAGTGAACACATGGCTTCAGTATAGGGAAGACTGTGCAGCTCTGAAGGTGAAAAATTCTGTTCTAGATCTCATGCATTTTAAAATGAGAATCGCTGAGTGTCTATTAAAGGGAGTTTCATCCACAAGGGATGAATCAGAGGAAGAAGAAGAACGAACTACCCCTCAAGGACAGAAAAAAAAGTGGGAAGGCCTGGAACCGTTCCGTTGCCACCTCCCGAAGTCGCTAAATACAAAGCGTTACATTTACCTAAAGCAATGGACTTACAAGACGCGCAAAGATGTCGAAATCCTGGATGTAAACAGCGAACCCGGGTAAAATGCATCTCTTGCAACATTTACCTATGTGTCGTAAAAGACCGGGATTGTTTCATAGAATTCCATTCTTAGTATTTGTGTTAATGTTTCTGTATTACTGTATTACATTTGTATTACTTCAAACTCAAAATAAAGTATTAAAATTTTATTTATTCAAGATTTTATCAACAGTTTTTCGAAGTGCACAAGTGTGTACACTAAGCTTGTAGATAGTATACATGCAGTTGAGAGCCAATGACCACACTTGGGTATAAATTATATTTCCGCCACCTGTTGACATTTTTAAAATGCATGCCTAAATTATAGTTTACGGAGTTACAATAGATGGCGCAATATGCATAAATTTTATTTTAAACACGTATGTGAGAGCTGGGTCTCACGAGTATATATTTTTTAAATACAAATTTAATATGAACAGTTTTAATCATGGCGGACGACAGTGACAACGTGCCTTCGACTTCGGTATGTACAAATTGTTGTTCCAATTGTTTATTAGTTGTTGTAAATTTTTCAAAATTTGGTTTACCAATAAGGAAGGTATATAGAATATGCATGTAAATGATTTTTTTCGGAAACATTCAATTTGATGTATTTTACAATCGTTGCAATATTTTGTATCTCCCAATGCACAATGCCCAAAAAACACAAGTTGGAAAATTTTTACAGGCAATTAGTACCGCATCTTTTTATGGTAGAAATATAAGGCAAAAGTATGTACCAGTTCTACCACCATCAAATCCTCTTGTATCTGATGTTGGCTCCTCATCTAGCGATGAAGACTTGTTTTTTAATCCAGATGATAGCGATCTTGACCAAAACTACTACTCTATAGGTAAAAAAGGGATTGGATTGCCCGTTGATCCTGGTTTTCCCGATCATCCGTTATCTGCTGACTGGGATTCAGAAATTATCACTGGAGTAATGTAAATTTTCTTCACACTACATTACCCGTGGAAGTCCATTTTCCACAACCAGATGAAATATCAACCCCATTACAGTACTTTTCAAGATTTTTTGACAAGTCTTTGTTTGATCTCATCGTAAACCAAACAAATTTGTATTCAACATTGACCACTGGTTCTTCTGTAGCTACGTCTGTAACTGAAATGAAGGCTTTTATTGCAATGCATTTGCTTATGGGAATACTAAAAATGCCATCGTTTTAAGATTACTGGTCTGGACCAACAAGATACGAGAAAATAGCGTCTGTAATGCCAGTGAAAAGATTTAAAAAATTGCGTCGTCTAATTCACTTTCAAGATAATACTTTAGATCCAAATAGTGACCGTTTATTCAAAATTCGACCTATATTAGAAAATATTCGCCAAAAATGTCTAAACATTGAATCTGAGAACCAATTTTCTATAGACGAAATGATGAGCAGCTACAAAGGAAAAAAAGCAGGCAATCTGCGACAATACATGCCAAAGAAACCCAAAAAATGGGGTTTCAAACTATTTGCTCGATCAGGCATTTCTGGAATTGTATATGATTTTTTACCATATACGGGCTCTGGAACTTTTGATAATATGGCATTTACTGATTCCGAAGAGACGCTTGGTCACTCTGGTAAAGTTGTTCTACAGTTATGTAAAAGTATACAAAATCCACAAAACTCCTTTGTTTATTTTGACAATTTTTTTAATTCTTTCGAATTAATTCAATTTCTAAAGAAAGACATGAACATCAACAGTTTAGGTACTATGCGCAAAGACAGATTGAGAGGATGTCCATTAGAAAGCGACAAAGTGTTACAAAAGAGGAAGCTATGATTACAGAGTGGACAATATTGCTGGAATTGCTGTTGTAAAATGGGCGGACACAAAATGTGTACTACTATCCAGTTCATACATTGCACACGCTCCAGTTGCAGAAGCCAAACGTTATAGCAAAGAGGAAAAAAAGAAAGTCAACATTCCATGTCCACAAATAATAAAACACTACAATGCACATATGGGGGGAGTGGATTTAGCTGATATGCTAATAGCACTTTACAAAACGCCACTGAAGTCAAGAAGATGGTATTTAGGATATTTTGCCCAACTAATTGATATTTGCGTCAGTAACTCGTGGTTATTATACAGAAGAGATATGGAAGCAGCGGGCAATAAGAAACATGAAAAACTGAAAAGTTTTCGAGCGACTATAGCTGAATCACTTATACGCTGTGATAACCCAAAAAGATCAAGGAATTCGACCAATAATGACCAAAATGCAATAAAGAAAATAAGAGCACCTGTAATTCACAGGCCACCTATCGATGTTAGGCCATTTTCCTGTAATCAGTCCTAAAGGACGTTGCAGATTTTGTACTACAGGTCAGACAACAATTTTATGCGAAAAGTGCGATGTGCGCTTGTGCTTAGTAATAGGAAAAGGCGAAAGAAACTGTTTCTTGGCGTACCATACAAAATAAAAAATCTTCCTGTAAACAGGCAATGTATCCTTCGAGATACTACTTGTATTTTTTTATGTGTAATAAAAAAAATTAAAAAAATTTTTTTCTCTCTCTTTTTACACCATTAAGTAACCTTTCATAGTTAAAATTATTTTTACTAGCCTATCAGTATGTCTGCCCGATTAAGGGTTAAAACAGGAAATATACATAAATAGGAAGCCTAAAGGTCAGTGCACGCGAAGCATATAGTATTTCAGAAAATCAGCCAAGAAAATCAAGAAAAATTCATTCGAGCAACAGCAAAGTAAGACAGGTCTGATAAGAAATAAACCTTGAGGTAAATAAAACAAACTTGCATTCACATTCACTGGATAGGCAACCAAGTAAGCATCATAGCTGCACTCGCAAAAACAAACAATCATGTCCTACCAAGAACTAAAAGGCCTCATGACCAATTTAAAAACGGACATAAAGAACCAAAACGAACAACTGATAGAGTAAGCGTAGTAAATATGAGACTTAAGTATCAGATTTTCGAAAATAAAAAGCTACTTAAGGGATCAAAAATAATAATAGATGAGGACCACTTTAAGAATATCCTACATGAGAGAAAAGACATACTTCCAGTAATGAATTGCCTTACAGAACAAGGAAACACGCAATAATTAAATACAGCTCACTGTTGGCAAGAAAATGGAACAAAAAGACTTACAACAAATGAAAGAAGAGCAAGAGATAGCAAAAACTAGGCACCGTTCCGAAGAAGAAGACAAACCAAACGCAGAAGAGACGAACAAGAATCAAAATAAGAAAAATAAACCAGGAATGGTACAATCACTGCTGGCTCCTTATTCAGGAACAAATCGGGCAGCGCAAACGTAGGCTCGTTTCAGTCTCGAGATGAAAGACCAATCATATAGCAACTAAAACCAATAGAAGATACCCAAGAGTAGACGACACAAGCTATGTCCACGGAAAAAAGCGCAGAAGCAACAAAAGACGAAATAACACTCCCCAGAAAGTTGGTCACTAGGGGAGCAAAAGATCTACACCCCTCCCCCCCATACAAAAGCACAAAAGTGCACCCCCAAAGAAAACAAGCAACACATTTAACTTGAAAATAGGCACAATAAATGTGAGAACCTTAAATACAGAGGAAAGAATGATGGAAATGAAACACGCCATTAAAATTACGTAAAACAAGATTGTCCATAATCAAAGTTTATGCACCAACATCCTCAGCTACGGAGGAAGATGCAGAGAAGTTCAATGAAGATGAAGAGGAGACTATAGCGATAGGACAAAGATTGTCGAAATATAATCTAGTAATAGGATATTACAACAGCAAAATAGGACAGACAGAACAAGATGACGGAATCATAACAGGTCCGCATGGACATGGGTCTGGAAATAAGCAAGGAAGGGCCCTAATTAACTTTGCTAATAAACACAAACTGTTTATAACAAATGCCTTTTTCAAAAGACGCAGCGGAAGTAGATAGACATGGAAATCTCCAAACGGGATCGGAAACGAAACTACCAGAATATGCAAAAGTTATAAACAAACTAAAATTCGAAACAATAATATGCAAAAAACTACAAACGTTCAAAAAAGCAAAGAAATGGATCCGGCTAAATATAAAGGAAATCTCAAAAACAATCTCAAGACCGAAGATATACAAATAATACAAGAAAAAGGAGTACAAGAAATTTACAACCACATAAAACTTATATTAGAAAAAAACACAAAAAATGCACGAGATCAGCAAGACGGTAAAAAAAACAAAAAATCACAGACGCAACGAAGAAGTTAATAAAGGAACGAGCAGAACTGCTAACGAAACGCGAAATAAGGAAAAACTTCAGGAATTGGGAAAAGCAGAATTAACAAACGGCCGACACTGGCTGACCTACATGAAAAATGAAAATTATAAGATAGAAGGGCAGAGAAAAAGTATCACTGGCAACACAATATTATGAAAAACTCTATGCCACAAATCCAGAAATTAAACAGAGGAAAGAAGGGATGAAGAAGTCACAGGAGAAGAACTGAACAATGAATGGTCAGAAATCCAAGAAAAAGAATTAGAAGAAGCCATAAACAAACAAAAAAGGACAATGCTCCAGGAAGCGACGGTATAACGAACAAATTAAATATGCAACACCAGAAATGAGGCAACTCGAGCAAATACTGTTCAATGGAATCTTAAGAACAGAAGAAATACCGCCCCAGTGGAAAAAAATCAATACTAATACTTTTATTTAAGAAGGTAAAAAGGAACTTATACAAAACTACAAACCAATGAGCTTGACTCCGTGTGTGCATGTGCAAACTGTTTACAACTATAATTAAAACAGAATTAAAAGCAAGTTAGATCTAAATCGACCCATAGCACAAGCCGGATTTAGAAGTGGATACTCAACAACCGATCACCTGCAAACGCTAAATCAACTAATAGAAAAACACAAAGAATTTACCAAAGCACTACATCTAGCGTTTATTGACTACAGCAAGGCGTTTGATAGCATAAAACATGATCCAATGCTACACGCCCTTAAACAACAGGGGATCTCAAAGAAATATAGAAATATAATAAGAGAGTTATACCGTCTGTCTATAAAGTACCCCCCCCCCCCTTCCAAACTAACTTTTGAACGACTTTATATTTTACTACATTTGGCGTGCTTCAATAGAAAATTATATACTATTTGGTAGCCAATAATTAAATTTTGTATCATTCAAAATGGCGACTGGGCGCCATTTTGATTTTTTTTAATGTAAAGGGGAGTCGAGTAATACGCCATTTGAAAGGTCTTTTAATTCTGTGTCTGATCCTAGAGTTTCAAAGAAAAATATTCAGCAATAACAAAAGGCGAATTTTAAACAAATGGACTCACTCAATTTAAAATTGTTTAATTTTTTTATCCAGTAGTCCACTTTTTCATTTGCAGGACAAAATTTTCCAAGAAATATCTCAGGTGGCTGGAAATAATATTGAAAACGGTATGTTCCAACAAGACGGTGCGCCGCCTCGTTATTATAGGCCTGTTTCTGACTTTCTCGGCGAACCTTTGCCTGGAAGATGAATTGGTAGGCGGGGGCCTGTAGAATAGCCGGCTCGCTTCATAGATTTATCCCCCTTAAATTTTTTTTTCCATGGGGATACCTGAAATCGAAAGTGTACAAAACCCATCCAGAAACAATTGAAGAACTGGAGCAACGCATCACAGAAGTTTGCAGAAATATCGCTCCAGCAACTTATGAGAAGGTAAGGCAGGAATTTCATAACCGACTTTTTATGTGCTAAGAAGTGAATGGTGAACATTTCGAACACTTAATTTATTTTCTTTTTGCTTTAATTCTTAGTTTTTTTTAAATAGACTTCTTTATCTTCAAACATTTGTCATTTTGTTATGGCTGAATATTTTTCCTTGAGACTCTAGGATCAGGCGCAGAACTAAAAGACCTTTCAAATGAGGTGTCACTCGACGCCACTTTTCATTTAAATAAAAATTCAAAATGGCGTCCAGCCGCTAGCACACCAAATTTTGTGGTAAAATATCAAGTCGATCAAAAGTTAGTTGGGGGAGGGGGTACTTTATAGACACAGTGTATTAAGACAGTACGGCGAAGATAAAGTTAGAAAAAGAGGGAAGAAGCTTCGATTTTTAACGAGGTGTAAACAAGGGGACTCCTCGTCCCCAAACCTATTCACAGCAACGCTCGAAAAAGTCTTTAAAAATCTAAACTGGGAATACGTGGGGATAAGAATGGGGAACAAAAGATTAACAAGCTGCTAAAAGTGTAACAGCATTAGGGAAGATGATTGAGGAATTAAACAGCGAGAGTAAAAAAGCAGGGCTACACATCAACTACGACAAAACCAACTGAACGTCAAACAGGAAAGCAAGCGATCTAATAATAGATAACTGCACAGTCAAATATGTTGAAGAAGCTATCTACCTGGGTCAACTTATACCTTTTGAAAATCGGACAGAGAAGGAAGTACAGAGAAGAATCATCCTAGGTTGGAAAAGCTTTGGGTACCAAAACAAGTGTTTAAAAACGAAATTCCTCTAAGTCTAAAGAAAACAGTGTTTAATTTGTGCATATTACCAGTAATCAGCTATGGAGCCCAAACATGGACACTAAATAAGAAACTTCGCGAAAAACTCAGACTGACAGTGAAGAATGGAGAGAGCGATGTTGAATATTCGAATAAGATGTTATTATGCTTTCTACTTATTTTTGTTTAATAAGTGCACCAGGGGTGTCTCATATGGGGGATCACGTAATATTTGCTGCTAAATATTCTAGATCTTTCTTATGTTTGAAGTTTGTCTACAAATCTTATTCTTCATTCAAAAATACACAAAAGAGGTATTCTTGTTAAAAGTCGCTATATCTAACAGTTTTCGAAATAATTCAAGTTTTGTAGAAACTTAAGTCTCCAAGTCATAGAAGTTTTGAGCGTTTCCCTAAGACACAAAACACACAAACTTTGAGGATAAGATCTACACAGCAAAACAATAAACTAAGTTCCAATAAACATGAGTATGAGAATGCTTCCTTGCGGAGTTACAGCTTCCCGAACAGGCAATAGTTTGAAATTTTCAAATTTCCAACTTCTGGAGACACCAAGTAGGGGAGAGGTGGCTTGAAAGGGACATGTATTGAAAGGGGCAATTCAAATTACGCGCCAATTACAAATCTCCCCGAAGCAAAAGTATTTATGTTGTGTGGCAACACCAACGCACACCCATTCGCACCTAACTTCAAGCTCCTGTCATTTCAAAGACGGCGGCGTTATGCTCGTGATTATATTCGTGCTCCAAAGTAAAGTTTGTGTATTTCTTTCCAAACGTTTTGTGAAATGTTGTAAATGGTTTATTGAACTGTTTGTCATTGTATATTCGTATATTCAATTACAGGAGAACGAGAGGTCAGTACCTTTCAGATAAAGTTGTAGCTTTAGAGGTTATGTTTTTAATTTGTGTGTGATATTTATGAAAGGAACACAACAAACGGTTATGAAAGGGACGGCCCTTTCATTACTGCCCCTTTCATGACTGGTGATTTTTTTAAGTTTTATAATTATCATTTCTCATCTTTGCAGTTTAAAAATGCCACCTAAAAAGCGAACTCGCATCGGGGCAGATAAAATACAAGAAGCGGTGAATGAAGTGGTTCAGAAAGCGATTTCTGTGAGATCGGCTGCCAAAACATTTAATGTAGCCAAATCGCATTTGCACAGATTGGTCGTAAAAGCTAAAGCGTCTGAATCGAGGTCTTTTGTTTATGAACCGAACATTGGTAATAAGAAAGTTTTTACCACAGACCAAGAATGTTCGCTGGCAGATTATTTAAAAACCTCCGCAAAAATGTGCCATGGCTTGACAACTAAACAAGTCAGAGAACTAGCATATCAGTATGCTGTTCGTCTTGAAAAAAATATACCAGCTTCATGGGAAGAAAATAAAATAGCTAGTCTAGATTGGCTGAAGAGTTTTTTAAAAAGGCATAATTCTCTGTCCGTAAGAAAACCCGAGAACACTTCGTTAGCAAGAACTACAAGCTTTAATAAGCACAACGTTCAAGACTTTTTTAATAACTTGGAGAAATGTTATCAGAAGCATAATTTTCCTCCAAATATGATATGGAATTTAGATGAAACTGGGTGCACCACTGTAACTAGTGCTCCAAAAATAGTTGCGCAAGCAGGTGTTAAGAGAGTTGGTCAGATTAGCTCAACAGAACGTGGCACGCTTGTAACGATGCTGGCTTTTGCAAATGCTTCTGGTGGTAGTATTCCCCCTGCGTTCATATTTCCGCGTGTTCATTTTAAACACACATGCTCGAGAATGGACCTATTGGAGCGTTAGGGCTTGCGAATTCAACTGGTTGGATAACCGAAGATTGCTTTTTAAAAGCCTTACAGCATTTTGTTCGCTTGGTCAAGCCAACTGCCCTATCACCGGCTTTAATAGTTCTCGACAACCATAAGACCCACATAACTCTTAACATAGTGCTTTATGCCAGAGAAAATAATATAATGATACTTACCTTCCCACCGCACTGCAGTCACCGCCTACAACCCCTCGATGTAACTGTCTTCGGACCCTTCAAAGCTCGTTATAGAGCTAGCATGAATGACTGGATGACTTCGAACCCCGGAAAAACCGTAACGATTTATAATGTGGCTCAATTTTCGAAAGACGCTTTCTATGCTACCTTTAATATGAACAATGTGACGTCTGGTTTCAAGAACACCGGTATATGGCCTATTAATAAAAATATTTTCTCAGATGAAGATTTTTTACCCTCTTTCGTCACAGACCGACCGCAGTCGCCTCAAAACGTCACTGGTTCTGCCGGAATTGCTGATAAAGTAAGAGATAAGGTGGATCTTCTAGATAATAATAGTCAAGACGAATCTACTACAAATGTAGAGGAACCGCAGCCTGGACCTTCTATTTCAAAGGAGCCACAGCCTGGATCTTCCAACACCGAAGTGGCGCATTCTGTAGCTTCACATTCATCACGTCTTCCAATAACTCCGGAACTGATTAAGGCCATATCCTAAAGCTCCACCTCGAAAAACCATAGGAAAACAACGCAAAGGCAAAACTACAAATATAACCGAAACTCCAGAAAAAGATAGATTACTTCTAGAAAACATGATGGATATTTTAAAGAAGGAAACGCCCAGAGCTAACAAACAAAGTTTAAAACATGTGAAGCAAATTTTCAAAGACAATTTAGTGGTTAAAGAATCGAGCAAAGTCAAAAGTAACGTGAAGAGTAAAAAGAAAAAAACAGAATTGAATAAAAGTGTCAAAGTTCCTCGAAAGAAGAAGGCTGCACAGAAACTGACAATTCCAAGCAGCAGTAGTAGCACCAATGATTCCTTATCAAATAGGGATTCTGACTTGATAGATGATATTTCTGAGGCCGAAGTATTTACTCCAAGACTAAGACCCAGTAGCCAGTCAAAAGATAAAAGAAGAGGTGATGAACAGTGTAATGTTTGTAAGGAAAAATATTTAGAAAGCGTCGAAGATTGGTATCTATGTAAAATTTGCAACAAATGGGCCCATGAAACTTGTGGTGTTAAGGGTGTCTTTAACTTTTTTTGCTCACTGTGTCACTAAGATTGATATTTGTTTTGATTTCCTATTGAAATATCTGTAAGTATGTAAGTGTTCATTTTCAAGTTAATTATCTTTTAAGAAAAGAAATAAAAAAAACTGTTGATTTCCTACTGAATTATCTATGTGTTAGTGTTAATTTCATTAAATTATCTGTAAGAAAAGAAATATACGACTATTGATTTCCAATTAGTTTTAAAAATGTGTTTTTAATGTATAGATACTTAACAGTACACGTACTTATCTATACGTACACCTACTTATTTAGTATGTGTAATGTAAAATATCAGTAGGTACAAGGTGATTTTCCTTGTTATTACACACTGTCCCTTTCATAAAATGTTGTGTCCCTTTCAATACAATCTATTGATGAAAGGGACAAAATACACCTTTTTTAAAGCTGAGAAAATATATAACTAAGAATAAAGAAATGTTTATTATTATATTTTATTTTAATAGTGAAATAATTGAAGTTTTCAAATCTGTTAGTAACTGTTCAAATTGTTGCCTTTCATGCCACCTCTCCCCTAGCACAAAATATTGCTATTACATGAATTTCATTATGGTAATCGCTAACTTCGATAATTTTTTTTAATTTTACATGTATCACAGTAATATTTAAACTTGCTGTATAGCAAATATTTGTACCTCAGTGCCATTCAATGGTATGTTATTAATCAAAAATAGTGTTTTTCACAATATTATCAACCGAAGTTGTGAAAGTGATACTTAAATATTACTTGATGCTGCATAAAAAATACACCCTGAGTAAAAAACTAGGGTTTTAATATATTTCTGCTTTGAGAAGATAGATAGAAAAGTTGCTAAAAAAATTTGTGCGAACCGACACGTACTATAAATTAAGATATGAAAATCCCATAATAAAAGTATTCAAAAATTATATCAGTTTTCTTAAATGGAATGCCCCATGTTTTGTTATCTCAATAGTAAGACCATTTAATTCTTAACAAAAAATCCAAATAACTTTTTTTTTGAATGCCATGATAGTTTTCGAGAAAAAAAACTTCACATTCACGCTCAAGGACCACACGCATATACGAGAATTGTGGCGGGCGATGGAAAACAAATGAAGTTGACAGGTGTGTCATTTAGTTTTATTACATAAAATACAGAGCGCTGGAAAGTAAAATTGGTCGCGGGAGTCCATGAAAAATATGACCATTGTCTACACTGCACTTTATAAAACTACATTTGAACTACAATTAACTGTATTATTAGTTCATGTGACTTTAATACAGTCTAATACGCTACACAAATATCCAAAAATATGTAATTTAAACCAATTTTGTATATTAAATTGATAGGTAACATTAAAATGACACGTTTTACAGCAGACAAAAAGGATTATTACATGGTGGAAAATGTGGAAAATATCAAGAAAAATTAAAATAAACTTCCAGAAAGGAGTACTGACCATATATAATTCTGAAGAGGAAATAAGCAGCAAAAATCCAAATACAGAAGCAACAATTTGTAATGTTCAAAACAGCAAAGTGAAAAATCAAAATTATCACGAAGACAAGATAAAAGAAAACAATAAGAAGCAAGATAGTTTAGGGTTAAACAAGAAAAGAATACAAAATAAGCAAAACTTTGGTCCGGAGTTTAAAATAAATGTGCTAATTCAGGAAAATGGGTATATTAGTGAAGAAGAAAAAGATGTGGAACCATTCCATATTCACTTTCAGCAACAACAAAGAAATTTTAAAGGAAATGAACTACTAGAAAGTAGCAACGATAAAAAGAATTCACCATCGGACAAAACAGCATCGACAGAAAATAGGGAAGTCACTGTTAAAGGCAAAAATAATATAGGTCATCCAAGAGTTTGTTTACCTTCTAACGATGCAGAAATGCAAAATGCAGACTTGACAAGGTTAGGCGAACTACGAAGCGGACAGATTTTAATTCCACCACACTCAACAGGACAGAAGCAAATTCCACCACACTCAACAGGACAGAAGCAAATTCCACCACACTCAACAGGACAGAAGCAAATTCCTCCACAATTCTGTTCTTCAAGAGTAGAGAAGGAAAATGTAAAAGAAAATCAAGCACAAGTAAAATTAATAAATGAAATAATCATTCCACCACGTTCCGAGATCAATTGCGATGCAAGAATTAACAAGAAAATTACTGGTGACATATTAATTGAACCTTTCGAAACAGGAATTAACGGAGTATTTACAGCGCGTTCTTTAACAAACGACTCTAAAAATGTTATAATACGACTAATAAATTTAAACAATTTTGAAGCAACATTAAATAAAAACACTATTGTAGCGACAGCTGAGAAACCAATTAAAGTTTTAGAAAAACAAATAAATAATAAATGCGTAGAAATACAGAAGATTGAAACAAACCTTGAGGGTATAGCAGGAAAATTTGATCTGGACCATTTGGACAACCATTCCAAAGGATTAATGTACGAACTTTTGACGCGATATGCAGACATTTTCGACGAAGAGGAAGGAATCCTTTCTAGTGCAACACGAAATTATTACAGATGATACTGTAGCATCGATAGCTAAACGCCCTTATAGAGTGCCTCATTATCAAAAGGACGTACTAAAGAAAGAAATACACAGATTACTACAGACGGGAATTATACGAGAATCGAATTCACCATGGAACGCGCCTGTCGTTCTTATAGTCAAAAAGTTACAAAATGGAGAAGAGAAAGTTCGTTTATGTATTGATTTTCGTGCATTGAATTCTATCACGAGAAGAGACACATTTCCAATTCCAAATCTCAAATGAAACACGTGGCAGAAAAAGACAAATGCAAGACAGCATTCAGCACCTTAGATGGACACTGGGAATTCAACAAACTTCCGTTTGGTTTAACCAATGCCCCCTCCACTTTTCAACGTTTTATCAACTTTACATTGGCAGGATCAACGGGACAGATATGCCTCGTGTATCTGGACGATATTATTGTTCATAACTCAAAAAGTATAGCAGATCACATCCAAAAATTGAGCTTAGTTTTTGATCGGTTAAGGGAAGCAAATTTAAAATTAAAACCAAGCAAATGCAAACTGCTAAAAAAACAAGTCAAATATTTAGGACATATAATTTCACAACACGGCGTAAAACCAGACCCAGAAAAAATCAGGCTTTAGAAAATTTTCCACTTCCGAAGAATACAAAACAGGTTAAATCATTTTTGGGTTTAGTAGGATGGTACAGACGGTTTATAAAAGATTTCGCTAGAATAGCTGAACCGCTAACCAATTTAACTAAGAAAGATGTTAAATTCAAGTTAGAAGATAAGCATATAGAAGCTATAGAAAATCTAAAGAAAGCAGTAACCTCTGACTCACTACTGAGCCACCCATATTTCAGTAAACCATTCATTTTGAAAACCGATGCATCAAATACTGGCATCGCCGCCATCTTAAGTCAAGAACATGAAGGATTCTCAAGACCTATAGCATTTTTCTCACGGAAGTTAAATAAAAGTCAACAAAATTATTCAACCAGTGAGAAGGAAATGTACGCAGTGGTTCAAGGAATCAAAAATTTCAGATGTTATTTATATGCACAAAAATTTATCGTTATTTCAGATCACCGTTCGCTTCAATGGTTGCTATCTCTGAAGGATCCTCATTCTAGACTGGCCCGTTGGTCTTGTTTCTTAATGGAGTATAATTTCGAATTAATATACCGCCAAGGAAAACAACATGCAAATGCAGATGCGTTAAGCAGAGTGTTTGAACAAGTAGACAACAGTGAAAATTCTTATGATGAATTTTGTGATAATTTTAGAACAATAAGAAATTATCAATAATAATGTTTTTGAGCAACCAGGAAACCTATTTACATGTCCAGAAAATTACTCGTTAGCTCATTGCGTTTCTAAAGACTTTGCAATGAGAAAAGGAATTGCAGTAGAATTTAAGAAGCGGTTTGGATCAATCGGAGAACTCAAAGCTCAACATCGAAAAATAGGGCAAGTGGCAGTTTTGCAACTTCCTGAAAGGAATAATACTATTTGATTACCAAGAGAAAATATTTTCAAAAACCTACATAAGAGATTTTATGGCAAACACTCTGGATCTAAAACAACAAGCGTCATATTTTAACGATAACTTTTTAGCCATGCCAAGAATAAGTTGTGGACAAGATGGACTTGATTGGCACATAGTGTTGAAAATGATAAAATATATGTTTAAAGATACATCAATTAAAATCTTCATTTACTATTTCGATTCTACAAAAAATCAACAAATAAAAACCGTCGTAACAGAAGAATCACCATTCATACCTATTTGGGACAGAGAAATAATAAAAGCAGAACAAGAAAAGGACGTTTTTTGCAAAAGTATAAAAGAAGAACTTCTAAAGTTTCGGATACTACACAGATAACGATGGTTTACTTTATAAAATGTTGGAAAACGGAAACGACGTACTCGTAATTCCGAAATCATTTGTTAATAAAGTTATACACGACTTCCATGATTTACCTTTAGCTGGTCATACAGGACAAGGCAAAACTTTAGCTTTTATAAAGACAAGATGTTATTGGCCACAAATGAGGAGCGACATTATAGACTACGTTTCTAAGTGCCACTCCTGCAATCAAAGGAAAACATCGCCACACATAAAAAATGCACCATTGCAGAATTTTCCTGAGATATCAGTACCATTTTCAAGATGCGGTATGGACATTACTGGGCCTTTTGTTACCTCCGACAATGGAAACAAATATTTACTAACATTTCAAGACCACTTTGCGAAATATGTAGAGGTAATACCCCTTCCAGATCAAAAAGCCGAAACTATAAGCAGAGCTTTTGTAAATCACATAATTGCCAGACATGGAACACCAGAAAAGTTGATTACAGATCAAGAAGCAAATTTCCTCTCGAAGTTATTCAAAGACGTTTGCAAGTCATTAGACATACAAAAGCGTCAAACTACGCCCTACCATGCTCAAGGGAATGGCTCTATTGAGAGACGCCATCGGGTTTTTAAGGACTTTTGTCTCACTACATCGCAAAATCACAAAGAAACTGGGGTGACTGGATTCCGTATTTAATGATGTCACATAATTTTAGTTTACACAGTTCCACAGGATATAGTCCTTACTTTTTACTACATGGAAGAGACCCTGCCCTTCCTTTTGATCAAATTCTAAAATCTAATACAGTAAAATATGATTTAGATGAAAATCATGTTTCCGAGCTTTTAACAAAACTCAACATTGCGTTTAACCATGCACGAGAAAATATGAAAAAGGCAGCAGACAAAAGAACCAGTCAGTATAACAAATCTACCAAAGAAGTCGAATTTAAACTAGGTAATTTAGTCTATCTACATGACACAACAGTAAAACCAGGACTTTCAAGGAAATTGGCAAAACAATGGGCCGGACCATATCGAATAATGGAAATCAAAGGACTCGTCACATTTAAAATTAGAGAACCGAATAAACGAAAAGAACAAATAGTACACGCTAATCGTTTAAAACCCTGTAAAGGATTTAACTCAGAAGAAGAACATGAAGATGAAAGTACATCGAAACAAGACGTGCATAAGACAAAATAGTAAATTTAAATCAATTCACCGAAATTCAAGATGAAGAAGATGACGACGAAACTGATGAATATGGAATAAATGTTAACGATGTTTCACTAAACATTTTGCAAGGTCTTGATGCGCAAAACGCCTGGTTAGAAAATGAAAAAAAAAGAGACCAAAAAGAAATTGGCGTTTAGAGATTTACAAAGAGACCAAAAAGGTGGTTAAAAATAATCAAGAAAATTTAAGAGATATACAAAATTTAGGTTCTATTCAAAATCAAGGTCTTAGATCTTCTTCAAGATTAAGATTACGTTCAAATAAATAATAACTAAATATTAAATTTCGTCTTCATGACAAAAGAATTTTTTTTTTGCAATTACCTTTATTTTAACATTAATAAAAAGATTCACATAAAAATAAGTGATGTAAAATAAGTACGAAGAATCTAAGAAATTCTTCTTGCTTATTATTTAACTCACACAAAATGTTTATATACATATTTAGTATAAAATTAGTTACTTTGTTTTTCTTTTAGGTGAAAATAATGGAAATACTACTCTCCTTGGTGTTAATAAACTTAGTGAATAAAATAATAGTGCGTGCGTTAATAGTGTACGATTGTGAAAACTGGGACACTAATTTAACAGTAATTTCGATGAGAGACATCGCATCCTGTCCAGACAAAGTTAGTGATTTCAGGGAAGAAAATGCAACAGTACATGTTATTCAGAAAAATGATTACAAAATGCAACGAGTACAAACCTGTTTGGTGGAAGTAACAAGAATTATAAGCCATTGCGGAATGCACAGCCACACATCAGCCGTTGCGTCTGGGGTTTCGAGTTATGTGTATACTTTGGGAGCAGAGAAATGTAAGGAAATGCATACCTTCAAATCTATAAGGATCCAGAATCAAATAAAAAGAAATATTCACATGAATGGAACCACAACAGAGTCAATCACTCTTCTTGGACAAGTTAATGACGAAAGTAAATGCCGTGGTTCTACCTACACTGAAAATGGACACAGTTGGGATGATGTTATAATACAAGCAGCAATCAAAATAACGACGCGTGATTATTTGGCCACCGTTAATTTAAATAGCGACGAATTAAATTTAATTGATGGAATTACCTGCCATTTCTTAAAGGATATTGCATCGACTCTATCTATGGGGAAACCGTCTGGAAGTTCAACGCCGAATCTACGTGTGATAAAGGGCTAAGTTCACTTCATAAATGAAAAGCAATCATAATAACCCACAAAGATCCAAACGTTGAAAAAATTTTAGTAGTAGAAGAAGCATCTTAAGTGTTTGAGTTATCACTTATTAAAACCACGACTTTATGCGGGTACAATATTTGGCAAACAGAACACCCACGGATATTAGTCATTATTGAGGAAGGTCCAGAACATATAAATCCGTCCATGGAAATGTTGACTCAAAACACCAATCTAGTAACTTACATCAACAGCAAATTGCTCTACACGAAACAGGCATACAAGAGAACAATAAACAAACTTTATATAGATACAGTTTACAGACGTTGCCTTCAACAAAGAGAAATTTTGAAGAATCGACTATTACTTGCACCACTTACTCCAAATGCGCTTAGTGCTATTAACAAAATCAAATGCGATACGTAGGACGAGTACTCGGCGAAGCTCTTTATGTTTTGCAGTGTACACCTCGAGTGGCAGAAATTCGGCGAACCAAGTTCTGTTATAACGAGCTCCCTATATTAGTAAACAACCAATCAAAATTTATGGTACCCATCACACATATGGTAGTGGATCATGCTTCACAGATTGACTGCGAAAATTTAACACCACCTTTTTACCTCATAGACGGTAAATGGATTTCCTTATCACCCTATCCCATGATTAAAGATGCGCCAACAAGTTTGCAGGTAGCAGAAGAACACAGATTAAATTTTTCACCCATTCAACCAGTAGGATCTAACGGGTTATATACTCAAGAAGAAATATCAAGGGTACAAAGTATAATTACTTTTGGTATACAGCGGGAAGCCGTGCAAAACATACTTACAAGAAAAATGTCGGAACTTGAAACAGATAATCAAGGATTATCTACGTTACATATTTTTGATACTAAAGAAATAAAAAAATTAGCTAGATCTACTCTAGAATATATGTGGAGTTGGTTCACTGACATTGGTTTATTTTGTAGTGGACTTATCGGATTTTATGTAATATTAAGAGCTATTAAGTATATGTTGGGAGTAATACTTAATGGCCTAGCAATATACAAAACTTTAGGGTGTGGAATTGCACTTGTAGCCAGTGTGTGGAATACGTTAACAGTCTGGTTATTACATAATCATCATTGGGAAAAGAATAAAACATTGAAATGATGTGCAAACCAAAGACTGTAAGCTGCAGCATGAGTATGGTAGTTATACGCCTAGATGGAACAACAAAGCAACGAGGAAGCATATATGGTATATGGATAAGCATGATGGTATCAAATATGCAGTATCCAGTAGCTATTTAGAGTAAATCTAGTAATAGATTTTCAATGGACCTGTCTTTCAACTGATTTATTAACATACTTTCAATGGTCTCACAACTTTACAAGTGACAAATTATTCCGATAACCATATCTATTCCTTACACATATATCCTTTAAATCAATTATATTATCTTCTAAGTTGCAAGCTTCCGCGGCCGTTGTTAATAACAGCTAGGCTTCCGGGTTGGAGCCGCGTCATCGGTGCCTGAACTGCCGACGTTTCGTCCTCGGTTCCACGGGACATCTTCAGGGCTGTGGTCACTTTGGGATCTGGAACACAACTGTTGTGTTCCAGATCCCAAAGTGACCACAGCCCTGAAGATGTCCCGTGGAACCGAGGACGAAACGTCGGCAGTTCCTGTACCGATGACGCGGCTCCAACCCGGAAGCCTAGCTGTTATATTATCTTCTTATTATTTCCTATATAAATCCTAAAAAAAGAAAAACCTGTATCCCAAGAAAAAATTCCCTTTTATGAAAAAAAAAATCCAACCAATTATGACAAAGAAAATAAAGTTAATTTACGAAATGGAAAGCTCAATTAACTTTATTGTTAGTATAGGACAACGACGCGACGGAAGGAAGGACTATCATATATTCCACAGCATGGATACTTACAAACAAAACCAAAAAGGTTACCTAAAACAAAAGCAAAAAATGTTAGTTAGTTACTAGTGGAATTTTGAGAATAAAACATCAAGTATGCCCGTGATTCGGAAATTTATATAATAAAGTAAATTAAACTAAATTTCATTTTTAATTAAATTAAGTGACAAGTTAGTGTGAGAATAAAGTTGTTAGATTATCTAAAAGTTAATTTTAAATAATATTAATTCGAACGTTCAATAAAATTATTGTTAACAACACGGCGGATCTACTAAAGGTAGGATTTTAAATTGGTTCTAGAAGAAGCAGAGATAAAACCTTACAATCCAAATTTAATTTATTACGAAATTAGAAAATTTATTAAAATAATAAAAGGCTTGGTACTAGGAGTTTGTTGATGTTATCAAGTAGTTAATAAATCTCTTTGTAATTTAATTGTAAACAATTAACTTTTAAATTTCAATATATTTTGGGTTTTAAATTCATTGGTTTTCATTGGAAATTAACCCTAATCTCAAATTTGTTGTCCAGAGCCCTTGCCGCTCGGTACGGGGTGTTCTAAATTTAAAACTTTAAAAGTTTCAGCGTAAAATTGCTGATTCAAATAAAATTAAAAGCTATTGTCTGCTTTGATGAAATGGCGATAAAAGAAGGTTTGGAATATTCAATGGCTATGGATATGATTGAAGGTTTGGAGGACCTAGGTGAATTGGGACGGAGAAACAAGGTGGCAAAGAGAGTTATGGTATTCTTGGCACGCGGCTTGTATAACAATTGGAAATTACCATTTGCTTATTTTGTGAGCGAAACAGGTGTTTCCTCAAAGGACCTGACCACTTTAATTATACAAGCTATAGAAAAGTTAGTTGAATGCGGGTTATCACCAAGAGCAATTGTCTGTGACCAGGGCACTCCAAATGTCTCTGCCTTTAAGCAGTTGGGCATTACAACTAAAAATCCACATTTTTATGTAAAAATGAGAGTTTTTGCTATTTTTGATGTTCCCCACGTCTTCAAAAGCATAAGAAATAACATGCTAACAGGAGATTTTATCGTAGATGGCAAGAAGTTTCAAGGACATCTTTGATGTTTATACCATTGATAAAAAAAGTACCACAGCCCGGACACTTTGCAAACTGACAGATGCACATATATTTCCAAATACGTTTCAAAAAATGTCTGGCAAGCTCGCACTGCAAGTGTTGAGTCACAGCGTAGCAGCAGCTATAAGAACTGGCATCCAAAGTGGACAAATAAAAAGTAATACTGCTGAATATACAGCATGGTTTTCAACTTTAATAGACAAAACGTTTGATTGTTTAAACAGCCGACATTTGTACGACAGGAACCCATATAAGTGTACTTTGTCGTCAACAAATTTAGTTGCTGCAGAAGTTTTAGAAGAAGCTAGAGAGACAATGAAAAATATTTAAAAATAGATAAAAAAGGAGTGTATACCAGACCTCCCTGCTTCGATGGACTGGTGCGAAGTATAAATGCCATTGTATTGTTACTGGAAGACGAAAAAAATCGCAGTTATAAATTTATTTTAACCTATCGCCTTAAGCAAGATGTACTTGAAAATTTATTTTCAATTTTTCGTCAGCGTGATGGTTTTAATCGAAATCCCACTGTTCCAACACTAAGAACTTGTTTTAGAATGAATGCCATTTCAAATTTAATGAAACTAGCCGAAGCAGCAAACTGCGAAGACCACACCTTAAATATTGAAACGGTAACAACATCATCAATAACTGCAGATCATCAAAATATTATAGCAGGGTCGTATGTATCATCAGAGCTCTCTATTGTATCAAGCTCATCATCAAGCCAGAATACAATTGAAGAGCAGTCGGTTCAGTTAGAAGACTGTGCAACAGCTTATTTTGCTGGGTATTTACAAAAAAGTGGACATAAACTTAAAAATGAAAAACGGTTGTTATTATAAATAAAGCATATGATAATAAATTGCCCACATCTATTGGCTTAAGAGCGCCTAGCAAAGACTTATTAAGATGTGTTGAGAAAGGATTACAGATTGTTTACAAAATATTCTCAAAGTGCGCGGAAAAGCGGTTAATAAAACTTATATACAAACGAATGGTTACAAAGATACCCAATTTATTGGGTACCTGTTGTGAACATCACAGACAGTATATTTTGGACTTATTAATAACAGTAAAAATTTATAAAGAGTGTAAGTGGAAAGTTAATCCGAAAAGTTCCAGCAGTGGTTCTAGTAAACGTGTAAAGCCGCATCCAAAACTTAGAATTTAAAAAAAATAGTAGTGTTTAGTGATATTATTTTATATGTTTTATCTTAATTTATTTTATGTATATACAGAGTGTTATTCATTGAAATGGTGGCAGAAAAAAAATGAGTGAATATTTGGGCTTAGAATAAACCGTAATGGGGCTGGTTCGTTGTGCATGGTTGTGCCTAATAGTACAAATAAAGTTAACACTAACTTTATCTGTGCTAATAGGACACGTTCCAATTGAACTGTTGATTTATGTGTTAGATTAAAGGACCCCTTTTGTATCTTATTATAAATATTAATATGATAGGAAACTTAGAATTAACATGTAATCCAATGCCGGTAGGGGTATTTGCCTTCGGAGTAGTTGTTTTGTTATCCGCATCGAAATTAAAATAAAGCCTTGGTACAATTGGACGGCGTTCTGCAGAAGGCTACCAACCCACAAAATGTGAGATATTGGGTTAGAGCCATATTCTGATAGTAAACAGCTTACTTTACATTATACAAAAACCTACCAACCCTCAATCAACCTTTGCAACGAATATTTTCAGAATCCCGTAACGAACCAGATTATCTATCAGAAGACAGTGACGATTCTGTTAGGGATCCTACTTTTGAAATTACTAAAGAAAGAAAATATTTTGAAACGGACGAAAATGAAGAAACCGCAAGCAATACAACAGCAGAAAATAATCAAAACTCCCCCTTACACGTTGTGGCTGATACTGAACCTACAACAGAATCGCTACCAAAAGAACGAAGGAAGACCGAAAAAGGGAAGAAAAAGGAAGTTTCCGGATCAAACTCGAAAAGAAAAGAAGATAAGAAAAAACAGTAACCAAGCTTACTACAACTACAAAGGTATTAACATAAAACCAACAGAGTTTAAAAATTTTGATTGCTCTTGTACTGCAAAGTGTGCTGACATTGTTTCTGTTGAAACCCGACAATACGAATTTGAAAGATTTTGGTCGCTAAAATCATATGATAGCCAAACAACTTTTATTGCTGCTTGTGTGTCAGAAATTAAAAAGAAAATAGTATATGGAAGGAATACAGAAAGAAGAAATTTCTCTAGAATTTATAAGATAAAGAATTCACGTGTGTGCAGGGAAATGTTTACTAAAACACTAGGCATAACTACGTTTCGAGTAAATACTGCGTTAAAAAAATTTCGAGGACTATTACCTCTTCCTGATCAAAGATGCATTAAACAGGGTGGCAAGAACAAATTGCTCGAAGAAAAGGTTCAAGCTGTCATGAATCAGATTAACAAAATACCCAAATACATCTCGCACTATCGTCGAGAACAAACCACCGCGCAATACTTACCCCCTGAAATAATTATACAGAAAATGTATGATATGTATAAGAAAGAAGAAGTGAATCCAGTTAGTCTAACATCGTATAAAAATATCTTTTACACTCAATTTAACTTGAAAACAAGCCACTCAAAAAGGACACCTGTAATACTTGTGATACTTTGAAAATGAAAACAGATAATGAAAACGATGAAGAGAAAAAAGAGCAATTTAGGCAAAAACATAAGAAACATCTTGAAATTGCTGAAGAAGCACAAAGATTAAGAAGAGTGGATTTTAATAAAGCAAAAGAATCTGAAGAGTTTGAATCTTTAAGTTTTGATTTAGAAAAAACATTGCCAAGAATCCCCACTAATATCGTATTATATAAACGGCAGTTGTGGGTGTACAACTCGGGTAAGTGGGAAAGAAAATAGCGGTTATTGTCACATTTGGGTAGAGGGATCTGCAGGAAGAGGAGCCCAAGAAGTAGGATCCTGCCTCCTAAAACATATAAGTGCTAAACTGCCCCCAGAAGTTAAACATTTGAATCTGTGGTGCGATTCTTGCGGAGGGCAAAATCGTAATATTAAAATAGTATTAATGCTCAAATCAGTGCTGCATTCTGGTGCTCATGCAAACCTTGAAAGCATTACAATAAAGTATCTGTGTTCGGGACATAGCTTCCTCCCTAACGACACTGATTTTAGTGACATTGAGTCTTCTCTCAAAAGGCAACAAAGACTTTACACTCCCGATGATTACATGGAGGTGATGCGGACGTGCAGAGAGAAAAAGCCTTTAATAGTTACGCTAATGCAGCCAGAAGACTTCTTGGGCATAGGTGACATGGAAAAGAAAATTACGAACAGAAAGGTCACAGTCGACAAAGAAAAAATTAACTGGTTGAAAATAAGGTCAATCAGAATTGAAAAAAACGAACCGTTTTTACTTTTAATCCAACAAAACGATTTCTCTCAACCATATCAAAAAGTTTCTATTAAGAAAGATAGAGGTCGAGGTAGACCTACTTCCGAAGATATCTTCAAAGTCCTGATGCCCTTGTGGCCCGATGGTAAGCCTATTGCTGAAGCAAAGCTTCAGAATTTAAAGGAAATGATGCACCTTATCCCAGCAGATGCACTTCCGTTTTATCAAAATTTGCAAGGTGATGATAATATTACAGAAGACGTTGGCGGGTTTAACGTTCATAATCTAGATTTTGAGATTGATCCTGAAGAGTATCCGAACATATAAAAATGTTTTGTTCCTTTGTTTAATTTTTTTTCGCTAATAAAATGACGTTCTTTACTGCAATATAAAGTTGTTTGATTTTAAAATTAAGTTTTTAAATGATTTTTAAAAGTGCAGAAAACAACCAACCCACAAAAACCTATGTTTTGTAAATGAGATTCTTGTGCTGCAATTGTAAAATAGTTGTAATCGTCATATAAAAAACTTACAATTAATTTAAAACAAATAAATATTTACTGTACAATGTACATATTTTTTTATTGATCCAAAACTTTAGACGCCAATATCTCAATTTAACAAGATTTGGCTTGGTAACTTTCTGCAGAACGCCGTCCATTTAAGCAACATCTTGAAAACACCAGAATATTTGTAGTCAGATCTAACTTGGTTGGTAAAATTGATCAAGAAACATATAAGCAATATTTAATGGAAAAGCAGTATTGGATTGATGTTTTAAAGCGGGTTGTAGCCACTATTAAGTGTTTATCAAGTCAAGGTATGGCATTTACAGAAAAAACTGAACATTTTAGATCTACCAATAATGGCAACTATTTAGGTGCCCTTGAATTAATTGCCGAGTTTGATCCATTTTTAACGCGAACATATTGACAAAAGAGGAAATCCAGGAAAAGGAAGGGTGTCCTATTTATCATCTACAATATGTGATGAATTTGTTAGCATAATGGCGAATAATTTAAGAAATGTTATCGGATTAGTTGGATCATGTGCTGCGAAAATGTAACTTTATTTTTAGTAGGATAAAATGGACAGTTCTGGATCCACCCCCCACTCCTGGCCTTGAGTTCAAGGTCAAGGTCACCCCCACTCCTACCCCCACCCCTGGCCTTGAGTTCTAGGCCTTGTCCTGCGGACAGCAACGGTTGTAATTGACGTCCTATCAACAGGGGTGCTCGCAGCATACCCTCACTAGCCCCTTCTAATCTCAAGACCATTCTCCTCCTTTACCCGACGGCCACGCCGTCCACCAGCTTCGTCGCTCCAAAAGAAAACACCAAGTAGATTCAAATATATTTATTAATTAAATATGCATAATGATCACTAGGGTAGGTTATTGTAATTAATTGACCAATATATAAAGAAATATATAATACACATAGATATACTAAGTAATAAAATAGTTCCGACAATTATTGTAGAAATACAACAATAGTGATTGCCATTAATAGCAACTTTTTGTATGCTAGGCTTTTTATTGTACGTCACGATAGTTTGCCAATTAGTACTTATCGTGTATTTAGGAAAATTAAATTTAATCTTGAATGTTACGAAACCATTTTCCGTTAAGTTCTTGACAGACGATTTGAAGACTGGAATGTCAGCCCAGGTATCAATATCCATTTTGTTCCAAATCACGCTGTTATTACCATCACGATCGTATGCAATAGATGCCGAAGCGCAATTCGATGGTGGCAGCACATACAGATGACCATCGTAGACAGCTGCTAAGGCTGCTAATAATTTTATTGGTATCATGTTGACCCGCACACAAACAAAGACTGAATGAGTATATTACATAAATGGCACTACACTTTTTAATTACACTTATCCACTTCCCCCACCTCTTTAGCTGCGGCTTTTAACTCGTTTGACCTCTCGAAGACATTAACGCGAAGTTCCAAATTATGTAGTGCAGGATATCTATCCAAGCAGATCATCTGATACGGATTCTTGGTGTACAGAGTGGAGGCATCGTAATGAAAGAATCCCGAGTCATTTGCAGTTCAAACTTTGAAATCGATCGCAATAGTTTAATATGAGAGTTTACGCGCACAAACCAGGTATTCGTCGACGAACCGTGAGAAGGAAAGGTTGTGGTGTTTTAAATACGCTTATAAATAATTTGCCAGTGGAACTACATGTGCCTGGATATAAGTTTTGTGGTCCAGGTACTCGCTTAAAGAAAAGACTTGCTAGGGGAGATCAGGGAATTAATCCGCTAGACGAAGCGTGCAAAGAGCACGATATCGCATATTCTCAACATCAAGATCTTCAGAAACG
Organism: Ctenicera cuprea; assembly: GCA_958336395.1. Lineage (NCBI taxonomy): Eukaryota > Metazoa > Arthropoda > Insecta > Coleoptera > Elateridae > Ctenicera > Ctenicera cuprea. Next base: position 37,133,105 of record OY284486.1, read on the forward strand.
ACACGAAGCTGACAAGATACTTTCCGAAAAGGCGTGGCAACGTTTTCGTTCAAAAGACGCTAAATTTGGAGAAAAAGCCGCAGCACTAACCATAACAGGTATTATGAAAGGAAAAACCAAACTAGGAATGGGTGCTCTACGTAAAAAGAGAAGTTCAAAAAAAGTGAGACAAAAACGTTCTGGTGGAGTTATTAGCTTTACCGGTGCGGTCACGCGTGCGCGAACACGTATTAAAGGTAATAAAGGATACGATGTAATGAAAGCTGCAAAGCTAGCTTTAGCAACCATTAAAAAAAGTAAAATTGCTCAGCCAAAAACTAGAATAATCAAAATCCCTAAAACTGGTGGTATTTTACCACTCATACCAATATTTGCCGCTTTAAGCGCCCTAGGATCCTTAGGAGGTGGAGCTGCAGCAATCGCCAAAGCAGTGGGAGATGCTAAATCTGCTGCAAAGGACCTTAAAGAAAAGGAGCGACATAATAAAGCGATGGAGTCGGTTGCTCTTGGAAAAGGTCTGCATTTGGGACCCTACAAAAGAGGATTTGGATTATATTTAAGACCCTACCAACCAAAAAACTAACTGTAAAGCTACCGCGACGAGCGTTAACAAACGTCGATTTAGCGAAGTATGCTAAAATATTAAAAATTCCGAATTTTAGAGGAGTATTCATGCGCAATGGTTTGCCATCTAGAATTCATGAGAACGAATGCGGTATCGTAAATCTCGACGATAAAATAGGTCCTGGCACCCATTGGACTGCATACGTGAAGCGTAGTGAAAACGTAACATACTTCGACAGCATAGGACATTTGAAACCTCCTCTTGAATTAATAAAATACTTTCGCAGCGACTGTAGCAAGAATAACATCGCGTACAACTTTGATAGATATCAGAACCTAAATTTCTACAATTGTGGTAATCTGTGTTTGCAGTTTTTATATAGCTACGTAAACTGACATGTACCTGCAGTGCGCTTTGAGTTCTTGAATAAAGTACTTCAGAGTGTCCACCATTTTTACTCTTACCGGTAACTCGTCAGTATTAAGTGCAGATTTCAATCCACCACTTTTTTTGGAAGAAGACAGCGAATATGTAATGGGTTTACTTAGTTTTGAGTCGTACAATTCTATTCCCAATATATCACCACCGAAGAACGTTTTCAAACTTAATGGGCGAGAGGATATTGTGATACCCCAAGGAGCTTATGAAATTAACGACATTAACGACTACATACAAACTAGCCTGAATCCAGCTAACCGAGAATACGTTTGAATAAAAGGTAGTAACAGCACGCTGAAAACGATGATTAAGTCGTCGCACGAAATAGACTTCACTGCGGATAACTCGATAGGAGATTTACTAGGATTTCTACCTCAAAAATATAAACCCAATGTGTGGCATTCGTCTGAAAATATAACTAAGATAATGAAAATAAATTCCATATTAATACATTGCAATATATCGTTGGGATCTTATAAGAATGGGGAAGCAGGTCATATAATTCATCAATTTTTTCCTACTGTACCGTCTGGATACAAAATAGTTGCGTCTCCAAATCCAGCCATTTATCTTCCAATCAGCACTAAAATAATTACCAACATAACAATTAAAATACTCGACCAAGAGGATGTTCCTGTCAGTTTCAGTTCAGAAACGGTGACGGTCAGTTTGCATTTGAAGAAGCTATAATGGGTTTCAGATTCAACACCACTTACCGCAATTTTAGCTCAGACACATCATCTACAGCTCCAAAAGGACATAACATGAGACATACCAAACGTTCCGCAGTCAGTAAGAGGTCGTCAGCCGATCAGTTGACAAAGAAGAATAAAGCATTTCTTAAATCGTTAGGTTTTCAAGTGTTACAATGAGTATTTTAAATATTAGTGAAAAAGTTCTTGTTGACAATTCAATTGTTAGCAATCAAATACATACTCATCAACCCTATACGAATCGCTTTGAAAATAATGACGAAATCCGGATTCCGATTCAAGAAGATATGTCAACACTACCCGGTTTAAGTTACCTGTATATACAAGGAAAATTGTTAAAAACAGCTGGAGGGGCTACAAACGCTACATTTGTTAACAATGGAGTTGCCCACCTATTTAGCGAAATTCGCTATGAAATGAATGGCGTTGTGGTTGATTCGGTAACGAAACCTGGTATAACATCTACTATGAAAGGTTATGTTTCCTACAGTTCTAACGATATTAAAAAGCTTCAAAACGCTGGATGGCTTCCCAACGCAACAAGCAAAATAGTTGATGCATCTGGTAATTTTAACGTTTGCATACCCCTCAGCATGCTGTTGGGCTTTGCGGAGGATTACGGAAAAGTGGTACTAAATATTAGGCAAGAATTGGTGTTAATTCGAAGTAATACAGATAACGATGCGATATATAGCCCAAATATAGATGAAGCTGTCAAAGTTACAATTGAAAAACTTTATTGGAAAGTTCCCCATATTACAGCAGGCCTTGCTCAAGAATTAGCTCTAACAAAATACATAGATAAAAATATCGACACCCAAGTACCGTTTAGAAGTTGGCAACTTCATATAATCTCAGGACTAAATCAAGTTACGCAACATTCTCATGCGATTGCCACCAGTACAAAATTACAGACTCCGCGACAAGTTATACTGGGTTTCCAGACAGATCGTTCTGGAAAAATCGACAAAAAGATGAGCGAATTTGATAATTGTAGTATTACAAATCTTCGAGTTTACTTAAACACAGATAGATATCCATACGATAATTTGAATATCGATTTCGCAAATAATCATTATGCAACTCTATACGAAATGTATTCACACTTCCAATCAACATACTATAACAAACATAACGAACCTCTATTATCCCTAGAAGATTTTAAAAAGATTGCTCCTCTGATTGTTGTGGATTGTTCGAATCAAAAGGATTACTTACAAGCTAATGCTGTTGTGTTTAGACTCGAATTTGAAACGGCAGCCAACATGGCTGCCGATACAATAGCGTATTGCCTGGTTTTGCACGATCGCGTGTTTACATACAACGCGCTAACAAAAGCAGTTAAACAGCTGTAAGATTGAAACCAAATGGTTAGTTTAATCAGTGCCTTAGGAGCAACAACATGTTTGTTATAATAGATCTCCAAGGTTTCATGATTTCCGAAAAAAATTTTTCACCAAAAGAATTAGCTGCATACGATGGAAACACCATTTCACATTACATTTTTAGAGCTCCGTTTCATTTTTCTGCGTTACCCCAAAATTTACAACAAAAAGCTAACTGGTTGATGAAAAATCATCACTGTATTAATTGGGATGAAGGATTCACGCCTGTTTTCTTATTTCCAAAACTTTTGATGCGACTTGTTCAAGATGCTGACGTAGTCTACGTAAAGGGACATGAAAAAGCTACATTTTTAAGAAGTTTCATCGATAAACATATAATTGAAATTGAAGAACGACCAGCACTGAGTGCATCAAAACCATCTTGCATGTATCATGTGAAACCACTATGTTATTGTGCATTGTCTAATGTTTATATTTTATACGAACACTATGTAATGCAATAATTTTCAAATAAATTTTTTTATGTACTTACTAGTTTTATTTAATAAAATACAGGTTTCGTTAAAACGATAGATATATTTGTTAATAATACATTGTAATGCAAAAACATTTCTAACATACAACAAGTCATGAACATTATTAATAGTAATACATTTTAATTTCTTTATAAAATTATGCAAAGCGTTCTAAGTAGATCTTATTTCTATGGTTCGAACTTAAAACATTCACAAGCGTTTTATGTGTATCTTCAATTCTTCTTTGAAATCTAAATCGATCTACAGCTACAAATTCCCAAAACTTTATTCTACTTTGCCGATATGCGAAACTCCATACTATCATATTGTGGATTTTATTTTTTGACATATCAAACTTCACTTGGCGAACCATTTTATGGCATTTATGCATGCACTATAAGGGGGCTTTGCAAAGTTAACGTCAACATCAGCGCTTGATAGCTATTTTTTATATTATATATAGCTGTAATCTCATCGTCTACCTTCAGGTCAACTCCAACCAAATCAGTGTACTTAATTTCTTTGTCGTTAATGTAAAGTTTAACTTCCTTCACCGAGAATCTTACATTTGTAATGGTTCCCCTTATTGGACACTTATACACGCGTCTGTCGCCTTTAGCTTCATCTCCAAGAAAAACAAAATTGCAGTTCTCATCGGTCCTAAGAGCCAGTAATAATAAATTAGATTCGCTTCTTAATTACGCCTCGCCCATTTAAGCAAGAAAAATTTGAGGGTCATGATGACTATGCAAGTGTCTTCCAAATTTATCGATCGGCATCTCAACACCTTATAGAACTTTCACGTAATGATTGTCTGTTCTTCAACTGATCGTTATATATCAGGTTTTAATCTTTACCCACAAATATTTCAACTTCAGCAGTAAACTTTTCTAAATCAATATCGATTAGACTTTTCAGAAGGAGCTTTCCACATATACGCTTCTCCAAAAATTTCCAACATAACTTGACCCCCTTCTGATATTTTTTTTCTAACTCCTCAAGCTCGCTGATAGTTCCGAATCGTTCAAACCCATACACGCTTTCGTGTCCAGCATCGAATGCCAAGTCTTGAAGCAAACTCTGAAGACTTATAACTGCTGTGTGTAAATCTGTAGCCGCAGGACGCGATGCTGCAGAGTATACCATCCACATTCTGACACCTTTTGTTAATTAATCTTATTTGCAAAGTTTTCAAATTCAACGTCACATGTAATTATTTGTTCACCAAATTTTAACATCTCCAACATACACACAACATTTTCAGACTTTATATTTAAATTCATCAATACGCTATGAATGTTGCTTTTTATGTCGCCAGACATACAGGCAACCCCTTTGATAACGCTTGTGTAAAACTTTTCAAACTCCAAACCTTTTAACAGATCCAATCGACAATCAATTAAAGCTAGGAGTTCCCATAATTCCACAAGAGACTCCAATCCCAAATAAATTTCAGATGCACCCTGGTCCTGTATGATTATCACTTTTGTTTTTGCAACAGTTTGGAAGGAAATTGTTTTTGAAGGACTTATGCTTACGGGTTGAACTTCAAAATCTCTTGAAAAGAAATAGTTTGTTATCACCCCTTGATTCGCCAAGAACACTTTCCATTCTTCTTCGTTGAAACTTGTCCAGTCATTTTTACAACCATACAGTTGCACTACAGGCCAATGCGGTGTATAACTTGACAGACCAACCGCTACAAACTTGCTTCGCGATTTGTTTAGAGGATAACTTCTGCAATGTATTAATATTGGATACGGTGCAGTTTGTTTAGCGTTTGCATTCACAGAACTAACAACTTCCCCCGAATTCATTCGCACTTGGTTTTTCACTTTTTCGATACTTTTTAATAAATTATCCATCACTTTTACGAACTCGATCTTCTTTCGCGAACTAAACAAACTCAACTAAATATCGAAACAAGCATGTTCTTTATATTGCAAATCAGTCAAGGTCGCACTTTGTAGTGGTGGTGGAAAGTAGCGCTCATAACCTTGACTTTCACGGTCATATTTCACGAAGGTTGCGTATTTTACTTTATATTTCGCGTAGAAGCTTTACAGCATCAGTTATCGTATGAGTCTAAGTCTGAAAATCATGTCACTTCACAACTATTCCGACGAAGATGTCTTCTTCCAACCTCCAAGGACCAGTCACTACGAACGGTTCCAGCAATTTGTGGAAAAGGGAGGAAGCTCGTTCGAGGGTAAAAAAGTGTATGTGGTTGCCATGATCTCTTACAATCTAGAGCTGCAAGGGGAACAGCTCGACGAGTTAGCAAGATTGGAAACGTTGCCGGCACCCTTGACGATACCCTTGGACGAGTGGTACAGAAACAACGTGGTTCGGCAGGTGCTGCGCTTTACCTCACGATATAGAAACGGGGAACTGTTGTATATTAATTATTATTGGCAATAAATATTTATACTTTTTAATTTTAATTATTTATTTTTATTTTAAATGTTTAAATCCTCACAACCTTGAACCTATTTAGCCTTGAGTTGACTCCACCCATTCCCCACTCTTGTACCTGGGATTATATAACCTTGTTTGCAAATCCAAACTTCAGTTGCTTAGTGACAAGTCTGTGAAGATGTGGTCTAACCCGAATTACCAGTCTTATGTTAAACGACTAAAAACATTCGACAATTGGCCTGGTGTGCTAACCCCAGAATCGCTTGCTGCTGCCGGTTTCTACCACATCCCCACTGGTGTTGACGATACGCAATGCTTCTGTTGTGGAATTAAAATATATCTATGGGAACCTGCTGACGACCCCCTGTCTGAACACCTTCGATGGTCAAAGCATTGCTCATTTGCGAATCTTATAAAATCCTTGAAAACTACAAAGGGGTTACTTGAAGAGGCGAAAAAGACTTTCGATGGTTTGGAAAGACTAGTTAAGTTTGATGGTGTCGATGTTGCTGGAAATGGTGTAGAATCCGAAGACATTTGTGATCGTCTATCGGCAAAGAAGCTACTACTACAATTATTCCATTCTTTGTAGAACTCGCGTGCAGTTAAAATACGCATCCCACATATTTATTTCCCCATTCGCAAGTTTGACATACTCGTATCAACATGGTGCGTGAAACGTTGACTCTTGAGTACGTATTAGATGAAACAGCAAGCCAAGCCAAATGTTTCAAGTATGTCAGTGAGAAACTCAAGCCGCTAGTTATTAGTAATATCGATGAGATGCAATATTTCTCACATCAGCATTATATAAAAATTAGTGGTAGTGCAACATTTATTCGGAATAGTGTAGAAAAGGTTATTATTCCCGTTACCGAAGTAAATTATCATACAAATTTGCGTGAGTGGTACCAACACAACATATATAACATTTGTGTTCCGACAGATCACTTGACTAATTTATATCTAGAGGTTACTGGAGATTTTAAAACTACAGACTTTCATGGTGTCAACAACTGCAAAAAAATCCGCTTGATTTAAGTTAAAATTATATATTGTGTATGTGCAAATATTATGTAATTTTTTGTAAAATAAAAACTATAAAATTTATTCTTTTAATTTTGTGTACAACAGTACAGCTTTTCTTTATATTGGTCAATTAATTACAATATGTATATTCAATTAATAAATATATTTGAATCTATTTTGTGTTTTCTTTTGAAGCGGTGAAGCTGGTGGACGCCGTGGCCGTCGGGTCGGGGTAACCTTGGAGATCTAGGGTTGGGGTAGCCTTGAGAATCTAAGGTGGGGGTAACCTTGAGGATCTAGGGTGGGGGGTAGCCTTGGAATATGACCTTGACCTTGGGATTCAAGGTTAAAGAGTGGGGGGTGGATCCAGAACTGTCCATATTACTCTACTCAAATGCACACAACACTGCATGGTGCAGCAAGGACACGAATCCACGAGGAACTAATCTCCTGGAATACCTGGTAAACAACAACTTACAGATAGCTAATCGAGGTAATGAGCCCACATTTGTAACTCGTACTCGACGGGAAGTCATTGACATAACCCTGACTTCAGCTGGACTGCAAGACAGAGTTAAACAATGGCATGTTTCTAAAGAACCATCAATGTCCGATCACAGGCACATTGACTATCTACTAGCAGGTTTTGAAAAGGAAATTGTAACCTATCGAAACACTAGGAAGACTGATTGGGGCTCATACAGGGAGGAACTTCAAAGCAAGTTAACCCATGTTAAAACCCAAATCCAAACCCCAGGTGATATTGAGGTTATTGTGGACCAATTAAATGACGCCATAATAACTTTATATGAGAACAACTGCCCCGTAATCACGAGGTAAACTAACAGGAAGGTCCCATGGTGGAACTATCACTTGGCCAACCTGAAGAAAAGATCAAGAAAACTTTTCAACAGGGCGAAAAATACCGGAGAGTGGGACCGACACGCCCAAGCTCTTACCGAGTATAACAAAGCTCTGAGAAAAGCAAAGACAGACTCATGGAGGAAGTTCTGTGGGGAAGTTGAAAACACAACCCAAACAGCACGTCTTCACAAAGTTCTGTCAAAAGACCCTTCAACCCCAGTCGGGAACATGAAAAAACCGACAGGGGAGTACACAAAAAGTGAAAGGGAAACACTGGAAATGCTCATCCAAGCACACTTTCCAGGATCAATAGTGACTGACCAAGCTATCACCACATCGCAGTCACTACCTAGCAACTTCCTAAGAAAACCCACAAGGGACGATTGGAAGGTAGCTAGGGAAGTGATCAACTACAACAAGGTACAATGGGCTGTAAAATCCTTCTTACCTTACAAATCGCCCGGACCAGACGGAATATTTCCAGCTCTACTGCAGCAGGCAATAGACCTTCTGGTACCGCTACTAATTAAAATATTTCGCTTATGCCTAGCGGGAAACTATCTGCCACTGGCGTGGAGACCCACCAAGGTGGTGTTCATTCCCAAACCAGGGCGGGTAACGTACACCCAGCCAAAGGCATACAGACCAATTAGCCTTATGTCTTTTTGTTTAAAAACTATGGAAAAACTGATTGACAGACATATACGAGACAGGGGTATAAAAAGCAACCCCCTTCATCGCAATCAACATGCATATCAATCGGGTAAATCATGCGAATCAGCACTTCACAACCTAATCAGTAGGGTAGAAGTGTCAATAACCAACAAGGAAATAGCTCTGGCTGTTTTCTTGGACATAGCCTTTGATAACACCTCCTTTGAATCTATAACAACTGCTACCCGCAAACATGGGGTTGACGACACCACTAATGGATGGATAAAAACCATGTTAGAGGGCAGACAGATACAAGCCGACCTGGGAGGTGAAACTCTCAAGGTACTCGCTGCCAGAGGTTGTCCACAAGGAGGCGTTCTATCCCCTCTTCTGTGGAACCTGGTAGTGAACGATCTTTTAAAGACACTCAATGACAAGGGACTCTACGAACAAGGATATGCGGATGACATCGTTATCCTCATAAGGAGCAAACACCCTACAATCATTGCAGCCCTCATGCAAAGGGCGCTAAATATCACTCAAAGGTGGTGTGAAAGGGAAAACCTTAAGGTAAACCCGAGCAAAACAGTGCTAATACCTTTCACCAAGAAAAGAGACGTAGAGGCATTCCAAAACCTCACAATCTTTGGAGAAAGAATTCAGGTCGGTCAAGAAGTTAAATATCTGGGCATTACCCTAGATGCTAAACTAAACTGGAACGTACACCTGAAAAACATTACAAACAAAGCGAAAATGGCCCTGATGATGGGCAGACGCATGTTTGGAAAAACATGGGGACTAAAACCAAAGATGGTTCATTGGTACTACATCGCGGTAGTTAGACCCATGATAGCCTGTGGCACCCTATTGTGGTGGCCAAAGGTCGAACAAAAAACAGCCATAACCAAACTAACCAGGATACAGAGACTGGCCTGTTTGTGTATATGTGGAGTCATGAAAAGCACTCTAACTCCTCAAAACGTGGGTACACTAAACAACACATAAGCATCCTGTCAGATAGCCAAGCAGCCTTAAAAGCACTTGAATCACCTCGTACTAGTTCCAAAGGGGGAATGTTTAAACCACCTGACACTTCTATCAGAGAGGAACACAGTTCAACTCATCTGGGTGCCAGGGCACACAGGTGTAGAGGGAAACGAAAAGGCGGACGCCCTCGCGAAAACTGGTGCATCTACCCCGTTTATAGGACCGGAGCCTGTATTCGGTATACCCAAAAAAAGCATCCGAACGGCAATAGAAAAGTGGACCGTCACACAACACATTTCTCGCTGGGAGGATACACAGGGACAAACACTGGGAAAGGCAATAATTAGGACACCTTCCTCCAGACTAACAACTGATGTACTCCACTTAGGACGAACTCAGATCAGAAGGTTGGTGGGACTTGTTATAGGACACTCCCACCTGAAAAAACACCTCTAAAAAATAGGTGTACACAGAGGAGACACACTCTGTAGATTATGTGAAGAAGAGGAGGAAACAGCCTCACACATAATCTTTGACTGTCCAGCGCTCTACCGCAAGAGACAGCAGCTTTTCGGGGGAGCTCCGGATAAACCAACCTTCACACACGAGCACCTTGTAAGAAACATCCTGCAACTCGTTGAGGGCACAGGACTACTGTAAACAAAGGATCAGGGGGGCACAAAAGACCACAGAGTCGAAGTGCAAATCGGGCTCATTAACCTAACTACAACACTGCTTAAAATCAATCATCAATCAATCAATGGTTATTAAAAGAGCTGAATTAAGGTCTTGAATGTCATCCATTTTCATTGAGTGCATTTCATTATTACGGCAAGCTCCGATTATTCCTACGATTAATGCAACCTTAAAAAATAAAAACTTGAAAACTTTTAAGTTTAGGCAAAAGCAATTAAATTTGTTACCTTTGTTCCGAGATATATATTGTCGGGAGATTCTGTAATGAATTTATTTATATCTTCTATCTTTTCAATGTTAATTTCATTGTTAACATTTAATGTACTTCTTAACATGGAGTATATTTTCCATAAAGATGACGATTTGTATTTTTCGGAAAGTTTTGTGAAATATGCTAGAACGTTTTCCGAAAAGGAACTTACATTATTGGATTGTCTCCATTCCATAAATGTTGTATAAATTTGAGTATGCTGTTTTTTTGACTTTTTCGGCAGTAAATTCATTGTGGATGCTTGTGCAATTTCCCGAATTTCGAGAGGCGTACATGTTACATTATTATCACTATCACTACTAACGTCCATTGTAAATATTATATTAATAAAAATTATGCGAGACAACAGCAATAAATAATTGGTGTATTTGAAGTTTCAAATGGCGACTTATTAGGAGGTTGCTAAGATACGCTCGGTTTTTTATTTTCAAAGCAATGTGATTTTTTCATATTATCATAGCGTGAATTCCGAAAAATCAAAGGATGTGATTGGCTAATCTAGAGTGATTTCTTTGTAAGAAATCACGGTGTGAAGAATTTATGCTATTATTCAATTTAATATGCAACAAAATGAGCGTAATATTTTATAGTCGTACAGAAATAAGATTCTAAAAGAATCGTTTTGTGCTCTTTAGTTAACATTTTATTGAGGACTTCAAAAACTTCAAAAAAATTTGACAATTCTATAATGTAATAGTACATTCTTCAACGAGCGTAGAATGATGGCTATTATTCACGTGGATGAAGTTTCCGACACGAGCGAGCGCAGCGAGCGAGTGTTGGAATCATCTAAGTGAATAATAGCCATTCTACGCAAGTAGAAGACTATACTTTCTCTACGACTACAAGAAATTATATACCTAAATCATAGTTTTTAACACAAATCTTTATTTGCTTTTTTGACTTTTCCGGCAGTAAATTCATTGTGGATGCTTGTGCAATTTCCCGAATTTCGGGAGGCGTACATGTTAGATTATTATCACTATCATTACTAACGTCCATTGTAAATATTATATTAATAAAAATTATGCGAGACAACAGCAATAAATAATTGGTGTGTTTGACGTTATAAATAATTAGTGTATTTGACGTTTCAAATGGCGATTTATTAGGAGGTTGCTAAGATACGCTCGGTTTTTTATTTTCAAAGCAATGTCATTTGTTCATATTAGCATGAATTCTTAAAAATCAAAGGATGTGATTGGCTAATCTAGAGTGATTTCTTTGTAAGAAATCACGGTGTGAAGAATTTATGCTATTATTCAATTTAATATGCAACAAGAATGAGCGTATTATTTAATAGTCGTAGAGAAACATAAGTATAACACAGATTAGGCAAGTTTTATTGTTTTCAATGGCTTCCTTGATCAAGTTTATTTTCGATCTCTCTGTAGAAGCATTTGAAATTCACAAAGGTTAAAAATCTGTACCTTTAATGAATGAACAAATTCTCTTAAATTCACCATTATTGGACGTGTTGGATTGAGAAATCAAGTCATCTGGATGCAGATATAGAAAACCAAGATCAAGTTATGAAGATTTATTGTTCCTATAGCAACACCAACTGTCAACATGTCGAAATACGCATAAGGCTAAAATAAAGACCTGTTGAAGTTAAGAATTGTTTTATTAACAATAAATTAAAATGAACTTCAACAAAGTAAAGCTTGAACTTATAAATAAAATTAATAATTGTTACACCTTTAATTTTTTTTAAATTTTTGCTTAAACAATGTTCTTCAGTCATTTACCGACGCGACGCCAGAAACGTAAAAAGTATAGGAAAGTACCAAACTACCAACAACCTGTTTCGTCCATTTTCAATATTAGTTTACACATGTCAAAATTTTTAAAAATTCAAATAACTCGAAAACAACAAATTTTAAGATCAACAATTTTATATATAGTATTAAAAACTAAAAATGTAATAATATAAAATAACAAAGAAATGTGGTGGTTGTACAGGGTAGGGCGTTTTCGAAGCAAACATGGGATATCTCTGTATCCGCCATTGCTACAGCAATACTGGTAGCACGTTTTCAGGACAGGTTTTTAAAACAAATTCAATGGTCAAGACAGAAATTAAGTATCTTTTTTGGTTTTCCAGTTATTGGCCATTTGACATTTCCGAAATTTTGTATAGGGTTGCTGTAGCTTCGTTATTTGAAGAGATATAGGGAAACTGCAAATACATTTTTCATGGTCATTTTTGTTTAGATTACGATAGTGGAACAAAATATTTTCTATATTTAATTGTTTTCAAGACATAACTGACACCTACAATTTTTCAAATGGAAAGTAATTAATTATGACATCATTAAAATTTTTATTTTGTTTCTCTATATAAAATATCCATACATATATGAAAGCTCAAAGGTTTTTTTTTCTCCGGTTCCTCCAGCGGCTACTGCTTTACCAATTTGGACCATTTTTTTTAAATGAAAGGTCTCTATCCACAGATGGAACATGAAACATTTTTATATTTTTATTCTACGTCGATTTTTCAATAATAATTATTTTAATTTATAATATTATATGAAAGTCTGCTAGACGCGCTTCACTTGACGCGACATCTACACTACGCGTCTCCCTTATGGAACTAATGCATCACGTGACATCATTTAGCCGGTTCTGTCAACGATCAGTCTGTCAGTGCATTGTGCGCTGGGGTAACACTAGTATATATAAAAATAACAGAGTCGCAGCTGCTCTCTTTTTTAAGAATCAAGTATGACTTGATAATATAATAAATGGCAAATAACTTCAGTGTAAACTTTAATATTTATCAAATATGAACAATTAAAAAAATGACAACAGAGAAAAAAATCTAGTGATGTCAGGTCAGGCAATCGAGCCCGCCACAAATTGGGTTCATAAGAGCCTAACCACATGTTAGAATATTGTCGATTTAAAACATGTTTTGTTGGTCATTTGTTACCATATCAAGGCATATTCGATTCTTAATAAAAAGAATCAGTTGTAATTCAGTTAATTTGGTAAATTAATATATCAAACCATATATGTTTCTAAATGAAAAAAAGTATGTGTTTGAATGGTGTGATAACCAACTATTGTTTTTATTTGAAAAATGTAGGTTTGGGTTTATCTTAAAAACAATTGAATGTAGAAAATATCTTCTTACGCTGTCTTAAAAAGGTAAAGGTGCTCATTAAAAATGTCTTTACGGTTTTCCTATATCTCTTCAAATAACGAAGCCACAGCGGCCCTTTAAAATTTCGAAATGTCAAATATGGCCAATAATTGGAAAACAAAAGAAGATAATGGATTTTTATCTTGACCACTGCATTCGTCTTAAAAAATGTTTCGAGAACATGCTATCATGCCCACCTTACTAAACACCCAGTATAATTAATAACCATTTCAGATTATATAGCAGTTAATTAAAAACAACTTTTATTAAAAAAAGAATTTGATATTCTCAATAGTTCAGGAAATAATAGTGAGGTGACACATAAATAACTCGACCTGAGTATTATAAATGATCAGATAGAACAATTTCTTTTTTTTGACCTTGCTCGTCCATCATTTAAAAAAAATTAAATTTCCCACGTTAATGTAAGCAACAATACAAGTATTGTAACATTTATGCATGTTTCTGACAGTGTTGAAATTGTATAGAAAAAATTATTCTCTCTAATATTTATTGTGGTTTAATATTTCTTGTATTATGGTAACTTCCTATTTATTTCGATTTTTTTTGGTTACAGAAGGAGATGCAAAATAAGACGAACTGCCGTAGTACAATTTTCTGTTTTTCTGGAAACTCAAATACACCTCTTGCAGTCCCTCTACCCTCAACACCCCTTCGTTTACCGGCAGCTAAAATTAACACCCCTCGTCGCACACCAGGAGCAAGCACTAGCACATCACATACTCCTGGAACAAAACTTTCTACTGCACCAAGCCTACTGTTTTAATATTAAATGTTTTATAGCCTGAGTCAAAAGATACAGGTTTTAATATATTTCTGCTGAATGTTACCTGTATTAAAACCTGTATCTTTTGACTGCGCACGAGTTTTATTAATAAAAAAAAATGCTGTATCTAGCATACCAGGGGAGGCACGGCTGTTCTATGCAGCCGCCTACAATCCGAGACCATTGATGTGGCTCTCATCCAAGAACCATGGACAGCGAGGGGCCAGATAAAGGGTCTCGGGCAAGCCAGAGGTGAGTTAATATACGACAAATCCTCGGAAAAACCTAGGTCATGTATTTATGTCAGACGAGGCATAAAATACATGCCACTTTATAATCTATGTCTTAGGGACGTAACAACCATTAAACTGGAGCTAGCTAAGGAAGCAAACGTGAGGCAAGTAGTACTATCCTCCGTTTACTTACCCTTTGACGCCATCAACCCTCCACTAAGCACAGAGCTCATGGAAGTTGTAACGTTCTGCGAGGCCAACCGCCTCCAGCTCGTAGCGGGCTGTGATGCAAATGCACACAACACTGCATGGGGCAGCAAGGACACGAATCCACGAGGAACTAATCTCCTGGAATACCTGGTAAACAACAACTTACAGATAGCTAATCGAGGTAATGAGCCCACATTTGTAACTCGTACTCGACGGGAAGTCATTGACATAACCCTGACTACAGCTGGACTGCAAGACAGAGTTAAACAATGGCATGTTTCTAAAGAACCATCAATGTCCGATCACAGGCACATTGACTATCTACTAGCAGGTTTTGAAAAGGAAATTGTAACCTATCGAAACGCTAGGAAGACTGATTGGGGCTCATACAGGAAGGAACTTCAAAGCAAGTTAACCCATGTTAAAACCCAAATCCAAACCCCAGGTGATATTGAGGTTATTGTGGACCAATTAAATGACGCCATAATAACTTCATATGAGAACAACTGCCCCGTAATCACGAGGGAAACTAACAGGAAGATCACATGGTGGAACGATCACTTGGCCAACCTGAAGAAAAGATCAAGAAAACTTTTCAACAGGGCGAAAAATACCGGAGAGTGGGACCGACACGCCTAAGCTCTTACCGAGTATAACAAAGCTCTGAGAAAAGCAAAGACAGACTCATGGAGGAAGTTCTGTGGGGAAGTTGAAAACAACCCAAACTGCACGTCTTCACAAAGTTCTGTCAAAAGACCCTTCAACCCCAGTCGGGAACATGAAAAAACCGACAGGGGAGTACACAAAAAGTGAAAGGGAAACACTGGAAATGCTCATCCAAGCACACTTTCCAGGATCAATAGTAACTGACCAAGCTGTCACCACATCGCAGCCACTACCTAGCAACTTCCTAAGAAAACCCACAAGGGACGATTGGAAGGTAGCTAGGGAAGTGATTAACTACAACAAGGTACAATGGGCTGTAAAATCCTTCTTACCTTACAAATCGCCCGGACCAGACGGAATATTTCCAGCTCTACTGCAGCAGGCAATAGACCTTCTGGTACCGCTACTAATTAAAATATTTCGCTTATGCCTAGCGGGAAACTATCTGCCACTGGCGTGGAGACCCACCAAGGTGGTGTTCATTCCCAAACCAGGGCGGGTAACGTACACCCAGCCAAAGGCATACAGACCAATTAGCCTTATGTCTTTTTGTTTAAAAACTATGGAAAAACTGGGCGACAGACATATACGAGACAGGGGTATAAAAAGCAACCCCCTTCATCGCATACATCATGCATACCAATCGGGTAAATCATGCGAATCAGCACTTCACAACCTAATCAGTAGGGTAGAAGTGTCAATAACCAACAAGGAAATAGCACTGGCTGTTTTCTTGGACATAGAGGGGGCCTTTGATAACACCTCCTTTGAATCTATAACAACGTCTACCCGCAAAAATGGGGTTGACGACACCACTAATGGATGGATAAAAACCATGTTAGAGTGCAGACAGATACAAGCCGACCTGGGAGATGAAACTCTCAAGGTACTCGCTGCCAGAGGTTGTCCACAAGGAGGCGTTCTATCCCCTCTTCTGTGGAACCTGGTAGTGAACGATCTTTTAAAGACACTCAATGACAAGGGACTCTACGCCCAAGGATATGCGGATGACATCGTTATCCTCATAAGGGGCAAACACCCTACAATCATTGCAGCCCTCATGCAAAGGGCGCTAAATATCACTCAAAGGTGGTGTGAAAGGGAAAACCTTAAGGTAAACCCGAGCAAAACAGCGCTAATACCTTTCACCAAGAAAAGAGACGTAGAGGCATTCCAAAACCTCACAATCTTTGGAGAACGAATTCAGGTCGGTCAAGAAGTTAAATATCTGGGCATTACCCTAGATGCTAAACTAAACTGGAACGTACACCTGGAAAACATTACAAACAAAGCGAAAATGGCCCTGATGATGGGCAGACGCATGTTTGGCAAAACATGGGGACTAAAACCAAAGATGGTTCATTGGTACTACATCGCGGTAGTTAGACCCATGATAGCCTATGACACCCTATTGTGGTGGCCAAAGGTCGAACAAAAAACAGCCATAACCAAACTAACCAGGATACAGAGACTGGCCTGTTTGTGTATATGTGGAGTCATGAAAAGCACTCCAACTCCGCAAAACGTGGGTACACTAAACAACACATAAGCATCCTGTCAGATAGCCAAGCAGCCTTAAAAGCACTTGAATCACCTCGTACTAGTTCCAAAGGGGGAATGTTTAAACCACCTGAAACTTCTATCAGAGAGGAACACAGTTCAACTCACCTGGGTGCCAGGGCACACCGGTGTAGAGGGAAACGAAAATGCGGACGCCCTCGCGAAAACTGGTGCATCTACCCCGTTTATAGGACCGGAGCCTGTATTCGGTATACCCAAAAAAAGCATCCGAACGGCAATAGAAAAGTGGACCGTCACACAACACATTTCTCGCTGGGAGGATACACAGGGACAAACACTGGGAAAGGCAATAACTAGGACACCTGCCTCCAGACTAACAACTTTATTTTTTGACATATCAAACTTCACTTGGCGAACCATTTTATGGCATTTATGCATGCACTATAAGGGGGCTTTGCAAAGTTAAGGTCAACATCAGCGCTTGATAACTATTTTTTATATTATATATAGCTGTAATCTCATCGTCTACCTTCAGGTCAACTCCAACCAAATCAGTGTACTTAATTTCTTTGTCGTTAATGTAAAGTTTAACTTCCTTCACCGAGATTCTTACATTTGTAATGGTTCCCCTTATTGGACACTTATACACGCGTCTGTCGCCTTTAGCTTCATCTCCAAAAAAAAACAAAATTGCCGTTCTCATCGGTCCTAAGAGCCAGTAATAATAAATTAGATTCGCTTCTTAATTCCGCCTCACCCATTTCTGCAAGAAAAATTTGAGGGTCATGATGACTATGCAAGTGTCTTCCAAATTTATCGATCGGCATCTCAACACCTTATAGAACTTTCACGTAATGATTGTCTGTTCTTCAACTGATCGTTATATATCAGGTTTTAATCTTTACCCACAAATATTTCAACTTCAGCAGTAAACTTTTCTAAATCAATATCGATTAGACTTTTCAGAAGGAGCTTTCCACATATACGGTTCTCCAAAAATTTCCGACATAACTTGATACCCTTCTGATATTTTTTTTCTAACTCCTCAAGCTCGCTGATAGTTCCGAATCGTTCAAACCCATACACGCTTTCGTGTCCAGCATCGAATGCCAAGTCTTGAAGCAAACTCTGAAGACTTATAACTGCTGTGTGTAAATCTGTAGCCGCAGGACGCGATGCTGCAGAGTATACCATCCACATTCTGACACCTTTTGTTAATTAATCTTATTTGCAAAGTTTTCAAATTCAACGTCACATGTAATTATTTGTTCACCAAATTTTAACATCTCCAACATACACACAACATTTTCAGACTTTATATTTAAATTCATCAATACGCTTTGAATGTTGCTTTTTATGTCGCCAGACATACAGGCTACCCCTTTGATAACGCTTGTGTAAAACTTTTCAAACTCCAAGCCTTTTAACAGACCCAATCGACAATCAATTAATGCTAGGAGTTCCCATAATTCCACAAGAGACTCCAATCCCAAGTAAATTTCAGATGCTCCCTGGTCCTGTATGATTATCACTTTTGTTTTTGCAACAGTTTGGAAGGATATGGTTTTTGAAGGACTTATGCTCACGGGTTGAACTTCAAAATCTCTTGAAAAGAAATAGTTTGTTATCACCCCTTGATTCGCCAAGAACACTTTCCATTCTTCTTCGTTGAAACTTATCCAATCATTTTTACAACCATACAGTTGCACTACAGGCCAATGCGGTGTATAACTTGACAGACCAACCGCTACAAACTTGCTTCGCGATTTATTTAGAGGATAACTTCTGCAATGTATCAATATTGGATACGGTGCAGTTTGTTTAGCATTTACACAATTAACAACTTCCCCCGATTTCATTCGCACTTGGTTTTTCATCTTTTCGATACTTTGTAATAAATTATCCATCACATTTACGAACTCGATCTTCTTTCGCGAACTAAACAAACTCAACTAAATATCGAAACAAGCATGCTCTTTATATTGCAATCAGTCAAGGTTGCACTTTGTAGTGGTGGTGGAAAGTAGCACCCATAACCTTGAGTTTCATGGCCATATTTCACGAAGGTTGCGTATTTTACTTTATATTTCGTGTAGAAGCTTTACAGCATAAGTTATCGTCTGAGTCTAAGTCTGAAAATCATGTCACTTCAAAACTTTTCCGACGAAGATGTCTTCTTCCAACCCTCGACGACCAGCCACTACCAACGGTTCCAGCAGTTTGTGGAAAAGTTAGGAAGCCCGTTCGAGGGTAAAAAAGTGTATGCGGTTGTCACGATCTCTTACACTCTAGAGCTGCGAGGGAAACAGCTTGACGAGTTTGCAAAATTGACAACGTTCCCGGCACCCTTGACGATACCCTTGGACGAGTGGTTCCGAAACAATGTGGTTCGACAGGTGCTGCGCTTTACCTCACGATTTATGGACGGTGAACTGCTGTATATTAATTATTATTGTAAATAAATATTTATACTTCTTAATTTTAATTATTTATTTTAAATGTTTAAATCCTCACAACCTTGAACCTATTTAGCCTTGAGTTGACTCCACCCATTCCCCACTCTTGTACCTGGGATTATATAACCTTGTTTGCAAATCCAAACTTCAGTTGCTTAGTGACAAGTCTGTGAAGATGTGGCCTAACCCGAATTACCAGTCTTATGTTAAACGACTAAAAACATTCGACAATTGGCCTGGTGAGCTAACCCCAGAATCGCTTGCTGCTGCCGGTTTCTACCACATCCCCACTGGTGTTGACGATACGCAATGCTTCTGTTGTGGAATTAAAATATATCTATGGGAAACCGCTGACGACCCCCTGTCTGAACACCTTCGATGGTCACAGCATTGCTCATTTGCGAATCTTATAAAATCCTTGAAAACTACAAAGGGGTTACTTGAAGAGGCGAAAAAGGCTTTCGATGGTTTGGAAAGATTAGTTAAGTTTGATGGTGTCGATGTTGCTGGAAATGGTGTAGAATCCGAAGACATTGATGATCGTCTATCGGCAAAGAAGCTACTACTACAAATTTTCCATTCTTTGTAGAACTCGCGTGCAGTTAAAATACACATCGCACATATTTATTTCCCCATTCGCAAGTTTGACATACTCGTATCAACATGGTGCGTGAAACGTTGACTCTTGAGTACGTATTAGATGAAACAGCAAGCCAAGCCAAATGTTTCAAGTATGTCAGTGAGAAACTCAAGCCGCTAGTTATTAGTAATATCGATGAGATGCAATATTTCTCACATCAGCATTATATAAAAATTAGTGGTAGTGCAACATTTATTCGGAATAGTGCAGAAAAGGTTGTTATTCCCGTTACCGAAGTAAATTATCATACAAATTTGCGTGAGTGGTACCAACACAACATATATAACATTTGTGTTCCGACGGATCACTTGACTAGTTTATATCTGGAGGTTACTGGAGATTTTAAAACTACAAACTTTCATGGTGTCAACAACTGCAAGAAGATCCGATTGATTTAAGTTAATACTATATATTGTATATGTGCAAATATTATGTAATGTAAAAACTATAAAATTTATTCTTTTAATTTTGTGTACAAGAGTGCAGCTTTTCTTTATATATTGGTCAATTAATTATGGATATTGATACCTGGGCTGACATTCCAGTCTTCAAATCGTCTGTCAAGAACTTAACGGAAAATGGTTTCGTAACATTCAAGATTAAATTTAATTTTCCTAAATACACGATAAGTACTAATTGGCAAACTATCGTGACGAACAATAAAAAGCCTAGCATACAAAAAGTTGCTATTCATGGCAATCACTATTGTTGTATTTCTACAATAATTGTCGGAACTATTTTATTACTTAGTTTATCTATGTGTATTATATATTTCTTTATATATTGGTCAATTAATTACAATAACCTACCCTAGTGATCATTATGTATATTTAATTAATAAATATATTTGAATCTACTTGGTGTTTTCTTTTGGAGCGACGAAGCTGGTGGACGGCGTGGCCGTCGGGTAAAGGAGGAGAATGGTCTTGAGATTAGAAGGGGCTAGTGAGGGTATGCTGCGAGCACCCCTGTTGATAGGACGTCAATTACAACCGTTGCTGTCCGCAGGACCGTGACCTTGAACATGAACTCAAGGTCAGGAGTGGGGGGATGCTCCAGTCCAGACGGGGCGCAAATCTCAGCCGTCCGCAGGACAAGCTGGCCGCAGGCCGAAAAATTTTTTTGACATTGACCTTGAACTCAAGGCCAGGGGTGGGGGTAGGAGTGGGGTTGTCCTTGACCTTGAACTCAAGGCCAGGAGTGGGGGGTGGATCCAGAACTGTCCATTTTATCCTACTGATGAGTACACCAGGTAATAGTTATGATTTTGCATATTTGCATATACAAATGCATATAACTCGCTTTTCGCAACGTTATTGCATATTATAGTACTTTTTCGTTAATAATGCATAATTCGGCATAAAACGCGACACCTTAGAGAACAGATACCAACAAAAATATAATAATTTAATCAACATTAATGAACATGAAAATGTTTACATTACATTACATAAACAACTTGCACGAACGTGCTCATCAAACCAAACACATCAGTACATTTGAGGACAGAGAGCGAAATACATCGTCTGGCTCATGTTCGTGAGCCTCCGCGCTGCAGTGAAGGATATGGCATTCTGCTTCCATTAGTATATGTTCTAAGCGCGACACCTATCATTTTACACGGGCGCGAGAAACTCCAGGGATTTTGTGAATTCAGTGTTGTTCAGTGTTAAAAAAACATTTTCTTTCCGAGTTGGCGAGCTGTGACGTTGTCATTACACGGAAATGCCGCCCATAACAAGAATTCTAAGACTCTAATGGAAAGTTGGGTTAAAAGTTACTTAGGCGAATTTACAACTTATGGTACAGTGATATATTGTAAAGTTTGTGACAAGAGTATTCCGTCTTCGAAGAAGTACCTATCAGGTTGATCAACATGTAAGTACGGCTTCTCATGCAGCAGCAAGAAAAAAGTCCTCTCCCAATCGTCAACAACTATTGGCGCAAATCATGTCTTCTACTTCGTCGTCATCACAGAAGAGTGAATTTTGTAAAGATTTGTGTGAGTTATTTGTTGCTTGCAATATTCCATTCCATCAACTCATTAGTGATTTATCCACGAAATTCCTTCAGAAATATTGTCCAAATAGAGTAATCCCAGAAGAATCAACGATCCGTAAAAATTACCTGCTAGCTGTGTATGAAGACGTTTTACCAGAAATTCGGGCTGACATTTCAAACAATTTTGTCTGGATATCAGCTGATGAAACTACAGATTGATGTGGACGATATATTGCCAATTTGATAATTGGAAAATTAACAACTAAACCCTCTACTCCACACTTGGTTGCCTGTAAGACTCTAGAAAACACTAACCATTCAACTATTGCCCTATTTACAAATGATTCCATAAAATCATTGTTTCCGGATTCTTGTATGGACGAAAAAATATGTATTTTTATTTCTAATGCTGCACCATATATGCTAAAAGCTGGTAAAGCTCTTCAAGTATTTTACCCGAACTTACTGCACATAACCTGTTTTGCACATGGATTACATTTATTTGCAGAAGTAATCAGGAAAGGCTTGGGAAATGTCAATGACTTGATTTCATCAATAAAAAAAAGTGTTTTTAAAAGCTCCGTCGCGTAGCAGTCATTAAAACGCATTTTAGTGAAATACCCGACGTTATTGAAAAATTGGAGACCAAAAACCTTCCTCTGTGTAATTCAATTGCAATAGTAGAAAAAATAGTGGAGCTAATTCACGCACTTTCGGACTCATTTTCGGAAAAAATCGGAAATAAGTTAGACGCTGTTCTTGGAAAAAAATCCGGGTCTTGAAGCCATTAAGCAAATAAATGCTTACATTAATAGCACTGGTCAAAGCTTGTCCGAGATGATTTCTGCGGACATGTCGCCAAATTTTAAATTTTGCCCTGTGACGTCGGTAGACGTAGAGCGGTCATATTCGGCCTACAAATTATTATTTAGTGACAAACGTCAGAAATTTAAAATTGATAATTTAGAAAAGTATATTGTAATATACTGTCATAGAAACTATAATTAATTTATAATTCTTGTGAGTGTTTTCTAAAATATTTATACTACTGTTGTTTGAAATTGTTCTTTATTTAAAAAATAAAAAATTGATCTGTAACTAAGTTGTTTCTTTTCTGATAGTGCATATTTTGTGCATATTTTGGCATCTTTTGATGCATATTTGCATGCATATTTTAGCATTTTGGTTGTGCATATAATCCGATGCTACTTGCACTCGAGTGGAACTGAGGAAATATCGAAGTACTTTACGTACAGAAAAATATATGTGAAATAGAAGCATTGTGCATACTTATAATAAAGCATTAATAAAATAAATATTATAGAACATCAACCTTTGATAGTAATCCCATCTTTAACGTCAGAGCCCACATCAACTATTACTGTAACCAATGGTGATATTCAATTTTTCGATTTATTACAAAATATAGAAACCGGTAGGTATATAGGTACACTAGAGTAGAAATCCATCTTTAAGTGGAGTTGGATACGATCCGGCAAAAATAAAACAGAGAAGACTTGGTGTTTTATTTTTGCCGGATTATATAGGTACAGTTTAAGTTTTCCTTTTACAGACTAATTATATGTATCATTATTATTAGGCCTAAACAATCAAAATATTCTAGAGGCTTCAATATCACATACTACTAATAATAGCATAGCTACAATAATTATAAAAAAAAGTATAACACTAACGGGGAATTAAACTAGTAACGCCCTCTATTATGTGCGGCGAGAAAAAGTTGCAAAGCAACAAACCGGCAAAGTTGCGATCGGAACCTGCTAAGCAGGTATCTGCGATCGCACCGGCCTCTAAGCACAAAACACAGAAACGCCCGTGTGGCAAGAAATAAGAAAAGATTTGGTTTCAATTATGGCTAGAATAGACCACTACATGTTTCGTTCTTGTTTGAACTCATCAGGTGGACATAAAAAAGTGTTTATCTTCTGCACTCAATATAACTTTTATAGATTTCCAATTTCCATTTGTTTTATCGAATTTAGCTAGTTTGGCTACCACCAACAACGAGATACTGCTCACAGTGAAAGAAATTTTGCGTTATAATAAAAACATTTCTTTAGAGAAACATAGCCCCGGAGAATTTGCCGAGGTTTCCGCTAAGCAAAATGATCGAATTTGGGGATTTCAAAGAATTACTAAGAACAGATCCAGGGGTATCACAATATACAGGTTGTATCAAATTGCGTGTTAACTATGGAGATCTCGCTTATTTGAAGAGATGCGACGATGATTAAATTAGAGAAAAGTTGTGGAATTCTATGCCCACTAATAATCTGAAAAGAAATTGGAGCGATCTTGCTTAGTTTCTGAATAAACTGAAAAAAACTGAAATTTTAGATTTTTTGTTTTCGGCTATAACTCAGTTCACATTTCTATTACATATTTCTAATTAACACATTATTAGGACACTTTTTTATGCCGAATCTAAATTTTTTATCAGATTTGGTATAACTGCTACCATTGCTCATTTTCGACTGTCAACTTTTTTTTTCGTATGGTCGGCATTTTAAGTTTTTTCGTATTTGAATAGTTTTTAATTCTTTGTAACTTTGTAATTTCATCACTACATCTAAAATGAACGGTTTTTGTAGAAATTTGAAAAAAACCGTAATTTTAGTGGTTATTAGAGAATTTTTAATTATCAGTTGGCTTTGGTGTGAAGGAACCAACAAAGAACAAACGCTAAAGTGTCAACAAACAAGAATTGCAAATAATTTTACGTTTAAGCGTGGCAAAAGTGTTAATCATGTCCCGTTTAGGATTTAGTAATGAAGATTACTTTAATTTGTTAGTAATATACGGGGAATGTAACAAGGTTATCAAAAGAGCCTGCGAAACCTTCTGTTCGCGATATCCAGATAGACCAAAGCCCACCCATGACACCCTGACGCGGCTCATTCATAATTGTAAAACCCACGGACAGTTTGTTGCAAAGCAAGAAAGAATTAAACCTGTCGTAAACAATGAAGAAAATGAAGTTACTGTCTTGGGATACTTCAGAGCGTATCCTGAAAATTCCTTAACAGATGCGGAAAGAAATTTGGGAATACCTGAGATAAGTATTCACAGGATTCTAAAGAAACATCCGTATTCATGGTCATTAGTACAAAATTTAAGGGCAGGTGGCCATCAAAAAAGAATAGATTTTTGTGAATTTATATTAATTAAAACTCAGGAAGACGAAGATTTTTTACAAAAATTGATTTGGACGGATGAGGCGAAATTTCTGAAAAATGGAATGTTTAACCGGCATAATTCCCATTATTGGAGTGATATTAATCCTCGCATATTTCGTGAAAGACAGTTTCAAGGTTACTGGAGTTTTATATCATTGGGGTCCTAACCAATTATTTTTAAATCTAACCTATCAAAAGAATAGCAAAAAATATTTGACCCGTATTTTGTATTTATTTCTAATTCTAAAAAATAAAGCCAAAAAAAATATTTAAAGTTTAAAATATTTCAAATACGCGCCAAAGGGTGCAGTGCGCACGCGTGGCTCGCGCTACGTCCTCTACTATACGCATTTAGGTATCTGTGCGAAGCGCCATGCGGCAGTTGTGATTTTTTAAAGAGAGAAGCGTCAGTATTTAAAAATATCCAATTATTATTGCTGTAGAACAAAAGAAATATTACTTTTATAATGGTAAAAAAATGGTGTTTTGTTCCAAAATGCACTTCTACATCTATAGCTACTCCAAATAAAATATACATTTCTGTACCTGTAAATGAAAACCGAAAACGTTTGTGGTTTAAAGCAGTGAGAAGAGATTATCCACTTACAAAAAGCAGTTTTTATGTGTGTGAAGATCATTTCAAGGTAGGAAATTTAATGAAACTGAAAACTTATAAATGGTTAGTGCCTTAGTGGTACATAAGCGTTTTTAAAACCTAGTAATTACTTCAATACCTATTTTTGTTTACAGTTAGAGGAAGATGTTGAAAATTACGTCAAATTTCAATTAATGGGAGGGCCTATATACTTATCGAGCTGGTACAAGAAGCGCTGAAAAGCACACAGGGAAGTTCTAGTACATATAATTCTGCTAAATTGGATTTTTCTTCATCTTCCGAAATTGAAATAAATAATGATGCTGTTGCTGTTGCAACATGCAGCACGGAGTCGCCAGCTCAAACAAAATCAATTGGAATTCAAAGTACACCTTCTTATGCAAGTAAAGGAATAAATTGTAAAATCAGTATCAAAGCATACAACAAAGCAACATCACCATTAAAGAAGAGTACCAGCGATGCTATTACGTCTCCAATTAAGCATTTATCACGCACTGTAGTTTCACAGTCAATATGTAGCCGGTCATTACTTAGTAACTTCAGTATGGAGGACGATACATCCTCTTATGAAAGTGTACTTCCAAATAGTGATAAAGAATTTGTGGATAGTAATGACAGTAGTGATAGCAATAGTGAGATAATTTACAGTAATACAATGGTTGCTTCTTTAAATTCTACCCTTTCTTTTATTTCACAAAATTCAAAGAGTTACATTGGTGTCCTTACATTGTGGTTTAAACCGTTCATTGATTATTTGGTAAAACAAAGTAATCTTACTAAAGAGCAAATATTTTTAACTTTAATGAAAATAAAAGTAAATGACAGTTTCGATAGGCTAGGTAATCAATTTAACTGGTCTGAAGGGCACAGTTCGAGAGTTTTTGGAAAAACTGTTCGTACACTTGCTCATTTTTTGAAAACATTAGTATACTGGCCTCAAAAAGCGACCATCAAGAAAGTGTTGCCAGAACCATTTAGGACTCGGTATAGTAATGTACAATCGATTATAGATTGTTTTGAAGTGGAAATACAAAAACCTACAAATTCATTAAATCAATCCCTCACTTGGTCACAGTATTAAAAAATGTAATACTGTAAAATATCTAATATCAGCAACCCCTGATGGATTTATAAATTTTATTTCCAACGGTTATGGTGGTCGCACTTCCCATAGTGTTATTATTAAAACATCAACAGATGGGAGATTATCTGAGGTAGCTTGCACGTACTCCTTGTCAGTCATAATAACTTCTAAATCTGTTAATTCACACTCTATAGATTTTAAAATCAGAAACACGCTTTGACATTTCAAACTGCATACAAAGATTAACACTGTGCACTGCGCGTTTGGTTAACGGCTGGTAGCTGACGTCACGCCCTAAAGTAATATGGCGCCCATAAAAACGCGCGCATTTAAATATCGTAAATTTTTATTACAACATCAGTTAATTACTGCAAAAATTTAAAATTTTAAAAATATTAGATTAATTGAGTTAGACCTAAAGCTACATGGCTCATACTTTATTTTTGAAAATTGGAACTATAGGTCAGAACCCCATTACAAAAATTACAAATCGTGCGTGAAGTTCGGGTTTTGACGAAAATTTTTAACTGGAAACCCCACTCATGGGCTGTAGCGTCGAGAATAGCGAACTCGTTTGTTTTTCTTGAAACCAAAGCCAACTGATAATTAAAAATTCTCCAATAACCACTAAAAAATCGGCTTTTCCAAGTTTCTACAAAAACCGTTCATTTTAGATGTAGGGATGAAATTCGAAGTCCCCTTACTTTTCATCGTAGAATCCACTGGTGAAGAGAAAAGGGAGGTTGCCATTTAAAAAAATTAAGTTATCGAATTTTAGAGATAGCAAAACTCGGCGCCAATTTCTGAGCACCCTGTATAATTTTTTTGAAAAGTTTTCAACGATTTGGGAAGCTATAGGTCTCATTTGTGCAAACCCTGAAAATATTTGGCCCGACTCGCATCGATTTAGAAAAATAGTTTTTTTTCTGGAGGGCTGCATCTGCCAAAATTTTCGAAAAAACTGGAATAACTCAAAAATGGCCCACTCTAGACATATAATGTCTTACATGAAGTGATATTGCAATTCAGTGTAGATTCCGAAAATTTAATAAAAATTGGGACATTCCATTTAAAATAAGGAAGTTGGGGTCCAGTTCCGATATAACCGGACGTTACAGAAAACTGAAAATATTTTAGCTGAAACGAGCTCTTCAGAAAACTCCTGTATACAAATTTGCAAAAAACTAGTCCCAGTAGTTTCCCGTATACATATCGACTCAGCTGGTCGTGAAGAACCCTGTATCTAAAGGTCGAAGTGAATAAAAAAAGTGTTTTGTTTTACTTCCATCAGTTATGACCTACTAGAATTCTTTCCAAATAAATTAAATGACCTGGTCTTTCCATGGCACTCTTATGAAATTTTTATTTTCTTTAATAAAATGCTCAAAATGTAAACAATATGCAAAGTGTGACACATCGTTGAAATCAGAATTAAAAACTCTATTTAAATATAAAAAAAAATTAAAATGCCGAGCATAAGAAAAACAAAAGTTGACAGTCGAAAATGTGCACTGGTAACAGTTATACCAAATCTAATCAAAAATTTAGATTCAGCATGAAAAAGTGTCTTAATAATGCGTGAATTAGAAATATGTAAAATAAATAATAAATGAGTTATAGCCAAAAACAAAAAATCCAAAATTTCAGTTTTTTGCAGTTCTTTCAAAAACGAAGCAAGACAGCTGCAATTACTTTTCAGATTATTATTGGGCATAAAATTCCACAACTTTTCTCGAATTTAACCATCATCGTATCTCTTCAAATAAGCGAGATCCCCATAGTTAACACGCAATTTGATACATCCTGTATAGTAGGTAAAAAATATAAAAATAGGATATTATGATACGAGTTTTATAAGACGATGTTTTGTCGCACGAGTTTTTTGGGGCACGATGAGCGGGGAGCGAGGAGTGCTCCAAAGCAACGAGTGCGATAATACGTCTTATAAAACGAGTATAATATAGTATTTTTTCTATTTTGGTATTTGTAAGCTTTAAAAACATAAACAAATTACAAAAATACTGCCCTCCTAAGCAAGAGAGTCCTATCTACATTTTTTGCCGAAATTGAAATGTCGTAACTACTATAGATGCAACACATGAATGTGCACCTTTTTAGCTGGGTTTCGCTCTCGTATCTGCACATTTAGTAGGTTAAAATCGCTGATGTAGTTTGTCGTAACTACACTTTTGTGGGGTAATACGTAGCCGACCGATAGAACAAGCCTACCCCTAAATCCCCACCACTAATTTGACGTCACAACTGAAGCTGGACGAATGCAAGATTTGCATGCATAAGATAGTGTAAAATAGCTTTTCACATAGGATGGCAGGTGCTTTTGGTGATTTATTTTTTTCTAGATCGTTTCCACAACAAATAAGTGACTTATATTAAACAAGTAGGTGTGGTCACTGCAAATTAAGTTTTTTCGAATATTTTACTAGATTAGACAGTATAATATCTCAAATTTGTTTACAGAAATATGCCATCAACTTGTTGCGTCCCGGGATGTAAAAGTAATTACAATTCTACTGAGAGTATTACTGTATTTAGATTTTCAAAAGATGGTTTAATGCGGAGAAAATGGTTAAATTACGTTCATAGGGACAACTACATCATAAAAGATTCTTCTCGAACTTGTATCAAACATTTTGCAGAAAATTGTATTATTCGCGAAGATAGAGCTACAAGACCCGACGGCTCTGTTGTAGTTGTGCCAAGAACTCAAATAGCATTGTCAAACGATGCATATCCGACATTATTTCCCACTCAACCATCATACATGTCAACAGTTTTGCCGCCAAAACGAAAAACAAATACAAGACAGGAAGAAATTGAAAAGAGGCGAAAAAGAGAGCAGGATATGAAAATAGAGAAAGATACAATTTCGAATTTTGAAGAGCTGAAAAAAATATTTCAAGCATATTAAATACTCCTGGTATGAGAGACTTTAATTTAAAACTTTTTGAAAATAGAATTATTATATTTCAATTAGCAGATGATAATCTTGACATACCATATATTCAAAAATCTGTTTTGATAAGGAGTGATTTATCTACCGAGACTTTCTATAAAACTGTTTCTGTTGGCAATGGTGTTAAAGAAATTTTAGGTAAATCTAATAAGTAAATGCATTTCCTGGTCCAAATTAAAAAGATTATTAGAACATACAAAAAATTGTATTGTGGGTGCTACAAATGAAAACAGACTGAAAAAGTGTCGAAAATTTTGAGCGAAGTGGAATCTGAAATGACGTATCCTGAAAAGGTTGCTAAAATCAAATTTTATCGCGAACAAATTGAATTAATGCAGTCTAATAAAGTACGCTATTCCACAGACACGTTAATATGGTCTAGCTGTATTTTTTCTTCATTTCCGGGAGCATATAGACTAATGGAAAAAAGTAAATTGCTCACGCTTCCAACTCCAAAATACTTAAAGAAGTTACCAAAAATTCTGGAATAGATGAGAGTCACATAAAATACTTAAAAAATAGACTTAAAAGATAGATTAGTTAAGAAATAAATGCATTTTGTTTAAAATAATGCCTAAAAATCAATTTCTCACGTAAAATCACGTATAACTCAACGCTGTCGTCAGCTGTGACGTCACGAACCTGGGCGGAGGCTTGTTCTATCGGTCGGCTACGAGTAATACTAAGCAAAAAAGCCGTATCTGATTTTCCTAAAGGCGCGTTCTCATGATTCGATTTTAGTTGATCAACTTTAGTGGATCAACTAAAATCGAACAAAAATTGCTGTGAGAACCTACATTTCAACTTTTGTCGGTCAACTTCAGTTGATTCCACAAAAGATTGACCCATTCAAACTTTATCGTTCAAGTTATGAGTCAACCACTATCTTTTAGACGAGTTGAAACGCGTTTGAAGCGTGTGAACATTTATCAGTCAAGTTGAATCATTCGATTGTGTTGCATTCTGCAGTCTGCTTGCTGTTTTACGCGATATTATAGTTTTATTATAAAATTAAGTGGTCGGAAAGTACTATGTTCAAATTTATAGAACTTTATCATAATCATGACTGTCTTTGGAACCATAGACCGGACAGTTATAAAAATATAGATGCTAGAGATAATACATTACGTGTTATGGCGCGGGAAATGGAAATAGACGGCCTTACTATAGTATACTATAGTACTATTAGTAATAACTTGTACACCTACACGGACGATTTCTCTAGTTGGCGCCATTTTATTTCACTAGTCGATTCAATTTTTACACTTGAAATGTACGATGTGTGTGAACCAAAAACTTGACCGATTTTAGTTGATCCACTAAAGTTGATCAACTAAAATCGAATCGTGAGAACGCGCCTTAAGCAAGAAAGTCGTATGTGCGATATTTGTTGGCAGATACGACCTTTTTGCTTAGCAACAAAGTAGTTAGTGTTGTGGTTGACATGTGATCAGCAGCATTTGTCGTTGTTTTATGTGATCCAAAAGTGAATCGCAGGACGACAGAAAATTCTAGAAGAAAAAATACCTTTACGTACATTCCCAGCGACGAAAATGGAGTAAAACATATTCTATGCAAAACTTTTTTTCTTTCTACATTAGGATATGAACCGAAAAACGACAGGGTATTAAGAACTGTTTTATGTAATAGTAATTCAACTTTTATTACACCCCCTGTAGACAAACGTGGAAAACTGAAAGCATACAACAAAGTTAACACAGATATTATAGACGACCATATAGAATCGTTTCATCCAGTAATTTCACATTACCGCAGAGAGCATGCTCCCAATAGACGGTATATTCCCAGTGATAATACAATATCAGGAATGTACAAAGATTTTAAAACAAAACATTCAGACATGAACATATCTTACGAATTATACCGTAAATCTGTTGCAAAAAAAACATTTCTTTTGTAAAATTGGGGCACGAAGAGTGCTGGGCATGTGAATCCTTTAACTTACATACAACAAATAGTTCTCATGATAAAGACAATTTAAGTAACAACTGCAATGATTGTCAAACATGGAAGATACATAACGAAAAGTATACACATGCAAGAGAAGAATATTCCAAGGATGTTAATAAAGAAGAAAAGCTCTGCATATCGGCAGACCTTCAAAAGGTAAACTAGATTAATTAATTATCTTCATATTTATTTTCACAAAATCTTTCTTTCTCTAGGTCATCATGTTACCAAGATGTGAGATGTTTAAGGAGATAATATTTGTACCAAGAGTCATTGCCTTCAATGAAACGTTTGTTCCTCTGGGCAAATCTAAATTTAAACCGCATGCTATTATCTGGCTGAAGGTGTGTCCGGGCGATGCAAAGAAGATATAATATCAACATTTTACAGTTTGTTTTTTTTTTTGAAATGCGTAATGTTGCACATGTAACCATTTGGCTGGACAATTGTGCAGCCCAAAATAAGAATTGGGCACTTTACTCTTTTTTTGTTTTCCTCGTCAACTACTGTGAAGATGTCGATTTACAAACATTGGAAGTTAAATATTTTCAACCATGTCCGCAGATGCCTTCCATCACCAAGTGGAGCTATCTCTAAAAAAAAAGGAAAAGTCTAAGATTTTCAAGATTTCTCCGAATGTGTGCGAAATGCCAATTCCAAAAAAGTTAAAGTGATAAAAATGAACCTAGAAAACTTTTATGAGTGGAAAGACTTCACATCGCAATATAAATTAGGCAAAATACTTCCAAGACCTTATCTCCAACATATGGTGCACATTCGTTTTAAAAAAGGTCAAAAAGGGCTGAAGTACAAAACGGCTTTTGCTGAGCCTTTCATTGAATTAGATTTTTTGCTGACAAAATTTGCAATAACCGATATTGTATTACCACCCAAAAAACCAAAATTAAGGGGCATCACTAGAGAGAGAAAGTACAATCTCCTCTCAAAACTGGTATCCATAGTACCTAAAAACAGGTTAAAGTTTTGGGAAAATTTTCCGGTTGCAACAACAGAAGTTCCTCTGGACAACTAGTATTAAACTATTTTAATATGGTTTTTGTTTAATTATGTAGTTTTAAATACTTATTTTGAGTTAGTTTTATGTTAATTTGTTTTATATTGTTTATCTAGAATGTAAGATTTTCAATTAATAAACGTCTTTATGTATTTAGGACATTTTTGCTTAGCAAAAGTTTGATAATTCTTTCTTAAAAAGGTCGTATCTGTTTGTTTTGAATGTAATTGTTGAAGTGATACAAAATTCAATAATTTATCAGATTGGCCATCAAAAGTTATCTACTTATGCCATTTTTCTAAATTAATGTGCAGTAAATAACGAAAAGCCAATATAAAAGAGAAAAACTTAAATATCTCAAAAATGTAAATATGTCAGATACGTCTTTTTTTGCTTAGGAGGGCAGAATAGTCAATAAAAAATTTTTGGGTGTAGCAACATTGATTTTGACATTTGAAAATCAGTGTCAATTTTTTTTTTTATTTTTAAATATTAAATTGTTAAATTTTGAAAGTCCCTTGACAATAAATGCTCAAGACACATCTACAGTCACTGTAAAAATTTTCAATAATTGCACAATGCAAAGCCATAATTAAAAATTAAATACGTTTAATACTTTTATTCAAATAAAATTGCAGGCGTTATGTTGTTTGTTGACGTTTCAGTTTCAATCATTTGTCAATATTTTATGTAACCAACCTTTAAAAATAAAATTTTCGGTATCGAAAAGAGAGCTTTTTCGATACCTTTATCACAACTATTATCGTTGGATTAGAAAACATTGGTTTTGAAGTTTTCGTAGTTATATCAGATAATAATTCGATTAATAGGAAAGCTATGCCCCTTTTTAGTCATCCTCCTCCACTAAAAAGATGTATGATCATAAAAAGGAAATAAATAGAAAACTGTATTTCGTAATTGATAATGTTCATATCTTAAAATGCATTGTTAGAAACAATTAATTGGCTCAAGAAACCAAATCAGGAAATGGTACATCCTGAATTTTATAACGGCAACTCAAAAGTGCCTCAGGTGGCTTCTTTTGATGCGTTAAAACAAATGCATACATTAAAAAAAATAATTTACTGAAATACGGGTGTAGTTTGTCTGTAAAATCATTATATCATCCATTGAACGACAAAATGTTAACCTGGTATTGAATGTGTTTAACAAAAATACTGCAAAGGCTTTGAAAGAGTTAGGACGTGTACGATATTTTACTAATTGGAAAGGTACATCTAGTTATTTACTCCTTTAAAAGGGTGAAGGTTGCAAAATCATTTTCAAGGGCCCATAACAAAGAATTCACAACATATTACAGATTTTCTGAGCAATTTTTTAGAGTGGCTTGATAGATGGGAAAATTTACATGGCAGTGCAATGCTGACAGATGAAAACTATTTCGCACTAAAGCATACAACCAAATACTTAATTTTAATGTCTCAAGATTGGATTTCTGAGAGAGGTAAAACTTACTTTTTATGCGGCAAAATCCAAACTGATAATTAAGATCAGTTCTAAAAATATAGGCAATTAGCTGGTGCCCACTATCACATATCCGTCAGACAAATATTGAACCCGACAGTATGCTGAAAATTCAAAGTATAATGCCACTTGTTTTAAAAATCTCAAATCTCTCAAATCTCATAGATTTGGTGAAATCCCACTTAGCATTAATTCCATTAGTATCTCTAACTTTCTAGAACAGTCTGAGAATGAGAGTCTGTTAATTTTACCACAAACTATAACTACAAATTATCGTGTTGATGAAGACGATTTACATGATACTGGAGAGTAAATGTGGCCTGTATTTACTTATATAGCGGTATATAATTCCTATGCTATGATATAAAAGTGTAAATGCCATTATTGTAAACAGTTTTTGACCAGCGACACTGGCGAAAATACATCTTTAATAAGCGCCAATGACAGGGGTGGGTTATGCCATCTAAACGACGATGTTGTTTATTTAGTGTCATGTATATGTAATTATGCAGAAACTAATTTCAGCAGATGAAAGTAGTTTTTACAACAAAAAAATCAAAGAAGTGTTATAATTTCTTTAAATTTAAAGAATATGCCTGACGATATTTTTCTAGGTCATAATTGTTCCATACATAATATCTGTTTTAATTGATGAAATTTGATTTACAACAGCTAAAATATTGCTAAATAATTACAGTAAAAAAAACAATGACACTATCAATAAAAAAATAGGCCTAAATGTAAGAGAATAAAAGTAGATATAGCTTCTAAATAATATTGTGAAGTTGTTATAAATGTAATTTAATAAACTTTGATTAATTAATATGTTTTGTAAACAAAATTAAAGCTTTATTTGATTTTTTGATGAAAGTTGGCCAAGTTTGACGCGCTCTACCCGAAGTTGGTTACAAATAAAAATGGCCTGCTTGTACTCACGTCACCATTGCTGTCGCCAAGCCTTAGTTTTCTAGGTGGTGTTGCTCGCGCATGTGCAGCTCCCAACGATTCACACCGATATCGAACCGAGTATAAGCGAACTGAGTCTGCAAATCTGCTTCGGCAGAAGAGCAGATGACTCAAAAAGAGTCGCTTCTAAAGCAGTCCACCAACTTACTTGATCGAGTCAGCTTTTTGAATCAGCTCACTCGTAAGTTAACCTTCTCTATTAAAAATTAATAACAGTGGCGGCTCGCCAGGTGAGGCCAGGCCTCACCCTACCATTCGCTTTTCTGTACATATTGTTAATAGGCGCTTTAAGTGTGACGTAGTTGCCGGGTTGACAATCAATCTACGATCCAAACAACATAATGTAGGAACCGGTTTTAAACACTACAACCAATTATAAGTTTTACTGCAATGTACTTTAAGGAGCGTCAATTTGTGAAAGTTGTGCTTGTGGTCTTGTAGCTACGCAAATATTTCTTATTAATAATAAAAATGATGTGTTTCGCGGCAGACTGTACACGTAGTAATGAAAAACATACTTGTAAGTTTTTTAATTCCATAAAGATACGGTGGAAAGGCGAAGGTGTATAAAACTAGTAAGGTAATAACGTAGGTTAGTTATGTAAAATCCTCTTCGAAATAAAATGTGTTGCTTAACAGTGATGTTTAACTTTTGATTTAAGGCGAGCATACAAAGTACCCAACAATGGTTCTCGATTATGCAGTTGCCATTTTAAAGGTGGGAGAAAGAACGGGTCAATTGTGTACGAGCATAATGCAAAACATTAGAAAAGTTGGAAATGTCATTTTCTTGGTCGTGGTCTTATACTCAGGGCTGCCAAACAAGAAAATTTTTCCAAGTTTGTTTCATTTGTTACAAAATATCGAATCAGTGTATTATTTAGGTTGGAAGGTTGAGTGCATAAGTGCAGTAGATCAACTATTTCTAACGGTATACAAACTGCGCCAAAACCCACCACATAGGGACTTGGCCCAACATTCAATTGTAGCACTGGCACTGCAACAATTACAAACATTTTCATGAAATGGTTACATTTACTGCATTTAGTGCTTTTTTACTCGTTAATGTCCTCTGTTCCGACAAGATTAAGTAAACAAACGTGTTTACTAAATTGTTTTTCATTCTTTCCCAACACGAGGATGGTTGTAGATTGCAGCGAAATTTTGTCAGAAGTTTCCTGTTCATTACTAATGAAACGAGAAACTTCAGAGTCCCTACAAACAGAAACACTCTAAAAGGATACTTATTGGTGTTGCGCCGAATGGAGTGGTAACATACATTAGTCCACATTAGTCGAAAATCTTAATACCAAAATGTTGGACAATGCTTCCTCTGTCCTCAGGAACCATTTTAAAGGAACGTACATTTGACAACATTGGATCCACAAACCACAGGTGTTTTGTTATAATGCACGGTAACTAAGGATGTCCGTTACATCGCAATACTCCGTGAATGTTGGAACAAAGTTAAGGTAATTGTTCGAACTGAAAACTAATAAGTACGAGAAAAAGCAAGTATAATTACAAATTTTGACACTTGTCAAACTTTGAGGTTATCAAGACAGAAGTAATTTAGAGTCGCATCACTCTTGAATAATTATTGTTTTACAATGCTGCCATATGTATTTTTTACAACAATAAGTTAACGAAGAAATGGTTAAAACACGCTTTTGGGGCTGAAAAACAACATCTATGAAAAAATATTTATTACAATTCTTATTTCTTCTAATTTTCAGCTCCTTCTGTCAACAGATAATGAATTAAAACACTTATTAAAAGACTTCATTTTCAAACTTTGAAGATCCCGTGCATATACCCAGGAAGCATGGTACAATTTTTTGGCATTAAGATTTTCGACTCTTTCGCCAATTTATACACACCCTGTATATTACAAGGATCAAGGTGCAATGTTGAATTAAAAACAAATTGCTTTTTTGTTAACCCTTTATAGGATACTGATCGATAATTTAACAAAGCCGATAACATACTTGTACCCACATGATACCGGCGTAATATTGGGCCACATGATTCATGTTGTAGTATACAGGCAAACTGCGGTTGGAAATACGACCTGTTCTTGAATGTGCGCGAGTTACAACGAAACCGGTGGAATTTGCAACCAGTGTCCGCCAACTACAGGTGGTAATTAAATGCGTGCTGTGGGTACGATTTTGTTTCCCTTTTGTGTGTACCTCTAGTTTGCAAAATTATTTTATGAAAATTGGTAGGTAAGTACAATAATATATGTAGAATATGATGTAATAATTGGAATTGTGCTGCACGCTTGCGCTAGGATAATATTTAGTATCATACTTGTCATAACCTCAAAATACACAATGAAGTATACTCAAGGCATCTAAAAGGTGCTTCTACGTCATCAATTTATCATTTAT
Source organism: Ctenicera cuprea (assembly GCA_958336395.1). NCBI lineage: Eukaryota > Metazoa > Arthropoda > Insecta > Coleoptera > Elateridae > Ctenicera > Ctenicera cuprea. The sequence continues at coordinate 37,170,967 of OY284486.1, forward strand.
CGATTATTATTAATTGTGTATTATGTATATTATTATTATGATAGTACAGTATGTACAGTGAAAAAAGTAATTAGACTCCTCTAATTGTTGCTAACCTTTTCCCTATATTTTTGTTTGTAACGGAACACTACAAAACAAAATTATTATTTTTAGCTAACACAGTAAGGATTCTAGAGGTAGAATAAATCTAGAAGAGCTATCAAAAGGACCACCCTCAGAAATTTTCGATCTTATAGATTCTATCACTGAGGAGCAGACATTTGACTCCGATATCGGTGGAGACTCAAATAAGTGAGGGATTGGATTTTAACAACGACGATTCAGTAGCTGATCCTGAGTTTGTGCCTAATCCTACCCAAAACAGACCTACTATAACAGATGATTATTCCTCGGATGACGACGAACCGCTTGCTAATTTTGTTCCCACACAATCACGGAATCAAGCCGATGATTTCCCATGGACAAAATCACCGTATTTACCACATATTTTTGAGGCAGTTACTTTTCAAGAAATTTCTAGGCCTAAAATTCCCACAAATGAGTCACCTATTAAAATTTTCTCAAGCATTCTGCGCGTTGACTTTCTTGATGTGATTGTAAACGAGTCGAACAGATATGCGCAGCAAAAAAACATTTCCCTCCAGTTGACTTCGGAAGAGCTAAAGGCTTTTGTTGGAATTTTGATCATTATGGGTTTCAATTCGTTACCAAGTTTACGACTCTACTGGTCGTCTGACCAAAATTTTCATAACACAAGAATATCGAATGTTATGCCCCTAAAAAGATTCCTGAAAATTCTTCATTTGCTACATATCAGTGATAATGAGGTTATGCCGAAAAAGGAGATCCTGATTTCGACAAATTATACAATGTGCGACCTATGACTACCTACTTGTCAAATAATTTCTTGAATGCTTATAGTCCAGGCAGAAACTTGTCCGTTGATGAAAGTATGGTTGCTTTCAAAGGCAGAACCCATATAAAGCAGTATGCCACTGAAACCTATAAAAAGGGGAATTAAAATATGGGCTTTGGCTTGTTCTTCAACCGGCTATTTATTGACTTTTTCTGTTTATGAAGGAAAGAAGGAAAGTGACGAAAACGGCTCCTTAGGTGAAAAGACTGTGTTCCGTATTCAACGTTTTTATTTAATGAATTTTTTGAGTTGCACTGGCACATGTGTTTTACCTAAGGAAGTGTGCCATTTTTTCGGTAAAAAAAAACAAAAAAGTTGTTGTTATAAATAACCATCAGTGAACAAAGGTGCTTTTTCCCCGTGATCTTGTTAGTGTTAGAAAAGGGCAGACTTTTTCAACCTGCGAACCTGATATCAGAAGACACCAGAGTTAAAGAGGCCCCCGTAAATTGGAGAAGTAGTTGAATTGGCATAGAACTGACATTCTCACAAAGGTAGGTGGCACAGTAGTGTTTAATGCAACTTGTGTTTCTTATAACCGCAAACAGTTATTGGTCCTTCGACAGCCAAATTGAATTGCTCTTTTGGTGATACAGTCATTACAGTTTTTTTCTCTTCAAATAACTAACATTTTTTAACACTTTTTTACGTCATCTTTCTGTCATATTAATACGTCAGTTTTCCTTCAAAGTATGGAGGTAGATAAATTACTTAAAAACGTCAAAGTACACAGAAGCGTGTTGAGACTTTGCTAAAACTAGCTCAAGATGCTCAATATGATGCTTCAAAAAGGGTGGATTTCGGTCTCAGGTTCGAAAATCTAGCTGATTTTGTGAAAGTGTTTGAATCTCTACATTTTGAGATTGTGTCGCTCGTGGAGCTGCCAGAACTCGACGTTCAAGAAGATATAATGGAATCTTTTGATAATATGCAATATTCGATCAAAACCATTCATCGTGAAATATTCGGCAGCAGGTCTGATGATAGGAGCTCCATGCATGCTTTGCCACAGCATTCTGGTGCAGGTTCAGGCGGTGAACGCTCTCATGTTAAGTTACCAAGAATATAACATCCTAAATTTGATGGTGCTACTAAAAATTGGACCACATTTTATGATGTTTTTAAAACACTGATTCATGAGAATGTATCACTATCTGACATTGAACGTTTTCAGTATTTGATTTCAAGTCTTTCAAAGGAAGCTTTAACTTTGGTGAAGAATCTACCTCTTACTGCTGCCAATTATCAAATAGCCTTTAAAGCATTGGTGTCCAGGTACCAGAACAAACGTGTGCTAATAACCAATTATTGGCAAAACCTATTTCATGCTCCCAAAGCAACTAATGACTCAGCTTCTTCTCCTCGTAATTTATTGTCGGTGTTTGCTGAAAACTTAGATGCTTTGGATCAATTTGAGTGGGATCTCTGGGATTTTACGAAACTTAATTTGTTGTTACAAAAAATTGATTCTTCCACAAAAAAAAAGGTTCGAAATAGAATTTAGCGATTCTCAAGTGCCGAAGTATGACAATTTGTGTAAATTTCTTGAAAAACAGTGTCGTGCTTTGGAGATTACTGTGATGACTTCAAGTTATGCTTCTTCAACCCAACCTACTTCTAATTTCAAGAAGGATTCTTTGCCAGTGCATGGAACCAAGGCTACTTCTTCGTTTGTGACAGGTGCAGGTGACGCGGTGGTGTGTGTGTATTGCAAACAAAATCATTACTCACTTCTCAAGTGTGACGGTTTTTTAGAATTGAGTCCAGGTGATCGTCATGCTGTTGCGAAAAGGGACAATTTGTGTTTTAATTGCTTATCTGCGACTCATTCTGGGAATCGCTGTAACCCCAAGTTTAGTTGTCGTGTGTGTCATAAACGTCATCATACACTCATACATTTTCCGAAGCAATTATCTTCCGTTTCTTCATATAAAACTGATGAACATAGTGTCAAATCCGCCGAAGATAATCAGCTTAAAGTGATGACAAGTTGTATGCTGGCCGGTCCAAAAATAGTGTTATTTTCAACTGTTGTGGTGAGTGTTCGGGATGTTCATAGAAATTATCAAATGTGTAGAGCTTTGCTTGACTCCGCCAGTGAAGCCAATTTTCTAACCGAACGGTGTGCGAAAAAACTTGGTTTTTCCACGTCTCCTTCTTCAATTCCTATTCGGGGACTAAATCAAATGGCTACATTATCGAATTTAGGTACGGTTTTGTGTAAGTTAAGACCCTCTAGACATCTTCATCCGAATTTTGAAATAGAGATGATCGTGATACCAAATATTTGTGGCCAAATCCCCTTTAATCGTGTGTATGGACAAAGTTGGAAGCATATTCAAGCATATACGCTCAAATAGTGACGCAAGGTCTTAGGGAAGGTAATCGCGGTGAACAAAATGCGATTAACACTGTGTTTGGGTGGGTTCTTATTGGCAAAGTTGATTGTCCTTCCGAAAAGGTGGTTAATTCTTTTTGTACATCTTTAGATGTTTCTTTGGAAAGTGCAATCAGACGTTTTTGGGAATTAGAGCAAATTCCTCAAGGCACTTCTCAATCGCCCGATGACATCATATGTGAAAACATTTTTCTTAATACACATTGTCGTGAAAAAGGTGGTAGATATGTAGTGCAATTACCTTTTCAGAATTTACCTCCTCAATTAGGAGATTCGTATAGTAATGCTTTGCGTCGGTTTATGAATTTGGAATTACGTTTACTAAAAAATCCATCTCTTTATGAATCGTACTCGGCTTGTATGAAAGATTATATAGATCAAAATCATATGACCTTAGCTACAGAAAATCGTGCTAGTAACGAGATGTATTATATTCCTCATCATTGTGTACTAAAGCGTGAGAGTACTTCAACAAAACTTCGTATTGTGTTCGACGCATCTGCCAAAACTTCAAACGGTGCTTCTTTAAACGATGTTTTATACGTTGGACCTAAACTTCAAAGGAATATTGTTTCAATTTTGCTGGCATTTCGGATACATAGCATTGTGTTTACAGCTGATCTCCGGCAGATGTACCGTCAAATTCTAATCGCTGATTGTCAAAGGGACTATCAACGAATTTTATGGAGATTTTCTAAATATGAACCTGTGAAAGCGGACCGTCTAAATACGGTAACATTTGGTGTGTCGTCCAGTCCGTATTTAGCTATACGCTGTCTTCTTCAGTTGGCTCAATATGAGGGTCACAAATACCCACTTGCGGCAGAGGTATTAAAATCCTACGTTTATGTAGACGATGTCGTGAATGGTGCAGATTCACCACAACAAGCTTGTGAAGTTCAATCACAATGTGGCGCTATTTGCAGAAGCAGGTTTTGAACTAAGGAAGTGGGCCAGTAATCATCATGAACTATTAACATCGATTCCTGTGGAACACCAACAACCTCATATGTTCGATTCAAATGATGTTACACGTTTGAAAATACTGGGGCTACAGTGGTGTCCAAGCACAGATTCATTTTCTTATAAGGTTGAACCTATCGATCGGCCGTGTTCGAAACGTAATGTGCTCTCAGAATTAGCTAGAATTTAAGATCCATTAGGTTTCTTAGCTCCCATCATTTTGTTTGCGAAATATTTGATGCAGCACTTGTGGAGTTTGGGTATAAACTGGGATGATAAGCCTCCACCTGAGATTCTTGAACGTTGGTCAACTCGCAAATCACAACTTCCTTGCTTATCTGAAATTACATTGCCTCGGCGAGTGGTCATGGACGATGTTACCGTTTCCGAGGTGCATGGATTTTGTGACGCATCGCAAAATGGGTATTCGGCTGAGGTATACCTCCGTCAAGTTTCTTGTGCTGGTTCAACCAAAGTTTCCTTTGTGTGTGCTAAAGCTAAAGTATCTCCTTTAAAAAGTGTATCCATACCTAGGTTGGAGTTGTGTGCAGCGGTTTTGTTGTCTGATTTGATTGAATTTGTACTTAACACATACAAAAATTACATTCTTGTAGATAAAGTTTACGCATGGTCCGATTCTACTGTTGTTTTATCATGGATCATGTCGTCTCCTCACAGGTGGAAGACATTCGTTGCTAATCGAGTAAGTCACATTTAGGACAAGGTTCCTCCTATGTTATGGAATCATGTGAGTGGTGTCGATAACCCAGCCGATTGTGCGTCGCGTGGTCTTATGCCTAATGACCTTCTTTCACATTCCTTATGGTGGGCGGATCCGAAGTGGATAGCGTATACTGAAGATAAGTGGCCAAAGTTTCTTCAGAGGTAGAATCGGAACAGCGAAAAGTAGTGTGTCTAACAGTGGTGACTTCAAGTGAATGGATAAATATTCTACTCAATAAGTTCTCCTCCTTACGTAAAATTCAAGGAATTGTGGCATTTTGTCAAAGGTTTATCAAAAATCCAAAAGCTCCAAGAGATAGTCGAGAAAAAGATACGTTTTCTATTGTGGAATTATACAAAGCTCTTGTGTTGATCGTTCGATCTGTGCAACGTGAAGTCTTTCAAAAGGAAATAGTGAATCTTGAAAGTAATGATCAGTGCTCTAAACCTTTTCGAAAGTTGGCTCCTTTTCTCGACAAAGATGGTGTCATCAGGGTCGGCGGTCGTCTTCGCCATTCTAAACTAGAGTTTGATGCTAAGCATCCAATGCTGTTGCCCGTGCACATCGTCTCACAGAACTAATTATAGAACATGTACATACACTGCACCAACATCCTGGTCCTCGCACGCTTCACTATTTACTATCTCAACAATTCTGGATATTGTCGGCACGTCGTGCCATCAATTTTACTTTGTCCAAATGTTATAGGTGTTTTCGTGTGCGTCCTGCCCCAATAATTCCTTTTATGGGCGATCTACCACCTAGCAGAGTATCTGAGGTTAGGCCTTTTTCTCACAGCGGTGTAGATTTTGCTGGCCCTTTTCTCATTACACTGGGAAAACGTCGTCGTGTTCAAAGCATGAAAGCTTATGTTTGTGTTTTTGTGTGTTTTGCTATTAAAGCAATACATTTAGAGTTAGTGTCGAACCTATCTTCCGAAGCTTTCTTGGCTGCTTTACGCAGATTCGTTGCTCGCAGGGGTAGATGCAGCAATCTTTATAGTGATAGTGGTACAAATTTTGTTGGAGCAAATAGAATATTGATGTCGTATTGTAAAGATTCCGCAGATAATCTTGCCATTAAATGGCATTTTAACCCCCCTGCAGCACCACACTTTGGAGGGTTGTGGGAGGCGGGAGTTAAATCCGTAAAATCACTTTTAAAAAGGGTTATCGGACTTCAAATCCTCACGTATGAGGAATTTAATACTGTATTAACACAAATTGAGTCGGTTCTCAATTCTCGGCCTTTGTGTGATATAAGTGCAGATCCTAACGATCCTAACAGCTCTTACTCCTGCACACTTTATAACTATGGAACCGTTGTATGCCCCACCTGATCAAAATGTCACAGATTTGAAATTAAATCGATTGAATCGTTGGCAATTAGTGCAGAGAATGCACCAGGACTTTTGGCGAAGATGGCACGTGGAGTATCTCCATACTATTCAGCAACGGAATAAGTGGAGTTCTCATCAAAAGACTCCGTCAGAGGGCTCTCTGGTTGTGATCAAAGATGAAAATCTTTCTCCACTACGATGGTGCCTCGGGCGTTTAATTAATTTTTCTTTTATTTTCTAAAATAAGTGCCTTATTTTGGTAAGCGGAATGTTCCGTATTCAACGTTTTTATTTAATAAATTTTTTAGAGTTACACTGGCACATGTGTTTTACCTAAGGAAGTGTGCCATTTTTTCGGTAAAAAAAAAACATAAAGTTGTTGTTATAAATAACCATCAGTGAACAAAGGTGCTTTTTCCCCGTGATCTTGTTAGTGTTAGAAAAGGCAGACTTTTTCAACCTGCGAACCTGATATCAAAAGACACCAGAGTTAAAGAGGCCCCCGTAAATTGGAGAAGTAGTTGAATTGGCATAGAACTGACATTCTCACAAAGGTAGGTGGCACAGTAGTGTTTAGTGCAACTTGTGTTTCTTATAACCGCAAACAGACTGTATTAGAACTGAGTAAACCTTTCGAAGACAAACACTTTTGTGTTTATTTCGATCACCAGTTTTAGTCTACTTTCAAAGCTCCTTGACCGAAAACTCTTTGGAAGTGGAACGATGAGGGTTAACAGGAAGTTTTTTTCCAAATGGGCTACTGGCTCCGGATAAAGATTTGTAACAAGGAGACTCTGATTCTGTCGGTACCAGTGCCATAACGGTCAATAAGTGGAAGGATAGAGGGAAGAAATGTGTACTATTTGCTACTACGCTGCGTTCTGTAACTGAAAAATCAACAGTGCAGCGAATGACTAAGGAAGGCGTTAAAGTTACCGTTGACTGTCCAAAAAGTATCGATGATTATAACCAAAACATGGGAGGAGTTGATCTATTTGATCAACTTCATTCTTGTTATAGTATAGCATGGAAGTCAAGGAAATGGTGGCTAAAACTGTTCTACTATTTTATAGATGCTACTATTGCAAACTCCTACATCTTATACAAAGCGGGTGCTTCTACTAACCAGCCTAAGTTCAAACCAAAAACACACCTTGTCTTTAGGAGCATACTTGCGAATCAACTAATAGGAGATTTTTCAGCAAGAAAATCACAAGGAATTACGGGAATTGCGTGCACAACTGGCTGAAAAAGACAGGGAGCTTGTCGTGCTCCAACAAGATTTTGAATTGTTCAAGGAATTGTCCAAAAAAGACGAGGAGATGTTGCAAATTAAGCATGATAACAATAACATGATATTAGAAAAAGACAGGGAGCTTGCCATGCTCCAGCTCCAAAAAGATAAGGAGCGTGCCATGTTCCAGCTTCAAAAAGATAAGGAGATACTGCAAATTAAGCACGATAACATAATATCAGAAATGAAACAGAAACATGAATCAGAAGTGGTCAAATTAAAAAAAGAGATTGTAAGTTAATATGATATTGATTGTTGTTGATTACTATAATTAATGTAAATTGCCATTGTTTTCTTTTAGGCCAACGCAAATTGGGAATATTTCAAGAGTTTTAAACATGAACGTACATAATTGACAGCTGGCCACACATTGTTTGTACTATAGCCTACTATAACAGTAACTTAAAATAATACATGTAATTTGACTCTCAGATGGCAGCAGAGCAATTGGAATTACGGGAATTGCGTGCACAACTGGCTGAAAAAGATAGGGAGCTTGTCGTGCTCCAAAAAGATTTTGAATTGTTCAAGGAATTGTCCAAAAAAGACCAGGAGATGTTGCAAATTAAGCATGATAACAATAACATGATATCACAAAAAGACAGGGAGCTTGCCATGCTCCAGCTCCAAAAAGATAAGGAGCGTGCCATGTTCCAGCTTCAAAAAGATAAGGAGATACTGCAAATTAAGCACGATAACATAATATCAGAAATGAAACAGAAACATGAATCAGAAGTGGTTAAATTAAAAAAAGAGATTGTAAGTTAATATGATATTGATTGTTGTTGATTACTATAATTAATGTAAATTGCCATTGTTTTCTTTTAGGCCAACGCAAATTGGGAATATTTCAAGAGTTTTAAACATGAACGTACATAATTGACAGCTGGCCACACATTGTTTGTACTATAGCCTACTATAACAGTAACTTAAAATAATACATGTAATTTGACTCTCAGATGGCAGCAGAGCAATTGGAATTACGGGAATTGCGTGCACAACTGGCTGAAAAAGACAGGGAGCTTGTCGTGCTCCAAAAAGATTTTGAATTGTTCAAGGAATTGTCCAAAAAAGACGAGGAGATGTTGCAAATTAAGCATGATAACAATAACATGATATTAGAAAAAGAAAGGGAGCTTGCCATGCTCCAGCTCCAAAAAGATAAGGAGCGTGCCATGTTCCAGCTTCAAAAAGATAAGGAGATACTGCAAATTAAGCACGATAACATAATATCAGAAATGAAACAGAAACATGAATTAGAAGTGGTCAAATTAAAAAAAGAGATTGTAAGTTAATATGATATTGATTGTTGTTGATTACTATAATTAATGTAAATTGCCATTGTTATCTTTTAGGCCAACGCAAATTGGGAATATTTCAAGAGTTTTAAACATGAACGTACATAATTGACAGCTGGCCACACATTGTTTGTACTATAGCCTCCTACTATAACAGTAACTTAAAATAATACATGTAATTTGACTCTCAGATGGCAGCAGAGCAATTGGAATTACGGGAATTGCGTGCACAACTGGCTGAAAAAGACAGGGAGCTTGTCGTGCTCCAAAAAGATTTTGAATTGTTCAAGGAATTGTCCAAAAAAGACCAGGAGATGTTGCAAATTAAGCATGATAACAATAGCATGATATTAGAAAAAGAAAGGGAGCTTGCCATGCTCCAGCTCCAAAAAGATAAGGAGCGTGCCATGTTCCAGCTTCAAAAAGATAAGGAGATACTGCAAATTAAGCACGATAACATAATATCAGAAATGAAACAGAAACATGAATCAGAAGTGGTCAAATTAAAAAAAGAGATTGTAAGTTAATATGATATTGATTGTTGTTGATTACTATAATTAATGTAAATTGCCATTGTTTTCTTTTAGGTTGATAATCGGCAAAAATAAAATGAAGAAAAATGATGGCAGGGCAATCAGTGTCGAGAATACAGTTAGAATGACAAATGTTGGTGATTACTTACCAGCACACACTACTTCACGAAGATGTGCAAGATGTATCATAGAAAAAAAACCAAAACGTTCGAGTATAGCATGTAAAAGATGTCAGGTGGCGCTATGCATACCATGTGTTGCACCATTTCACAATAAGTGAAGATATGAAAGTGTTATAAAGGATGATTTTTTTTAGTTTTATAGTACTATAACCTTAGCATACTATATACTTCTTATTTATATTTCGTTTATTTCATTTTCAGTGTTAGTTTTAGTAGATGTTAGTCATTTTTAGAAAGCGGTTCACATTTCAACCAGTTTTTTTAAAGATGTAGCTGTTTGTCTTGTAAGATACTGGTCGATATAATGAACTGCTCAAAAAAAATAGAACAAATATATTTTTCAATATTGTTTTTCCAGTGTTACCATTCCATATTATCAATAAACAAGTTTCTTTAAAAAAATACCGTATTTCTCATTCGTAGTAATCTGCCCTATAAAGGGTTAATATTATTTAATAATTTTATTTTAAAATAACATAAGCACAGCACTTCCGGCAAGTAAACTTGGAAGAACAGTGGGGAACAAAGTGGCCCTTGGCAAGGCAGTTGAGGCATTCTTTCAGCTCCTTGGCTTTGGCTAGTCTCAACTGTGGAGAAAGCTGTTGAAATTGGTGACACTTATAAAGAGTATGGGAATTTTTGCAAAGTAAACCTTTTCTGACATTGCTTTGACTTTCGTAGGTTTTTTTTTATGAAAGTGATATAGTACGGCTTTCTTTGAGTAATTATAAACAGAAGTATTACGAAGTGTAAGATGCACATCATATTTTTAATTTTTTTTTTTTGTAATTTACTTTTTTATCCTGAAACACCCGAGAGCGATAATTTTCAATAAAACTCTCGCTCTCGATTTACTGACATTACTCTCGCCTCGCTCTAGCTCTCGTTCTCGTATGAGAGCAGGAGTATTCTCGCTCTCATGCGAAGCTCTAGAAAGTTCCTAAAACGAATTTTAAGCATATTATGTATAATCAATTTCGCGAAATTCATCCAGACGTAGGCTTCACTGCCGCAACTACAAAGTTTCACGAATTAAAAGAAAAATACAAAATTTGAAGCGGCGACATCCGAACTGCTCGAAAACGATTTTATCAGGATAATGTACTAGCAGCACGGACATTATATTGAAGTTCGACCTTTGTATGGGGTTTGCTTACATATCTTCCACGCTGTTGGCTTACCGCAGCGAAAGACACGCAAATACAACCGTCGCAAATCTCTAAAACATGCCGGTATTGGGCCACTAACCCGAAGCATATTTAAACGACATGTTTAAAAAACCTAATATCCCGCAAAGATAAATATTCGTTAAAGATTCTGCGCATCCCGAAAGAAGTGCAAAGCCTGACGCCCTGGCGCGTTTATTTTCCACCGTAGAAAAAGTAAAACTTATACTTATACCATGTGTTCAAAAAGTAATTACATAAGGAAAATAAAATTACTGTCAACAGCAAGCTTTAAAATTTATTAACTGTTATCCACAATTTGTGCTGTCATCACTGTTGCTGCTATCATAAGTTTATATTGAAAATTCAATTAAGCTACAATTATAATGGTTTTTACAATAGAACACAAACAATTTATGATTGAATCATATTTTCGGAATGGTGTTCGAACGGCGAATGGATTTACGGTGCGGCGCCGGCGGTGCCATGTTTAGAGGAATTTCGTCTACAATTTCCAGATTTTGCTTTCCTTGAAGGAGATTTTTACAGCGCACTTAGAAGACGTGTTGATTTACTCATAGAGATAGAACTGGAAGGCCAAGACTTCGTAATCAAAATACAGTTGATGATTTTCGTCGACGTATGAACGAGCAAACCTCTACATCGCTACGTACACTTTCGCAAGAGACTGGTTTATCATTAGGAACTTGCCATGCTATTGTCAAAAAAGATTTAAATCTGTTCCCATACAAGATTCTTGCTTTACATGAGTTGTTGCCAAGAGATCACAATAGGCAAATTTTGTATTGCCAGTGGTTTCAACAAAACTTGATTAATAATGATGAATTGTTAAATTTAACGTGGTTCTCCGACGAGGCCTGGTTCACCCTTACGGGATATATAAATTCACAAAATATGAAGTTATGGAGTGCTGAAAATCCTCATACTTTTCACGAATCTCCCCTTCACCCGTTAAAACTTAGTGTTTGGATAGCTGTGTCCCGAAGACGTACTATCGGACCCATATCTTTCCACGAAATTGTTACTGCTCAGAGAAACCGGAATATTGTAAGTGAATTTATTAATCAGCTTCATGAAGATGAGCTCCAGCAAGGCTACTTCCAACAGGATGGCGCGACGGCCCACACCGCTCAAGAGACCATCAATTACCTTCACGAATTTTTTGACGATCAAATAATTAGTTTACGTTTAAATCCAGAATTTCCAGATCACCGGACTTGAGTATTTAAGATTACTTTATATTCCCTTATCTGAAAAATAATGTATATAAGACCCCTATTAACAATATCGAGTAACTCCAAAACAGAATTTCCGATTAGGGTGCCAATATATCTCTTCAAATGCTTATAAATGCTTTTAATAGTATGAAAAGACGAGTAAATTTGTGTTTTCAAGAAAACGGTGACCATTTCGAACACGTTCTATAGCGTTGTTTATCTATGTGACCTGTAAATAAAAAAATATAATTTCCAATTTTAATGATTACCTACCTACTTATAATTTGTTTAACAGTTTAGTAATTTAGTTGTTACCGTTAACGTTAGCCAACGGCTTACACAACTGCAGTTAGCTGATTGAATTAGGTAATAATCAGAATATAAAGATTTAAGGAATTTAATTACTTATTACAATGACAGCGGCTAACCTAACCTAAAAATTATAAGCTGACATCAGCTGTCATCGTGATTGGAAATTCTTTTTATTATATTGCTATGATATTCGGAGTTGTATGATTTGACTGGAGTATTGTGATTCCTTGAAGGCAGTTTTTGGGATGCTTGTTACCATTTAATTTACGATTGGAGGTTTGTGAAAAGACTGTAAGGTTTTGGTATTCAAACTTATAAACTCAGGGTTGCGTATTATTGCTGTAATTTCTTGTTTTAAAATCTATCTAGACAGCGATCTAACCTATGAAGAGAGGAAAATTCAGACAGCAATAAGAAAAGTAGCAAAAGAGGAACAAGGCAATGGTAAAAATACACGGGTAGGATACAGGAAAATTGAAATTGATGGAGTGAATTTCGAATGGTCAGATGAGAAGGGAGGAAGCCTGAAGAAATTGGTCTCAAAAAACTAACCACTCAGGAAAAGGACGGAACTTTGGTAACAAAAAAAGGCGCGATAACGGATAATAATATAAGCAAACATAAAAGAGAAACAATTAAAATTGGAACTTAGAACACGAAGAGCTTAACGGGAAAGGAAACAGAACTTATAAAAGAATTCAGTAAAGCAAAACCGAGCATTTTGGGTCTAACGGAAACAAAAAAGAAAGGACAAGGCTGCATAGAAGTAGATGATGGACATATTCTAATATTCAAAGGAGTAGAACCAAGAGAAAGAGCACAAGCAGGAGTGGCATGTCTAATTGTCTAATAGCTGGAAAACTTAAGAGCAAAATTCTAAACTGGGAACTAAAATCAGAAAGAGTGATGAAGGTGGAGCTGAAAATAGCGGACGAGGGTACTACAACAATGAATTCAGTGATAGCCTATGCTCCAAATGATGACGAGAGGAAAATAGTTAAAGAAAAATTCTGCGAAGAGCTGCAAGAGGTATGGGACACAGCCAAGGGATTAAGAATACTAATTGGAGATTTCAATGGGAGAGTAGGCAGGATGGAGAAAAGTTTGGCGGAGTGATTGGAAAAGAAGGAGAGTCAAAATTAAATGGCAATGGCATAATGTTACTAGAATTCTGTATAGAAAACAATTTGATTATCACCAACACACTATTCAAACATAAAACCATACATAAAATTACCAGAAGAGAACCGAGCAGGAAAGAATCTTCTATAATTGACTACATAATAGTACCGGAAGAAGCGAGAAAACTGATCAGAGACAAGAGAGTAAGAAGAGAACCGGAGATCGGCAGTGATCACTTCCTACTGGTAACAGAACTAGAAGTAGATTTTAGAAAGAGTCAGCTTACAACAAACGAAGAAGACGGCAGAATAATTGAAAAAATAAGAATACATAAACTAAGAGAGACGGAATACAAACAAAAATACCAACAGAGCATAAAAAGGAAGATAGAGATGGAGAAGAGGATTAAAGATGAAAACATAGAACAAGTGTGGAGGAAGTTTAAGAGAATAATGATAGATGCGGCCAGCGAGGTATGTGGTATAAGTAAAACGGAGAATAATAGAAAACAGACAGAGTGGTGGACACAGGAAGTCAAGGAAGAGATAGCAAAGAAAAAGAAGATATGGAAAAAATACCTGTGCACCCAACAACAAGAAGACTTAGAACTATACAAAAGACAGAGGACTATTGCGAAAAGGAATGTACTAGAGGCAAAAAACAATTCGTGGGAGAAGTTTGGAAAAAAATTAGAAGAAAACTACAGCGAAAACCAAAAGCTGTTCTACAAAGCACTAAAGAACATGAGACAAGAGAAGAACAACCCACTACTGCAATTGGCAGACAAGGATGGGAATGTGCTAACAGAGGCAGGAGACATTATAGAAAGATGGAAGCAACATTTCATGGAACTTCTTGAAGGCACAGATCCAACGGAAGAGATAGGTAATAGAGAAGCACAAACAAAGAGAGAGGTTGAAAAACAAACCGAGATATCAGAGGAAGAAATAACAGCAACGGAATTACAGGAGGCAATTGGGAGGATAAAATTAGGGAAAGCGTGTGAATATGACAGGATTTACCCCGAAATGATAAAGTTTATGGGAAAGGAAGGAGAAGATATGTTACTCAGAATTATGAACAAAGCATGGAATAACAAAGTAGTTCCAAAAGACTGGGAAATGGCGGTGATTTTGCCCATCTATAAGAAGGGAGACAGCAAACAATGCGGAAACTATAGGGGAATATCTCTGCTCAGTGTACCGGGAAAAATATACGAAAAAATACTAGAAAATAGACGGAGGAAACAAGTCGAACCCTTACTAGAAGACTCACAATGCGGTTTCAGATCTGGAAAAGGCACGAGCGACCTAATTTTCATTATAAGACAGATGGCGGAGAAGGCACAACAAAAAGATACACTGCTGTTTTATCGATCTAGTGAAAGCCTTCGACCGAATAAGAAGAGAAGAAATTTGGACGGTTCTTAAGAAAAGTAATGTAAACGAGGGACTTATCAGAGGCATACGGAGTCTGTACAACACATGCAGAAACTGTATCCGGACAGACAACAACGTGTCGAGAACATTCCTGACAGGACTAGGGGTAAGACAAGGAGGAACACTAAGCCCACTGCTTTTCATACTGGTTCTAGACGATGTGATAAAGGATGTCAAGAATAAGGTGAAAAAATGCCATGCGGGATACTTTAAAATGAAGCCGACCTTCGTAACAGAAATGGCATACGCAGATGATATGTTAATACTGGCTAAAAATAAAGAAGACCTGCAATACAATCTACAGATCTGGGATGAGCACTGAAGAAAAGAAACATGGAGATCGATATAGATAAAACAAAGACAATGGTAATTGCCAAACAACAGGAAGAGGCCAGAATACAATTAAGGGGAAGCAAGCTGGATTCTGGATTTGGAATTTGGGAGTGTGAGTTACCTCACGCGCACTTAGGCCACAATAGGTGGGCCCATTGTACTACCTCCCCAGCAGCTCTCCACATTGGACGTCACCCAAGCCATCCAACCTTTTGGATGTACTTGAGGACATCCGCAATTGGAGTGTTGCTGATTTCGGCCATGTTAGGCCAGAAGTCCCCCAGCATGGATCCTCTGGTTGTTGCGAGAGCTGGGCAGTGATATAGGACATGTTCTGCCGACTCGTCGTCCTCGTTGCATGCACGCAAAGTGAAAGTGTACAGAGCTGTATATGTACCAACCCTCCTATACAGCAGCGAGTCATGGACACTAAGCGAAAGACAAGATAGACGCCTTCAAGCCGTAGTAATGAAATTTCTAACGAAAATCAGAGGAGTTACCAGAGCAGACAGACTGAAAAGTGAAAATATAAGACTGGAGTTGAGAGTTAAGTCGATGAGACAATATAGAGAGGAAAATAAACTAAGATGGTTCGGACACTTAACTAGAATGGAAGACCAAAATGTCACTACAACAATATGGAAATCCAAACTACAGGATAGAAGACCCAGGGGCAGATCTAGGACCAGCTGGAACAGCACAATAGTGAAAATACTACAAGATAGGGACATGCAATGGCGAGAAGCAACGGAACTGGCTAAAGACAGAGGCGCATGGAGAAAATTCACCAAAGCACACCCACCGACGAACCCACCTCGGCACCAGTAATGGTATAAGAGGAATCGGATTAAGTAAGTGCCAATATATCTCCTCAAATGCTTTTAATAGTATGGAACGACGAGTAAATTTGTGTTTTCAAGAAAACGGTAACCATTTCGAACAGGTTCTATAGCGTTTTGTTTATTTATGTGACCTGTAAATTAAAAAAATATAATTTCCAATTTTAATGATTACCTACCTACTTATAATTTGTTTAACAGTTTAGTAATTTAGTTGTTACTGTTAACGTTAGCCAACGGCTTACACAACTGCAGTTAGCTGATTGAATTAGGTACTAATCAGAATATAAATGATTTAAGGAATTTAATTACTTATTACAATGACAGCGGCAAACCTAACCTAAAAATTATAAGCTGACATCAGCTGTCATCGTGATTGGAAATTCTTTTTATTATATTGCTATGATATTCGGAGTTGTATGATTTGACTGGAGTATTGTGATTCCTTGAAGGCAGTTTTTGGGATGCTTGTTACCATTTAATTTACGATTGGAGGTTTGTGAAAAGACTGTAAGGTTTTGGTATTCAAACTTATAAACTCAGGGTTGCGTATTATTGCTGTAATTTTTTGTTTTAAAATTCAAATAATGTGGTTATCTTTATATCATTTATATTTTCATATTTGTGAAGTTTTGTTTGCTCTGAAAGAAAGAAGAACACAATCAAATTGATACGATTATTGTTTATGTTAATTTTAATTATAAATTAGTTCAGAATTGTTTAAAAGGTTTAATATATAAGAAGTTTTAGACTTACTTGTTTGTGCATCGTTAAATGTCATTTGTGAGGGTTATGGATGTGAATGTCAATTTGACAAATGTATAAAAAGAACACTCATTGTTTCATGAGATTTTGTTTGTTTTTAAAAAATGGGAGATCAAGAGAGAAGACAAAAGCAAGTGAAAATTAGTTAGTTACGGTTCGTCCTGAAAACAAAGACACAGGATCTTTCATTCTCTGAAAGAAAAAGAGAAAGAAAACGAGTTATATAAAATAAATAGTGGTATTGAATCGAATAGAAGCTATAACAAAACGGATACAAGTGTTTCTCAACTAATTTTGGAAATATCCAAAAGGAATAATAATATAAAAGCGGTCCAGAACGAGTTTACAGTAGTATAACTAGGGGCGTCCGAGACCAAAACTCCCATAAGAAATGTACAGGGAAAAAAGCTGTGGAATTACATCCGGTCTGGGGGGTCCCGCTCCATGGGAGGTTGTTATCTAGACCTTGTGTCAGGTGATAAGGAGTAACCGTCCACGTGTGGGCATCTAACCTAAGGTGTACATCCGGGCTGATCTGATAAGGAGGGTCGGCACCACCGGTGCCTCGGGGAAAACCCCAAAGACCGTTAAACCGCAACCCCTGAAAAAACGGTTGGTTCAAAAATGCGCGATCTAAAAAATGTGATAAGGAGATTGGCGTCACCACAGGTGACGCGCGCCCCACCCCACCCCGAAGGGAACGACCCCCGAAGACGCCTTGGCCTTGTGTTTGAAAATGCATGCATTCTTATATGAAAATGTGATTTTTAGCTGTAATTTCACTAATTTTACATGTGTTCTTATATAATTATATTGATAAAGAAGTTGAAGATACGAAGTTGAGATAAGAGAAAGAAGGGTACATAATAATTTTGTGAATAAAATAAAATTTAAAAAAATTGTGGCATTGATTGTACTTTAACCATGTAAATGAAATAAATTAAAATAGGAAGTCAGATAATAAGCCGGGAGTACAGGCAGTGACAAAACCCATGTATTTTGAAATTGTTTTAAATGTAAACACTTGTCCTATTTATATTACAATATTTTATTATTCTTTAAGTGTACAATAATTATTGTTATGTAAAGTAATGAATTGTCTTATGCGTGATCTACGCTCATCATGCAGAACTCTAGAGATAACATCTTCAAGTGTTGAAATTCTTCTTTGAAATCGAAATCTGCCTATAGCGCGCAGGGAAAAACCCGGGGTTGTGTTAGAATTGATTTATCGGAATAGCGATAAATTGACATATGACTTGGAACGAATTAATTGTAATTAATATTGGGATGTAAATTTTGTTCAAAAATAAATTCACTTTGATAAGTAAATAGCGTAGAAGGTGGATGTGGTATTCTGTAGGAAATAGTAATTAATATAGAAAGTAAATCAATAAACAGGAAGTGAGAGAAAAAACAAACCAAATCAAAACCGCAAATGGGAAATTTCCAGATGTTAAGGACAAATTTCATATTAATATGGCATAAATTATTTATTATTGTTCATCACTTTGTAAAAAATGGTTGAAGTAGAGCTACTCATTACATTTTTTATGACGAGTTTTTCGAAATTCCATTTCGACAGTATAAATTATTGCAAAAATAAACGACAACTTATAATTGCTTATAAATATAATAACATCGAATTCATTAAAGAAGTGGATGCTAAAGAGTGGATTTTTGAGGACGATGATTTAATCCAAATTAAAATATTTAGTGCGGTATTGCGAAAATACGTGTACGCCATTAACGTGTACAGTCCTGAAGAATACCAGGTGTTAGGGCTTTGCATGAAGTGCCATTTTAGGGGTTGTTCATTATCGGAAGGCACCTGTACTATTGCCAATAAAGGAGCTTTCGCAAGAAATATCATGTAAGTAAAAAAAATGTTTTAGATAGAGTATTAAATTTTTTCTCTTTATACAGCCATCAGTAATGAACAACAGAGCGATTCATGTTAGTGTTCAGCAGCATGTACCGAATACCTTAACGAGCTGGCAATATTTTGGAAGAATGATGCAGATTCATTTCGGGGATGGTATCAATAGTCCAGTCATATTAGGGGTTTCACTGCGGAATGAGAGATAATAAGCTGGAAACTCGTATACACCTTCATTTTGGCGTTCTAAAAGTTGTCTCAAAAGTCTCATAAAATCTCGTGTCTGCGTCGTAAGTTATTCAAGGTCAAAGGTCACAAAAATCGGTTTTTCGCGATTATGTAGGTTTCTATAGCTCCAATGATGTTAACATTTATTATAAAAATTGTAGAGCATAAAATTTGCGACAAATTTTGTTCCAAACATTTTTTTATGCGTTTAACCGTTTTTGAGATAGAGGGCGGAGAGCGCGCAGCGCTCAGCCATACATACTGTAAGGGTACGCACACAAAGAAAGCAGGTTACCTGCTTGCTGGCAGTCGGCGCCTATAAGCGCCAAGAATTAAAGGGTGCTTTTAAATGTTCCCGCACATAGACAAAGCAGGTCGGAACTTGTTGTAAACGCTTATCGGCACCGAGTATTTACCGGAATGAATTTTTACTTCTTGGTCGCTTGTTGTCGGCATCGCACGTGCTCTTGCAAATAATTATTATGGATATTGAATTATTAATTGCCGCTGTTTTCAAAAGAAACGCGTTGTGGGACAAGCGACTTAAATCCCACAGCAACAGAAATGTTACTCAAAAGTTATGGAAGGAAATTTCTGACGAAATGGGAACCGAAGGTGAGTTTATTTTTATTAATATATTTTTTATTGATTAAAAATAATAAGATTGCTGGTACACTGAGAAAAAAGATTGGTCAACTGATAAAACGTGTAGTTGCTATGTGAACTACTATACTTATAGTTATAGTTGTTGTGCTTCTAGGAAAGCATACCCAAAAATAAAACCTCACTTCGTCTAGAGCCATCAAAGAATGAACACGTATTTGTTTAACGCTCGTTATTGTTTTAGTTGCCCTTAATCCCTTTAATAGTACTAGGTTGTATAATAATGTAATATGTAATAATAATGTTTGTATAATAATCAGATTATCTAGGTATACAAATCAAAATCAGTTTTATTTGTACAATTACCTTAATTTACTTAAGCAGTTGTTAATTGCAATAATTTAAAGGATTATTGCGAAAAAAGGTTTTAAATATATCCCTAATGGTTTTTGCTGAATTTGACGGTCTTCCACTAGCCTGATTGTTTTGTTTTCTTGTCACAATTTCTATATCAGTTAGGTGTCTCTCTAAACCTTCCCTATCAAAAATGGTGTTTTGTAAAACACAAACACATTTAATAATATTGTCTGCAACAAGTATATCAGTTTCGATGGCTTTGGACAAGATACGCCACTTTGAATACAGGATCCCAAAAGTACATTCAATGGTTTTTCGCGCCCTGGAGAGTCTGCTGTTAAAGCATTCTTCTTCGATAGGTAAATTTGTTCCTCCATACGGTTTCAGTAGAAAATCTAAAAGGGGGTATGCTTCGTCCCCTATGAAAACATACGGGGCCTTAATATTTGTTCCAGGTAGGTAAGAAGCCTCTGGAATTTTTATTTGCTTTGTGGTAAGTAGTTTGTAAAAATCTGACGATTGGAAGGTCCCGCCGTCACTCTGCTTTCCGTATCCACCTACGTCTATGGCAATTAGTTTGTAATTGGCATCAACTATCCCTTGCAGTACGACAGAAAAAAATTTTTTATAATTAAAAAACATTGACCCAGATTTTTTTGGAGAAATAACGCGGACATGTTTTCCATCGATGGCCCCGATTACGTGCGGAAAATTCCATGTGTTGTAAAAATCTTCAGCTATTCTTTTAAAAGTGTCCGTTGTTGGAATAGGCATATGTTCAGGTTGTAATTCTTCCCATAGTGCCACTGTAGTTTCAGATATAATCTTCCCTACGGTTGAGGCTCCCATTCGAAAAGAAAATGCAAGCGTCTTGAATGAGCAGCCTGTTGCCAAATACCTGTAACAAATCATAACATTATTACTATTTTGTTATTTCAAATACCTAGTAATTATTGACTGAAAAGTACAAATATTGTTTTTTTTGGCAGAAACTCTTTTAAGAAAAAAATGGAAATATTTACGTGACCAATTTTCGGTAGAATTTGGAAAAATACCAAAAACACGATCGGGGGATGAGGCACCCAATTACACGGTAAAATGGCCATATTTTCAATCCCTTCTATTTTTAAAAGATATAGTGAAAGCCAGAGTTGGTGGTGGAAATTGTACGACAACAACAGAATCTACAGAGGTGGAAGAAAGCCAGGCTAATGAAACAGATATTGAGGTTTCCAATAACGATACAGATTTAGACATAGATACATTGCAAAATGACGACTTGATTAGTGTATCAAGTTCTGATAAAACTGCAATTCTTGAGGTTGAAAACAAGAAGCACTCTTCACAAGGAATAAAGAAGAATCCGACAGTCATGAAAAGAAAACGCGATACTAATTATTGGAACGAAGAAATGATAAAGATTGAGCAACAAAAATTACAATATTTGCAAGAAAAGTCTAATAAACGCACACGCGAAGCAGACGAAGATGACCACAGCAGTTTTTTTAAAAGTTTGCTGCCCCACGTTCGTAAAATTCCAGCTGACAGAATACTTTCATTTCGGGGACGGGTGCAGCAAATCGTAGACGAATGTGCATATGGACAAAACTCGACTTTTACACCCTCTCCACAGGTTTCCCCCTACTCTGGTAGTGCGTATTCTTCGTTGTCACTGTATTCTGCCCCAGTTCCTCAGACATTTGGAAATTTACATTATAATCAGACAACAACTCAGAATAATACATTATTAGCAACACCAGAGTCTCCAAAAGACCTTATAAATATTTAAGAAGTTGCAGTTGGTGATGTATTTTTAATTTTATTCCAAAATTTAACTACTTACTTAAATTTTCGTTAAGGTTCAACGCATATGCCATTATTTTTTTACTTTTGTTCATTTGTACGTATAATGTTTTTTTTTGTGTTTAATAAAAATTGTAATAAATAAATGCATTTTACTTACCTAATGGTAACCACAAGTCTTTCTTCTGGAAGGATTGGCTGCTTGTGCCAATTACACCACGTTTTTGTTAGCCGCATTTTAATTTTTTCTAAGATGTAGGTGAACGTCTCAAGGGTCATTCTCATATACTGAAAAAAGCGTTGTTCGTGCTGTTTTAACGAAAGGAATAAATGATGATATTCACCATAAACTTTTCGGTCTCGATTTACTGGATGTATCCCTTGCTTCGTTCGTTGCATCCTTAGAAATATATTTTCCACTAACACAAAATCTTCCTCTGAAGATGAACTAGACATCTTGGTCGAACAAAAGTTGCTTTTAAACTGGCAAAACCCGCGTTTATTGTGTACGCTTGAGCTGACAAATAAGCGCCGGTTTTCGGTGCTGGAAGTAGGCGCTGAGTAACCTGCTTTCTTTGTGTGCGTACCTTAATGCAAGGTCAACTGTGAATCTCGGTAAATAATACCTTGTATAAAGTTATTAAATCATTAAAACATCATTAACAATGAATAATTTGTATTATTTATTAGTTAATACATTGTATTTAATAACATTTTACATATATCTAATATATTCATTTAATAATACTTATCTACTTTGTGTAATTAAAAACTCATTAAATGAAATACTTATTGTATATCTTAATTTTATATTAATTTATTGAAAATAGATTTTAAGTAGAAATAAAACGAGTAAATATATTTTAATTTTATCTTTATTCAGCAGCTGTATATTTCTTACAATTTAAATTGAAGTGAAGTGAAAATTTACAAATCTTTAATAATTTAAAGAACAAAAGTATTAATTTTTTTCTTCTTCTTCTTCTTCATCGTCGTCATCTTCCGGGCATTCGAAAATTTCTGTTTCATCGTCATCATCTTCGTTGTCTTGAATCGTTGTTTCCAGGCCTTCTAGAATTTCCGGGTTAAATGTACTCTCTTCCTCGGGGTCGCTTTGCAATGAAACAGCATTGAAGCAAGCTTGCCCATTACAGTGACCACAAGCTAAAGTGCAAAAAACCATTTGCACAACAGTTTCAAGTGCTCAGGAGACTTTCTTCTCTATTCGATGTCGGATTACAGCTAAAGTATTGGAGATACAAAAAAAATATTAATATGCTTTTTTATAGGCAATTTAATAAACTATATTTTTTATCGGAACTAGTTTTTCGTATCAGTTATAGTTGCCGAGATATAGGCAAAAAAACTGAAAAAGTGTACCTTTTTTCCAAGATGGCGGCTCGAGCGCAACAGATTTTGACGGGGACTTTTAGTATGTTCAATGGGAAGCCGTAATAAGTATATATACCAAAATTCAGATCTTTATCGATTAATGTTTTTTTTTTCTTCTAATTTGACTGGACTAGAAATAGACCGTTTTATTCGATTTGACAACAGTGAAAGCAGAGAACAGCGGCTGTTGACTGACAAAGCAGCAGCGATATCTGACATATGGTTTATGTTGAATCAGAATCTGCGATCGCATTACGTTCCATCTGATTGTGTCGTTATCGATTAACAACTTTTTCCATTCCGAGCAAGGACAACATTCACACAATATATGTCGCAAAAACCCGCAAAATACGGCATCAAGATCTGGTAGATATGCGATTCTGAAACTGCATACCCTCTCACAGGTCAAATATACACCGGAAAGCCAACAACTAAGCGAGAGATAAACCAAGGCGAGCGAGTTGCAGCTCAATTCCAAAATTCCGGCCGAAACGTCACAATGGACAATTTTTTTACCTTTCTACCAATTGCACGGCTTCTGCTGTTATGGAATCTGACTGTGGTCAATAAAACATGTATACCCCCTGCGATGATAGCAAATAAAGAGCGAAAACCTCTTTCATCGATCTTTGGATTTAACGAATAGGTAAGTAGCACTGTGTTCATATGTGAATAAGCAAAAAAAAAAGTCCGTTATCCTATTTTCAATTTTGCATAACGATAACAGTGTCAGTGGACTAAAAAATAAACCCGATATTATTATCCAATATTACAATAGCTCCAAAAGTGGCGTAGACAACATGGACAAAATGCTAATTAACACATTATTCTACAAAACGCAGAACCCTTAGATGGCCACTTGCTCTATTCTATAATATGATTAATAGCACATGTCCAGCCAGCTATATAATTTATACCAAAAACAACCCTTTAGCTAAAAAGTCTTCACACAGCCGCCGAACGTATAACAGTACCCAGACAAGTTGTCGGTTCATGCTATATAATATATATGTCGCGCCCAGAGAAAAAAAAACAAAGAAAAACAAGAAAATCTTGCCGAGTACGTAGTGGTCTGATTTACGATGAACACACAGAAACTATTTCAAAATGGTATACCTGCAAATTGTAAGATTTTTTTATCAATAAAGCATTAAATTTCTTAGATTTTTTTATATTGTTTTTTATAATGCTAAAACTTATACTTTTTTTACAAATCCAATCTTCAGAATATATGTGTAACAAGGTATACCCGTACCTATCCGTATGCAGTAAATCTAAGATGTCATGGGAGCTCAGCCATTTAAATTAAAGATGTACCTATCAGTGTACACAAGAGTTAAAAGAACCCTAAACCTTTCAATCATTCGCCTTGCTCTACTTAATCTATATTTGCGAATCTTACAGTTATTAGTCAGGTAGGTCTTTTCGTGGATATGGTTGCATTAATTGGTCAGTCAATAGAAAGACAATATCAGCTATAATTACAGAAGGAAGTTTTTTGTAACGTCCCGGCAATGCTTTAGATGCAGAAAAATTCAATAGATTTGGTAGGATAATTTAAAGCTTTTGCTAGCAAAGTTTGATCGAATACCCCACAGTCACTTACACGTCCATTTACAGTGACGTTAACATAAATTAAGCTGTATTGCGCATCGCATAATCCCAAAAGAACAATACTATGGAATCCTTTATACTTAAAGTAACAACAGGTATCGGGCTTAGTCACTATTTGATGGAATAGTACTTATTTTTGACGGAGTCGCCATTATTGTTTATTTTGCAAAATTGGTTACTATTAGTACTTAAGTTCCATGCTGTTAAATTTGAATTTCGCGATCTTTTACATAATATATAATAATTTTTGCCACATTTCAATCGAGCGGCAAAATATGTAATTTCTATATGAATTCAAATGTTCAGATACACTCTTATTTTGTGCCGCTACATAAGCATGGTGTATTTTAAATCAACCTTGATGTGACATTCCAAATCCGAATTCTGCCGTAGCACAGTGGTTTTTTTTAAACCCGGCCAAAATTAAATAAATAAAATCGAAGATTTTATATTTCTAACGTATTTGTAACATGCGTGAAATACCTGCGCATCAAGTATACTCCATCTGGTGTCATTGCGTGTAACTCAAGGATGTTATACAGTGAACTGGATCGGCCGCGCGCCGTAAGACTCATGCAGCGAGAGTGAGGCTACAAGAGTACATAGGCAACCCGCAAATGTGACGTATGTTTAGTGGTGGTGAGCACGTGGTTTAGAATATTTTGATTCCTGTGAACGTGTAAAAACGGGTGTTAATTACAGTATATCTACGATTTTATTTATTTTAAAAATGGTGAAATATTGTTCAGCATATGGATGTAACAACTTACAGCAAAAGGACAACGGTATTCGATTTCACAGGTAACTAAATTAAAGTAATACCTAAAAACATCAGTTTTTATTTTTTAAATTAAATTGTTTTAAACTCACCTAGCTAGTTATTGTTATTTTCGATTTCGCTAATTAAGCAGGTCGTGGTTACATTTAAAAATAAGTGTCTGTTTAGAGAACTCCTACAGTAGAAGTATTTTAAAATTTCAGTTTACCCCACAAGAGACTTGAAATTCTTCAAAAATGGGTGAATGCGATCAGGCGTGTGGATTGGAAACCCTCTCTTAGTAGTAGAATTTGTAGTGCGCATTTTAAAGACAGTGATTACCAATTACATCCTGGAGCAGCAGTGAAATGGTTAAAACCAAATGCAGTACCATCCATATTTAGTTCCCCAAAATATCTTTTGAAAGTTGAGAAAACTCGACGTCTGTTGATACGTCATGAGATTCAAAGTCAAGAAGCTCAGAAAAACCTCGAGGTACCTACCGCTGTATTTTTTCTCTATAATATTAATTATCCTGTCTTTTTTAATTCCAGCAAATAGAAAGTATAGCTAGTGAAACATTAGATCCCTCCTTTATGGACAAAACCACGCAAACTGAATTTGCTGAACTTCCAAGAAAAAACATATTAACCAGAAAAGTCAAAACTCTACAACAAAAAGTAAGAAGACGAAATAACAAAATGAAATCCATGAAAGATCTCATTCTGACTTGGAAATGGAACTGCAACAGATGATTTAATTATGGTATTGGAGAATAATTTTAATGGTTTACCATTAGAGATTATTAAAAATCAGTATAAAAATAGCAATGTCAGTGCCAACCACAAAAGTTCAGTGAAGAAATGAAAAAATTTTCATTGGCTATATTTTTATTCTCCAAAAGCATATAGGTTCATAAGAGGAATATTTCATTTGCCATCAGATCGAACCATCCGTAAATGGATGTCACACTTTAATTGTAATGTAGGATTTCTTGAAGAAATATTATATATTTAAAAATTGAAGTGCAAAATAAGAATTACTTAAAAGACTGTGTTTTAATTGTAGACGCCCCATGTCAATAAGAAAGCAAATATTGTGGGATATTAAGAATGATAAACATGTT
Source organism: Ctenicera cuprea (assembly GCA_958336395.1). Classification (NCBI taxonomy): domain Eukaryota; kingdom Metazoa; phylum Arthropoda; class Insecta; order Coleoptera; family Elateridae; genus Ctenicera; species Ctenicera cuprea. The sequence goes on from OY284486.1 coordinate 37,197,587, forward strand.
GGATATGTAGACTTTGGGGGTATTATAAATGTCGATACTGACATCGCTGCCACAGAAGCATTAGTATTTCAAATTGTTTCATATAGTTACAAATTTAAATGCCCAATTGCATACTTTCTAACAAATAAATGCAATTCTTCTGTTCAAAGCCAATAATAAAAGTTGCTGTAAAAAAAATTGCATGAAGTAGGAATTATAATTAGGTCTATAACTGCTGATGGAACAAGTACTAATTTGCAGACGTATCAAAGTTTGGGATGCAATTTGGATGTAAAAAATTTAGTACCATATTTCAGACATCCATCAAATGATAGCAAAAATTCATGTCATTCTTGATGCATGACACATGTTAAAATTGGCTCGTAATGCAATAGGAGAACAGTATGTTAGCTCGCCAAATGGAAACATCTCTTGGAAATACCATGTGACACAGACTCATGGTACACCCCCTTTTCTCCTATGTTTCTCTAGCTATATTTCTGAAATTTGGAACATTGAATATGCTCACTAGACGGCACTTTCTGACATATTTGGAAAAAAATTCAACTTCCGGTTTTTCCGGAAATGACATCAACTTTCGATTTTCAAATGGGACACCCTGTATATTATTACAGTTTTGAAATCTTCGTAATTATCTGAATCCAATGATACCTTATAGTTGATATTTCATTTGTCAGAACACCCATTTTATTTTTCGATCTAGAGAGCCATGAACTCCCTAAAATTATTCCAAATAATCAAAATAATGCTACAGTATCGCATTTTCGATTAAAATAGTATTGTGGTTCGAAATACGTGCCAAAAAAGTAAAACAAAACGTTTTTTTAATCGAAACTCCATTTTTTCAAATGGTACCATAATGGTACTCTGACGTCAATCGAAAGTACCACCGATGGGGTATCCATCCATATTAACTCTTTTTGTGTATAACTAATACGAACACAATAATGTAGTTGAAAAAGTTTAAGTATCTTCTTGGTTCAATAACAATAATTTATCAAGGTGGCTCTGGAACAAAAATCACATGTTGACGTTTCGATAACCTGTAATTATTGTCAGTTAGTCACTGAATACATTATTGAATTGATCGGATTGATAATAGAAATGAGTTAAGAATGCCATCAGTTTATAACAGAAACGAAAAAGTAGATATGCTGTTAATTTATGGGGAATGTCGGCAAAATGCAGTTGTTGCTCAACAGCTGAACTCGGAAAGATACCCCGAATTAATAAAAAAAAATTACTTCAATCGTCTTGAAGAGCAGTTCAGAAGAGAGCCTGATAATAATGTTGGTAATGAACATAATATTGTTTCTGAAGATATGGAGATAAATGTTCTTATGAGAGTCGAAATCGATAAAACAGCATCTCTTAGGGAGATCGCTTCCGAGTTGGATACCAGTCGTGAAAGTGTCAGAAGAATTTTGAAAAAACATAAGTATCGATCTTATAAATATCAAATACATCAACATTTGTACGAAGACGACAGTATAAGAAGGATGGAATATTGCAGGTGGGTACTACGCAATAATGTACAGCCAAATAATGAGTTTCTGAAAACAATTGTATCTCCGATGAGTCAAGATTCACCAATCTTGGTTTATTTAACAAACAAAATACTCGATATTGGACGCAAGAGAATCAGCATTTATTTAGGCAGGGGAATTTCCAAGAACGTTTTGGGTTTAATCGGGGCCATCGTGATAACTACCGGGCCGGACACTCGGTGCTGTAGATGAGAAAGTGGAGGGGATTGGAGCCTTAAAGTAACGCCTGGGTAGCCTGGTTATGCTATTGTGAATGTGTGCAGAGTGCAGTTGTTCTCGATAATTTCTCTTGTTATAGACTGTGATTGCGACTATATTTTTGTATTGTAAATCACGTAAGTACACAACAGTTATGAGGTTCCTATGTAACTACAAAATACGTTAATAATTTCATAGAATGCCTAGAAAATGCTGCGTTCCCGCTTGCAGTAGTAACTATGATGGCGAAGTTGCTTACAATGCAGTTTTTCGATTTCCTAAGAATGAGATATTTAACCCTAGAATAGTACCGTGGTGTCGCGGGCGACACAGTTGATTTTGTTATTGCTCTCTACTGCGCAATCTCAGAGAGTTAAATATTAGATTTTTGGTACGTTTCCGTCATTTAGTAGTGAGTTGACTTCCGCAGTGATAGGATCGTATTCGTTCAGTATTAGTGAAAAATTCGAGGTTGTGTCGCCGGCGACACCACGTTATCATTGCGGTAATACTTTTTGTTTGATACAAAAATGGCTTCATCGTCAAAAGCTTTGACTGAAGCTGAACTAGAACTGATTATACGTTCCTATGAAGCTGGCGATACTGATTTGAGTGATAACGACGTTGATTGATGTTTTGAGCGAAGAAGATGATGAAAGTGAAGACGAACGAAAGTTTTCATTCTGACGTTGTTTCGGCAGACTCAGAAAGTGCTTCTGAGGATGACGAGAAGGATGACGTGGAGAAGCAGGAAGAAGAAAAGGAGAAAGAAAGCTTACCAAAAAAAGTCGTATATGGCAAAAATGGCTACAAGTGGTATGCAAAACCGTTTTATTCTAAAAACACCAGAACGGTTCAAAAAAATATCGTTCTTCATCTGCCCGGGCCAAAACGAGCTGCTTCAAATACCATAGAAGAGCTTGCAGCGTGGAAACTATTTTTTACCGACACAATGATTGACACTGTCGTTCAACATACAAACGAAGAAATTTCTAGGCATCTCTAAAATACAAAAGTAAACAACGGTTTTTATGCACAACCAATAACGAAGAAATATTAGCGTTATGTAGTGTGTCATATATGAGTGGAATTCTGAAATCCTGCAAATTGAGCACATCCGATTTGTGGTCAAGAAAATACGGGGTGGCAATATTTAGAGCCAGCATGTCAAAACAACGTTTTGAGTTTTTAATAAATTGTCTCCGCTTTGATGACAAAGAAACACGGGTAGAAAGAAAACGCGAAGATAAATTTGCTGCGATAAGGTGTTTGTGGGAAAATTTTCTTACCCAGTGCAAGGCAAATTATACCCCAGGAGAGTACATTACTGTCGACGAACAACTTCTTAGTTTTAGGGGAAGATGTCCCTTCAAAGTATACATTCCCAGTAAGCCTGATCGCTACGGTATAAAAATTGTAATGGCGTGCGATTCCAAAACCTTCTATATGTTGTCAGCAATACCGTATGTTGGAAAAGAAAAGAGAGATAGATCTGTAGCTCTACCGACACAATATGTACTAAAATTATGCGAAGGTGTATACGGAACTAACCGAAATATAACAATGGATAATTGGTTTTCGTCTTCAGATTTAGCTGAAAAACTATTGCAGAAAAAGTTAACAATGGTGGGTACCCTAAAAAAAACAAAGCAGATATACCTCCTCAATTTCTAAAGAATAAGAAAACAGTTCCCTGCTCCGAATTTGTGTATGACCAACATAAGACTCTAGTGTCTTTTTCCCCAAAACCAAGAAAAATCGTGATGTTACTATCAAGTTTCCATACGTATGGAATAGTTGACGAAGAAACTAAGAAACCAGAAATAGTACTATTTTACAACTCTACCAAAGGAGGTGTGGACACATACGACCAGTTGTGCCATTCCAAAACAGTGGCACGTAAAACACGGCGATGGCCTTTACGAGTGTTTTATGGAATGCTTGATGGAGCAGGTATAAATTCGTACGTACTTTTTAAAGCAAATAAAACTAAAGAAAATCCACAGCAAAAAAACATACCACGAAAGAAGTTCCTCGAAAATTTAGCTGTGCAGCTAGTCACACCGCATCTAAGAAATCGGCTCAAAGTAACAACATTGTCCAAATATTTACGTTTACTAATTTTCAGTGGTTGGAAGTAATGAATTACAAGTAATGCATTACTGTAATTAAATTACTTTTTTCGGTAATAAGGAATGTAATGCATTAATTTAATTGATAAGTAATTAGTAATTTGAATGCATTACCTTTTTTTGGTAATGTGATGAAAAAATACATTACTTTTGTCATTACTTTCATATTCAACAGAATAAATAATCAGGATATTCAGAATATCATTCATGAGTCATGACATGACAAATCCGGGTATACCTGGGACCAACAAAATCCTTATTTTCCTAGAATAATCTGTAATACCTACAGCAATGAGTGAAGGAATGTTAAGTAAGGTTTCATAGGAAATTTGTTGCTTGGTTGAGAACGAGGTACTTAGTTCGTGTTCCAAAAATTAAAATACTTTCGTGCAACATATTAGCATCGTCTAATTTAAGAAAACATCTTGTGGTAAGTACTAAGTACCTAGTATAAAACTACCCTATTACTTGAATGTTACAGATATTTACTTATTATTAATTCCAAATTTGTAGCTATACCTAATACACTCATACATTTTGCCAATAACCCTTATTTTCTATGTACAATGTTGTACAGTGTGAAATATCTGTATTGTAACATTTTAGGAAAGCTTAATTGGATGTTGATTAATTTTTGCTTTTGTGGCAGCAGACGTTTTTAAAACTAAACGTCACGCTCTAGCAGATAACAATTTTGAAACGCAATTGTTGTTAAATTTAAACACGGAATATGTAGAATACATTTTTTTTTAAATTATTGTGTTTTGTGTGGTGTAATTATTAGTAGTATTTAATAACGACAAAAGTAATGTTTGAAATAATGCATTACTTTTTTCGGTAATTAGTAATTGTAATGCATTACCTTCCACGTAAAGTAATTAGTAATGAGAATGCATTCTTTTTTTGGCTAAATAATGAGTAATTGTAATGCATTACTTTTAAAAAGTAATGTTCCAATCACTGCTAATTTTAGACGTTCTTGGAGAAAAAGAGGATTTGGCCCCGGAAACCCAAAAAAACGATAATGTAACTCATAAGCGATGTTCTCTCTGCCCAAGAAGTGCTAACCGAAAAGGCAGAGAAAAATGTGTTAGATGCGTGGCTTTCATTTGCGCTGCGCATAGAAGGCCCATTTGTGCAAATTGCGCGAATGACTTGTAAAAAATCTTGTTTTTTGTGTAAATGGTAATTAAGCTACAATAATCATTTATTAAGTTGCAGTATTAATCACTAATTAGATAGATAGTAAGAGTTTACTTTATTTAAGAATAAATTTAAGTCTTTTCAGAAAACCATAATTATTGTGTTTCTAATAAATATATTTGAAAATATTGATTTGTTTTACATTCTAGACATATATAATAATTATTCTTTACAACAATAACGTATATTACGCATAAATAAAAAAAAATGTTGGTGTCGCATGCGACACCACGTTACCTTCTACGAACAAGAAATTAACGTTACTATTCTAGGGTTAAACAGAAATGGATAAGATCCATACATAGAGAAAATTTTCACCCAAATAAAAATTCCGTAGTTTGTATCAAACACTTTGATCCTAAATTTATAATAAAACAAGAAACTTATAAAAAAAGAGACGGTACAGTCGCGATTGTACATAGGAAAAATCCAAAACTTCTAGATAATGCATGCCCCACTATATTTCCAAACCAGCCAAAATACATGTCCGCAAATGCTCCTACTTTAAGAAAAAATTTACAAACACGGTTAATAGAAAAAGGAATTAATGTACAAAAGAACAAAGAACAGCAGATGGAAAGACAAAAAATTTTGGATTTCGCCAATTTAGTGTCTAAGTATAAAAGAAAATTGAGACAATTAAAGCTCACGGTAATAGAAAATACAGCATATGTTTGTTTTCTAAATATTGCCGATTTGGAAGAAGGATGTCCAAGTATTATTAGTTCTCTAAAAATTAGAAGTAATCTGTCAATAGAAATGTATCGAAAAACTGTCATTGTCGATAAAAATCATTGTGAAAATATTTTAGAAAAATCCCTGTTGTGTGATACTTGGCCTAAGCTACATCAACTAATTGAACTAGTATCGATGGAAAATGATTCAGTGCACTGTTTAGATTCTAAACTAAACAACGCTGTAGCTATATTAAAAGAATGTTGCAATATGGAGACTAGCTTAAACAGGAACGTAGTAAATAAGTTAAAATTTTTGACAGAACAGCTGTATCTAGCTTTACACGAAGCAAATCACAAGTATAATCCTCAAATGCTCATATGGTCTTGTACATTCTTTTACCCGTTTCCTTCGGCATGCGTATTTCTACGCAACTCGGATGTAATGACTTTGCCACATATGTCTTATTTGAAACGTATTTGTCGCTGCGAAAATTTAGCCAGATCGGGAATTAACGAAGCTCATTTAAAATATCTGTCCGAAAAACTTAATTTATTAAAAGACGAAGAAAAACTAGTCAATATTCTTTTAGATGAAATATACGTTAAACCACAAGTTGTTTATAAAAATGGAAAGTTGGAAGGATTGAGTGCTACCGACATGAACAAAAAAGCATCTACTGTTCAAACGTTTATGGTTACATCAGTTTTGTCAAAAGATAAGGACGTCGTTGGCTTATTTCCTGTTCAGAACCTGACTGCGGAGTACCTCAAAGACCTAATTATTAAAATAGTTGAACAACTAAGTCAAGTTGGATATGTAATATTAACGTTGATTTCAGACAATAACAAAGTGAATAAAAAGGCATTTGATCTTCTTTGTGGTGGTAAAATGCAAAGTATATTTTTGAATACAATTACTAATAAACCAATTTTTTTATTATTTGACAGCGTCCACTTACTAAAAAATCTAAGAAATAATTGGATTAACCAAACCGATTGTGAACAAACTTTTTGCATCCCCTCTCACAAAATAAACGAAAACTCCATTGTCGTTGAAGCAGAATCTGTGGAAAAACAGATGTTTGCTAAAGTCAGCCATCTGCGATCTTCATATTTTTATGAACAATCGAAAATAATAAAAATGGCCCCAAACTTAAACAAAAACGTTTTAAACCCTGTGGGCATACAAAGGCACAATGTATTACTCTGCACCAGATTCTTCGATGAAAAAAATATATATGCTTTAAGGACTTTACAAAATGATTCAGTCAGTGGAAGGGAAAACATCTGAGAGATGCATTCTGCAATCCTATACGAACAGCGGATGACAAAAATTTACTGTTTTTAAAGAATTTCGCCTTGTGGTTAAAGAAATGGGATACAATGGAAATTAAAAATGAGGGCAAGCGTCACGGAAAGGATAGGCGATGTGTGAGCGAAGCGAGTAGACGTGTTTCCGGTGCGCTCCGAGTTCTTGAAGTTTTCTAGGAGAAGAAGGCGAGTTAAAGTTCAAACTCTAATTTCCGTGAGTAGTTACATCTTCGGGATGCCGCCCACACAAACTAGATCTCAATCTACGTCCAAAGAGGAAAAAGGGGATATACACGAACTTATGAGAGAAGCGATGAAATGTTTAGTGACTGACGTGAACTTTCTCAGCACGTTGGCCAAAGAAGTAGCTGCATCGGTGAACAAAGGGATTGAGGTGATAATCGCTGTGCAGAATGAAAAAATGGGGAGCCTAGATAAGCGCGTTGTAATGGTAGAAAGTGAAAACGTCCAACTGCGTGCCGAAGTGGATCGCCTTGAACAATACTCGAGGCGGTCATCTGTTCGTATTTTTGGACTGGTCGAAACGGATAATGAAGATCGCACCGCGTTGGTCGTTATGTGCAAAACCCCGTATTTCCGCGCGGTGTGATTGTGAAATTTATGAGTAGAAGAGTGCGCCAAAAAATTTTAGATAACAGGAAAGTCTTAAAGTTCACGGGCGTCGTTATAAAGGAAGATCTCACCCGAACTAGGGCGTTGCTGTTAAAATAAGCTGTTGCGGCTTTTCACCAAAAGAATGTCTGGACTTTCAATGGGGAGGTGTTCATCAAAAGGAATTCAAAGATCCATAAGATTGCAGATGCCGCCGCACTGGATGAATTATTAGTCAACGAGAACTCGGCGCAGACGGAAAAATGAACTACTTGATCGATCAGTTATAATATTATCCTTTTTTTGTTTCTTATTTAGCTTTAGGTTAGTTTATAATCAATAATCAATATTAATTTGCAGCTTTACTATCAAAACTGTAGAGGACTCAGAAGTAAGCTCACAGAGGTTCTTGCATACACTACTTGTCACCAAATTGATATCTACTGTTTATCGGAAACAGGCCTCAATAGTTCCGTGGCGGATGGCGAGTTTTTCAATATTGATATCTATAACGTCTACAGATGTGATCGTGACCCGGTTATTACAAAAAAATCGAGACTTGGTGGCGCATTAATAGCGGTAAGCAAGAAATACACGGTTCTAAGATGTGTTAAGCTAAATTCCAAATTTGAAGTAATTTGTCTGGACATTAAAATGAATTTTAAAACTGTATATTCAGTTATCAATTTATACATTCCTCCAAATTCTGATGTAGCACACTATCAGCAATTGTATCAATTTATTGAGGTCAATAGTCGAGTTACATTTGAAAAGCAAGGCTTTCTTCTCATTGTGGGTGACTGCAATGTGCGGGGTATTTGCAACACAAGCATAAATCTTTCTACCTTAGGAGTTGCGGGTATCGAACTTTCCAATTTTATCAACTTTCTAGGTTTGGTTCAATTCAATGAGTTGCAGAATGCCCATGGAAATTTATTAGACCTTGTTTTAGCGTCGGACCGGTTCAAAAGCAAACTAACTATTGAGAAAGATCTTGTGCCAGTCGTCAAGGAAGACGCGTATCATCCTGCATTAAGAATTCAAATCGAACAGAATAATGAAAACGTGTCGAAATTGGTGCAGATAGTCAATCAGTGTCGCGTTTTAACTTTCAAAAGGCAAATTTTCTTGAACTCAGTATATTGGTGCGCGAGACGGATTGGGCTAACTTGTACCAGTACACAGACGTTAACCTGGCGGTGGAATATTTTTATAGCACTATGAATAGTATCTTCGATACGGCGGTTCCTAAGGTCACTCAACTCAGATCGCGTTATAAACCTTGGTTCACGAAGGAAATCATACAATTAATTAAACTGAAGAACTCCTTGAGTAAACTTAGGCGTTTTTCAGATTACTACAAAATTAAATTCGTAAATGCTAGGCGTGAATCAAAAGCAATGACGGAGCGGACATATAAAAACTATATTAAAAGTGTTGAAAATGGTATATGCCAGGACCCCAACTCTTTCTGGTCGTACATAAAAAACTTGCAAAGCTCTAGTTCATCCGACTCTAAAAAATTAGCTGGAATGAGAAAGTTTTTGACAATGCTAGCATGCCAGATGCCTTTGGGAAGTATTTTGAATCCGTGTATGCAACCCAAAAGGCCTCCTATGACACAAATCTAGCTGGAAACGAGATTGTCGGTGACATGTTCCAAATAAATCAAATTACCAGTCCGGATTTTAAATCAGCAGTCAAACAATTAAAACCAAAAAATGCAGCGGGGGTAGATGGCATACCACCGTATATTATCAAAGCCTGTGCACAATGGTTAGAACAACCCCTACGATTTATTTTTAATTTATCCTTAAAGTCCTGCACTTTTCCCGATGCCTGGAAAACTGTTGCAGTCACTCCAGTTTTCAAAGCTGGAGATAGTTCCTCAATAACCAATTATAGACCCATTGCTATCATTTCCGCTCCGGCCAAATTATTTGAGCATGTAATAAAAACTAAATTATATAGTCCTATCTCTCCACATGTAACTGAAGTGCAACACGGTTTTGTCGAAAAAAAATCAACTATTACTAATTTGCTATGTTTCACCAATCATATATATCAAACATTTGAAAAAAAAAAGGTCAGATTGATTGTGCATACACGGATTTCACAAAAGCCTTCGACAAAGTAGATCATGATATACTGTTGAATAAACTGATGACGTATGGCTTATCTAAGAATAGGCTCCATTTTTTTGCTTCTTATTTGTCTGCTCGTAGTTTTGTGGTTAGATTCAATGGAAATACATCTGGCAAATATGCGGCCAACTCGGGTGTGCCACAGGGGTCGAATTTGGGCCCTCTGCTATTTATAATATTTATCAATGATCTCACCCAATGTGTAACCCATTCCAGTTGCCTGTTGTTTGCCGATGACTTAAAAATCCCTAAAAATATAAGTGATCACCATCAAGCTACTTTATTGCAAAAGCATATCGATAGAGTGTATAAATGGAGCATTGATAACAAATTGCATTTTAACATAGGCAAATGCTCAGTGGTGTCGTTTTTCCGCTCGCAAAAATCCATTGAGTTTAACTACGAGATGAACGGGCAGACGTTGAAACGCAATACAAGAGTCAAGGATGTTACCTATAATCAACACTTAAAGTTTAGAGATCATATCGATGCAATCACTTCTTCTGCTTACAAAACCCTAGGGTTCGTAATACAAATGTCTCGGCAGTTATCGGACGAACGTGCTCTTAAAGCCTTGTACTTCGCCGCAGTCAGATCAAAGCTTGAATACGCCTCTGCAGTCTCGTTCCCGCACTTATACGTAGAAATCAATGCCACTGAGAAAGTGCAGAAGAAATTTTTGCGAATGTTGTATTTTAAAAACATAGGAATTATCCCAATTGCCATCTTGTCAGAACAACAATGCTTTGCCAAGAATTGAAATTTATATCACTTCGGAACAGGAGAAATATTCAACTTGCCCAATTATGCTATAAGCTCTGGAACTACTTGATAAACGACTCATATTTAGTGGAGCAATTGAATATTAAAATTTGCAATAAAAATGTTAGATCCACAAGTATTTTCTATATACCGCTCGTAAAACACGTCGTGCACGCTCCACTGTTGGAGATGCAGCGTCTAATTAATAAATTGTATCTAGAAACTAATATTGATGTGTGCCTTCCTTACAAATGTTACGTAAACGTACTGTTGAACTATTACTTGGAAGATTGACCATCGACGAGCGATTTCTTACTGGGTCCTCTACTGTTTTCTGCCGTTTTATTGTCTTTTTTCATATCTAATTATTTTTCTATCAACTGTATATAATTATATAGATTGCTTTTGTATTATGTATTATTGTATACACTGTGTCCATAAAGTAACCCCCCCCCCCTAACTAACTTTTGAACGACTTAATATTTTACTACAAAATTTGGTGAGCTTTAATGGGAAATTAAATACTATTTTTTAGCTCATAATTAAATAATGTATCATTCAAAATGGCGGCTGGGCGCCATTTTGAAATTTTTTTTTAAATAGAAAGGGGGGTCGAGTGACACCTCATTTGAAAGGTCTTTTAGTTCTGCGTCTGATCCTAGAGTTTCAAAGAAAAATATTTAGCCATAACAAAATGACAAACGTTTGAAGTAAAGAAGTCTATTAAAAAAAACTAAGAATTTAAGCAAGAACAAATGAAATTAAGTGTTCGAAATGTTCACCATTCACTTCTTGGCACATAAAAAGTCGGTTATGACATTCCTGCCTTACATTTTCATAAGTTTCTGGAGTGACATTTCTGTAAAAAACGCATTACAGAAGTTTGCAGAAATGTCACTCCAGAAACTTATGAAAATGTAAGGCAGGAATGTCATAACCGACTTTTTATGTGCCAAGAAGTGAATGGTGAACATTTCGAACACTTAATTTCATTTGTTTTTGCTTTAATTCTTAGTTTTTTTAATAGACTTCTTTACTTCAAACGTTTGTCATTTTGTTATGGCTACATATTTTTCTTTGAAACTCTAGGATCAGACGCAGAACTAAAAGACCTTTCAAATGAGGTGTCACTCGACCCCCCTTTCTATTTAAAAAAAAATTTCAAAATGGCGCCCAGCCGCCATTTTGAATGATACATTATTTAATTATGAGCTAAAAAATGGTATTTAATTTCCCATTAAAGCACACCAAATTTTGTAGTAAAATATAGAGTCGTTCAAAAGTTAGTAAGGGGGGGGGGTTACTTTATGGACACAGTGTATAACTGTAAAGTTACACTCTCAGGTAACAAGGTGCTTGTACCTGCCTGAGAGGGGAGTTTAATAAAAAAAAAATTAAATAAACAGACACACCATGCACTTTTACACACTTGTGAGACTATCATTTCTATGTGTAAGTATTTATTAAATGAACTGAAATTCCACTACGTTTTATTGGGAAAATTTCAGACTGATCCGTTAGAAGCCAGATTCGGACAATATAGACAGATGAGCGAGCGGGGGAAATTACCATGTAACTGTAACGCAAATTTTGGAGTCTGAAAAGAAAATAAAACCTGTAAGTTTACGAAAACTAAAGTCCGCTAGAAGTGGAGAATTTCAGATAAGAACTTTGTTCTCCGACGTAGATGAAATTGATTTATCCGATGTTGACGATGAATACATTCACAGGACATTTGAAGATATAGACAGACATACAGACGCTGTCGAAATTTCAAAAAGTGATTATATGGTGTTGGTTTACATAGGAGGATATATAGCCAACAGTTTAAAAGCAAGAATTTCCTGTGATGCGTGCTTAAAATGTTTAACATATGGCCGAAATCTCGAATTCGATGTTAACGAAGAAACGCGACTTTATATAAGGAATTTAGACCGCGGAGGCTTAAAAATCTCAAAAGAATTTTTAATTGACATTCTAGTTTCAATGTATAAAATATTTCAAGTACTAATCAGTGAAATTTATGAAGATGTATTTTTAGTTTCCAACAATCAAAGGACAGTGTTGTGTAAACTAAGTTCTGATAACTTTCAAAATGTAATTTTTGAAAAAGATTGTGTGTGTGACAGCAAAAATTATGTATTAAAAAATTGCATCGCAATATTTTCAAATATACTCTTAAATAATTTTAGAAAAAGTAAAAACGATGAAAAAGTTATGGTAAAAAAACGAAAGTTAAATACAGTGATTGTGGAATTACACGATAATAATGTTCCTTGAATTTTCCTACATAAAAACGCATTTTTTAATTTATTTTAGTGGTTAAGAACAACGTTAGTTCTCACATTTATTTTTTCAAAAATTGTGTTCACAATAAAACATTAAAATATATTATATATTTTCATTTATAAGAACTTTAAGTGCTGCAAATCGTGCAAACCCATAGACTTTGCTATGTACGTTACTGCCACTCAAGCCTCCGATCCCCTCCACTTGCACGGCAAGTGTCCGGCCCGATAGTTATCACAATGGCCCAGGTTTAATGTATGGCTAGGAGTAGTTGGAGATCGAATAATTGGTCCCATAATATTTGATGGACCTTTGAATGGTGGTAGATACCTAAGTTTCCTCAGAAATGAAATTGAAGATTATTTAGAAGATTTACCGCTGAATCTGGAAAATCGACTGTTTTTTCATCAGGATGGTGCACCTTCGCACAATAGTAGGATAGTGACGAATTACCTTCGTGACCGATTTGGGGAAATGTGGATCGGAACACATGGTCCTGTTAGGTGCCCTGCAAGATCACCTGACTTAACCCCTTTAGATTTTTTATTTGAGGTCACTTGAAAAACATCGTTTACAAAACATACCCAACGACCCGCGATGACCTAGAATTACGAGTTAGACAAGCCATTCAAAGTATAACGCCTCAACAATTGAACAATGCTGTTCGAAATACCGCGAAACGAGCTCGAAAATGTTTGGATGTTGGTGGTGGACATTTCGAACAGTTATTACAAGATTTCTTTTTTTTTTAATTTTGTTTCGTTATTAATTAAATGGTGAGAGAATACCTAATTGTTATTCCTTTGATTACATTACCATTTGAACCTAGGCTTTTTCAACTACATTATTGTGTTCGTATTGGTTATACACAAAAAGAGTTAATATGGATGGATACTCCATGGATGGTACTTTCGAATGACGTCAGAGTACCATTATGGTACCATTTGAAAAAATGGAGTTTCGAGTAAAAAAAACGTTTTGTTTTACTTTTTTGGCACGTATTTCGAACCACAATACTATTTTAATCGAAAATGCGATACTGTAGCATTATTTTGATTATTTGGAATAATGTTAGGGAGTTCATGGCTCTCTAGATCGAAAAATAAAATGGGTGTTCTGACAAATGAAATATCAACTATAAGGTATCATTGGATTCAGATAATTACGAAGATTTCAAAAATTTAATAATGTACAGGGTGTCCCATTTGAAAATCGAAAGTTGATGTCATTTCTGGAAAAACCGGAAGTTGAATTTTTTTTCCAAATATTTCAGAAAGTGCCGTCTAGTGAGCATATTCAATGTTCCAAATTTCAGAAATATAGCTAGAGAAACAAAGGAGAAAAGGGGGGTGTACCTTGAGTCTGTGTCACATGGTATACTGGAGAATTACATAAAATACAAGAAGAACAAGATTTAAAACTGTCAAATTCGTTGACATTCAATCATGTGGATTTTAAAAATAAAAAAATGAATGTTCGTTTAGCTGCTCAAGTCCTCAGCTCTAGTGTTGCAGATGCAATTGACTATTTACGTAGTTCAGGTTTAAAAAAATTTAAGAATAGTGAGGCAACTACAAAGTTTTTGAAAATTTTTGATAGGGCTTTTGATTTTCTGAATTCCAAAAACCCTTTTGAAAAGGGATACAAAGCGCCACTAACTTTAAAAAATTTCAATTACTGGTATAACATTTTTTAAGAAACAGAAGAATATTTGAAAACATTAAAAATTCAACAAACTCCATTACTACAACATATGAGAAAAACATTTGCTGTAGGCTTTATTGTAACGCTAAATAGTACAAGAAACCTTGCTCTGGATTTATTCAATAAATCCGAGCCTCTATCATATTTTCTGAGTTACAAGTGCTCGCAAGACAATTTGGAAATTTTCTTTTCATTACTACGTTCTGCTGGGGGTTGGAATAATAACCCCAACGCACTTCAGTTAAGGTGGACACTGCGTAAATTATTATTCAAAAACAGTGTGCAACCAAGCGTAAATGCCAACTGTATTGATAATGCGTTCAAATTAAATTCTGTGTTTGAATTTTGTAGTAACAAACCCTCCATTTATCAAAGTATTTCTGAACATTTCTCAGATGTTTATTTAAGCAATATGTGTTATTTATTAAATAATGTCGAGCTAAGTGACTTACAAAACAATATATTGTACTATGTAGCTGCATTTGTTTCAAAAAAATTTCTAACATCAAGTGTTTGTAATGAATGCAAACAAATAATTTTGTGGAATGAAAATACGAACTTAGAACATTCGTATTCCACTAATAACAAGTATTAGCGCTCTACAAGATTTGTTACACGAGGTGGACTCCTATTTTGTTCAGATGTTGTTTTTAAAATTATAGTGTATTGTGAGAAGATATTTAGGTTAAAAACAGATAGCATGCTAGGTGGCAAAAATAATTTTAAACAGCACTTAATGTATTTGGTTGCAAAAGAATTTTCTCAGAAACTAAATCTGTTTAAGCCGACACATTCAGTGTCAGGAGAATACTTAATAGAAGATTTACATGAAATACAACTAACGAAAAAGATTGCGTCATCATTGGCGAGAGAAAGAGATAGGAATACGGTCGATCGGCGGGTTGCATACTTATGGTGTGGCGTCACTTTGCTCTCGTATTATTATTATTATTATGTTCTGGGCTTTGGCCTTAACTTGCCTTTTGTCACTGCGACCCTTGATGGTTCTATTGTGACTTGTGAGCCCTTGTCTTGTTAGAGAAGTTGTAGGCTGTTGAAAAACCTAAGTATATCTCTGAAATTCGATTCCCTTATTTCGGTAGGTGTGATAGTCTCCTTTCCGAAAATATTGTGTCTACGACGACCGGCAGCGTTGCATCTGCATAGGATGTGTTCTACCGTTTCTGCTGCCTCGTTACATAGTCGGCAGATTTGGTCCTCAGCCTTACCAATCTTGAAAAGATGGTATTTTAGTGGAGCATGGCCTGTTAAAAGGCCAGTGATTGTTTGTAGCTCGTTCTTGCTGAGAGACAAAGCATTCCTTGCTTTCTTTTGCGAAATAGTTATAAACTGTTTTGCCTGACGTTGTCCCGGTATGTTTTCCCAGTACGAGGACTTCATTAGTTCCTCCCATAGACTGACCTCGTGTTTTAAGTGGCTTTTCTGTACACCACAGCAAGGTTCAGGTCCAATGTAAGGCGTCATTGCTCCTCTTTTTGCGAGTTCATCGGCCTTTTCGTTGCCTGGTACACCCTCGTGCCCTGGAACCGACCATAATGTTACGTGGTTTTTGTTAGCCAGTTGCTTGAGGTTACCCAGGCATTCCCAGACAAGCTTAGATTCGCAAGTGTAGTAGGCTTTTAAAGCCGTTATTGCAGCTTGGCTGTCTGTGAGTATATCAATTGTTGCACCTCTATAGCCCTTCTTGAGGTTTATTCTTGTGCAGAGGTTTATGGCATATACCCCAGCTTGGAAGATAGTAGTTTGAGATCCAAGGGGTTCATAAATACAGCACCCAGGACCGTAGACACCCGCTCCAGTTCCCCCTCCTTCTATCTTTGACCCATCCGTGTACCATTGGAGCGATCCTCTTTTAAATATACGGTGTAGGCCGTTCGGTCTAGATGGGCGCGGCTTAAGATTTCTAGGTGGCCAGTAAGGTCCCCTGATTTGAATTTGTTTATCCTACCGAGTGTCAGCGCATGTGACATCGCCTCCTTTTGCACTTGTAGGTGTAGGGGCGTCATGGCTTCCATTGCTGCGGTTGGACAGGTACTCATTGCACCTTGCTCTCGTATAGCGGCCGATCCAGTTCACTGTATAACATCCTTGGTGTAACTACGTTGCCGCCATCTTGATTCAAAGTTTACTGTTGCTTAAGTAGCACGCACTGTGAAAAATTTCTTCATAATTTTGTGTTTTCACTTTATTTGTGCACAGTTTGTTAAAGTTAATTCGAAGTTCTGTGGTAACATGGACTCAATACCTGGAGGTGGGTTAACTATTATACCATATTTCATTTAATATCCTTCAGCAGTTTTGTTTCTTTTTAGAGGTTAATTTAACACTTAAGAAATAGCTAAAATTCAAGTAAATGTGTAATTCCCCTACACTAAAAGTATAGTTCCGAGAGTGATGTAAAGAACAGTATGGTGTTTGCACCCTACTCAATTGCTTTCATCCTCAAACTTTGACAATCTCAGG
Source organism: Ctenicera cuprea (assembly GCA_958336395.1). Classification (NCBI taxonomy): domain Eukaryota; kingdom Metazoa; phylum Arthropoda; class Insecta; order Coleoptera; family Elateridae; genus Ctenicera; species Ctenicera cuprea. Next base: position 37,214,650 of record OY284486.1, read on the forward strand.
GCTCCTTGTAAATTTTATCAACAGATGGCGCAACTGTAAACGTCATTTTTATTTTAAAATAAATTTGAAAAGTAAGAAGCGTTTTTATTTATTTATTATCACGGTAATATTCTAGGCAAAAAATGCCAAAATACGGTTGTTTGTGCGGCCGATCAAAGGACGATAACAAAGATTTATCATTATTTGCTGTTCCCAAGGTAAATTTAGCTATTTTGTTTACCTATGATTGCCAATTTTGATGGAATTACAGACTAAAACAGAACGCGAGAATTGGAGTCTAAATTTTAAAAAGAAAATTCCCGAAAATGGTTTTATTTGTAGTAGGCATTTTAATGACACCATTCAAATTAAACATAAAAGGCGGATACTCCTTAGTAAAGAGAATTTGTAAGACTTCCATCACCATCAGCATTCTTCTATGATAAAACTAACTTACAAATAAATTTCAGAATGTTTACTGCAGATAAAATTGTATTAAAATTATGCTTTGTACCAAGTTAAGTTTATGCAATCAGAAGTAAAGCGTTACATTTTTAAGTAACGTGTCCAGTAACACGTTACCATGGAATACGCTTCTAAATGAGACCACTTTTTTCTAATCCCTAATAAAGAGCTACCATGTAAAGGTATTTTTTTGATAAAATCACCACGCATGTATGCTAGGCTAGCAAACCTACCTATATTGCACGACAATGTTTGAACCACAATTATTGTTAAAAATTAATAAAGATTTTTTTAAATAAATTAGTTTACATACCTGTTCTTTGATTTATTTTAATAAACTAGGAAAAAAATTACCATAAAAAATGAAACGAATAAGTATTGTAGTTACATTTTAAAAGTAACTAAGTAGTTTAATGTAAATAAAACAATTCTTAATTTGAACAGGTTTTTTATTTTAGCCTTATACGTATTTCAATGTGTTTACAGGTCATGAACTTCAACTACGTAAAGCTCCAACTTATAAATAAACTAAGTACTTACTTTTAAAATCGACATAAGTATAGTTACTTTTATTGCTTATATAACTCTGTAACGAGGTATTATTTAAAAGTAACTTTCCATTGACTGTTTATGAATCTTTGCCGTATCAACAATGTTTTTCTTTCATAACAGTTGCTTTCTTCTGATGATTTAATATTGTGATTTTTAAGAGAATACACAATAATAATTCACTAGAATATTTCCTTAATCTAAATTTATTTTCCATTGCAGTCTCTTTCCTGATGCCAAGATCCAAGTACCTAATACAACAAAAATCCTTAATGTTTTACAACCCACTACATCAATAAACAATTCAGGATCTTTATTTCAATCCTTTATAAACAATCAAAACATTGTATTATTACCTCCTAAGTGGGCACTTCATAAAATGGAAAAATATATAGTCTATTCAAAATTCAAAGAAACTTCCATGCCTTCAATACAAGTTGAAAAGTGGGTAACAATTGACGAAGCTTTAAACACTTTATTACTATATTAACATAAATGGCGTTAAAATAACCTATCCCGAATTTAAAACTATAGAATCGCTTACATCTCTACAGCAATTAATAATCAAAATTAAGAATGAGATTTATTACAAACCAAAACAAATACATCAAAAAGAAATTAAATTAGAAAAATAAAATTGCCTGCCTAAAAAAGAGAAAATTACAATTAGAAATAGTTGTAGCTAAAATAAGAAATACAGCATTCAATAAATAGTATCATGTGAGCAAACGAAAGTGACATCAAGTTTGGCTTTGAAAATTGAAACACATGTCTGTGATTAATTCAATGTGAACAAACAAAAGCGAAATCAAGCTTGGCTTAGAAAACATTGTCATGTGCATTATTACTTCTAGAAGTGTCAAAGTCATGTCAAAGTGTTTAAATTATAAAATTTCACATTACCAAAATGTTTAATCAAGAACAAAAAGTTTTTATAATCCAAAGTTATTTTCGAAATGGAGAAAGACTTGAAAATGGGGAATGGTCTTATTCTGCTGCTGCGTGCTTATTAGAGTTTAGGGAACGATTTCCCAATGTTGTCGTTGATAATAATGCATTTTTTAAACATTTAAATAGAGTTCTGCAAAAATTTGGAGAAACAGGAAGTGTTAACCGTAAACAAGACGTCATACCAAGACGAGTTAGAAATGCAAACAATGTCGAGCAAGTTAGAATGGCAATGGAACAAGAAGCTAGTACGTCGGTTAGAAAATTGTCCCAACTAGTAAATTTAAGTTATGGTACTTGTCGTAACATTCTCAAAAAAGATTTAGGAATGCATCCATACAAAGTGCATGTATATCAAGAGCTACTCCCTCCTGATTATAATAAAAGGAGAGTTTACTGCAACTGGTTTGTAAATCATCTTAACAACAATGATATTCTTGATAAGAAATTTTTTACTGATGAATCGTGGTAATCCTCACTACTTCGTCGAGCCGGGTTTACATCCTCTAAAGGTAGGAATTTGGGTTGCAATGTCCAGAAGGAGAATTATTGTTGGTCCAATTTTTTTTGACGGAACTATGAAGAAAGATATCAGAATAATATTCTTGAACCATTCATCAATCGGTTACATGACGACGAATTGCATGAAGGCTACTTCCAACAAGATGGAGCAAGACCGCATACGGCCCAAACAACACTCAATTATTTAGCACAGTTTTATGATGATAGGGTTATTAGAAAAGACCTTTGGCCGCCCCGTTCGTGTGACTTGACATGTTCAGATTATTTTCTGTTTCCGCATTTAAAAAATGCTATTTTTAAAACTCCAGTACATACTTTGGATCATTTAAAAGAAAGAATTACCGCAGAATGTGACTGTATTGATGCATGTATGCTGCAACATGTTTTTGAGAACATAAAACGGCGAGTAAATTTGTGTTTAAATTGCAATGGAGACCACTTTTAACAGTTTTTATAACCTAGTAGATAGATTGATGTAACATTATTTAAGTATTGATTTTTATGTTAATTTTCAAATATAATTTTGGGTCACAGTGCGATGGTTTAGGTTATGTGATGTGTATTTCATTCTACAACATTAAAACTAATAACAGACATACGTTTCAATTTTCAAAGCCAAACTCGATGTCACTTTCGTTTGCTCACGTGGTATATTATACACCAAGGTTGAGAAGTGAACTATTATATACCGAGGCGAGTAGCGCCGAAGGATATAATGTGCGAGGTTTATAATAGTAATCTCAACTGAGGTATATATAATATTTTTTTCACTACTAACATTGAAAAATTACATATTTGATTCGTTTAGATCTTTATATCAGCCATTTCTAAATTATTTCTTAATATTTTGAAATATTAAGTAGCCTGTTTTTTTCTAACAATTATATTGTAGGCTATTTTGGTAATTGGGATGGGCGGTGCCTACAGGACAGACGAACTGTGCAATATGGTCCTTGATGATTTAGACATCCGAGAGGATATTGTTATAATAAATATTCTTAATTCAAAGAATGGAACATCCAGAAAGTTTGTTATTGTTGAGCCACAATGGGTTAATGTAGTTAAAAAATATCTAGATAACAGGCCAACTGACGTAAGAAAACTATTTATACTACACCGTAAAGGTAAACATATTAATCAAAATATAGGCACATATATAATATAGGCATATAGCACAATACTATTGGTAAAGTGCCCTATGTAGTGGCTCGATATCTGAAATTAAAAAATCCTGAGAGTTATACTGGCCATTCTCTAAGGCGCAGCTCTGCAACGCTTTTGGCAGAAAATGGGGGAGACTTATTAACCCTCAAAAACATGGTGGCTGGAAGTCAGCTACTGTTGCTGAAGGATATATTGAGGAATCGATAGCTGACAAGAAAAGAATTGCTAACTTAGTGCAAAAACCCTACCTCATCCAAGGAAAATTTCAATACACCTTCAACCTCTTTTGCACATCAAGAAACTGCGCTAGAAAATTTTGAGGCTACTGATGACTCTATTAATACAGGAAGTGCAGGAATACATATGGTTTGCCACAATTGTACATTTAACTACAATTTTAAATAATGTTTTGTGTTTTTGACTTAACAGTAAGTTAGCAATAAATGTTTTTTGTGTTTAATTAAAAACATAGAAAGTTTATTTCATTATTTACCTAGGTAGAGAAATATAACTTCTCGTTAGAGAAAAGGAGTCAATAATGAGAATTTCTCAGGTTAGCCGTGAAAAAACTAAATTACATTCGTTCACACAGGATCTACCAGACATACAAAAAGAGTTAGTACAGGCTTGTGTGGAATCCTCGCAGAAAAATAAACATGGAGTTAGATATACACTAAACTGGGTTTATTCTTGTATTTTGATGAGGATTAAAAGCCCGAAACATTATGAACATATAAGACGAGAAAAAAGTAATTAAGGAAAAAACAAAAATGATGTCTGTTTGGGAAACTCGCGTCAGTTTGCTTATAGATGAATGCAAAATTTCACCATCTAAACATTTTAATAAAAACAACATGGAACTGTTGGGGTTTGTGCATTTAGGTTCACACACGCCTAGAAAGGATGGAAATGGGTTGGGTAATCATGCATTAGTGTTCATGTTTCGCAGGTAGAGCAATCCAAGCACTAGCATGCTTTCTAACTGGAAATGTGCAAGCAAAATTAGTGCTTGAATGTATTTTGTTATGTGAAAATGCAGGATTGCATATAGATGTACTAACAAGTGATGGAGCTACATGAAATCGATCTATGTGGAAAACTTTAGGTATCACAGATATGCTGCAACCTTGGTGTATACATCCAGCAAATGACCAGAGATTGTTACGGGTTGCTTCAGATTTTCCACATTTAGTTAAATGTCTCAGAAATCTCCTACTTCCAAGAAAACAGTTTCATGTAATTATGCTAACTGAACTATCAATTCTCTATATTTTAAGATTCGTTATTTAAGGTTCCAGGATCACGTGATGAGCACATCATTTTAAACAGAAAAGCATGATACGATATAATGTTAACCACATCTTCGACCAAATTTAGCGATAGATGTGAAAATTTGAAGAATCGTGTTATAGAAATTACACACTGCCCTGAAGGATCGTCATCTGCAATAAAGCATATTATATTATCGCACATTACATCAGATTTCAAAAGAAAATGGCAAGCTGCTCAATGGAAAAGTGATAGATTTCTTGAAAATAACAAGAAATGGCTGGAAGCAGATATTACGTTTCCTTTTTACTGTCTCTACACCAAAAAGGTCAGGTCGTCTTTCTGTCAACTTTCAACAAAGTAGTGAGCGATCTAAACGCCGAAAGACAGAAAGCTTAAGAGCAGAAGTAGGTCCGCACACACTATTGTATGCTGCCCAAATGAGTCTTCGTGCAGCAGGGAATGTAGACGCTGCAGTTATAGTGAAAGAGGTAACACTTTCAACACCAACACGAGCAACAAAATACCGAAAGACTGTATTTAAGAAGGGTAATTCGAAGACGGAAAAACAAATTTCTGGAGATATGGCGTTATCTATGTTAATTAAAGCAAAATTAAGCAAGCATTAACATAATACTATTAGCGGCCAGGCTAAAGAAAGGTATCCTTCATACAACATTGTGCAAGAAGCGAAGAAACGATGTTACCCAGTTCGCGAAGCGATTTCACTAACTGAAACAAATGTTGAAGTACGGTTACAAGCTTTATTAGACTATACAGGTTTTCGTCTTGTAGAACTTCAAAAAGATGTGTTACAAACGCTAGCAACACAACAGCTGAAGAATTTAAAACTTATATCTAAATGTGCCTATGATGGTAGCTCAAGACACAGTCAATATAAACAAAGATTCGATTCTGATAATGATTCAGATGCAACTATCTTTCTCACGTCCTTTATACCATTGCAGCTGACAACTAGTGATGTTAACTCAACAAAACAAGTTATCGTTTGGCAAAATCCGAGACCACCGCCTCGTTTTTGTAGACCGATAAGATTCCAGTTTATACATGAGACTACTGATATAACCGTTCAAGAAATGAAAGATATAGAAAATCAAATAATGGAACTAGTTCCATCAGCCGCATCGGTTAGTAAAAAAGAAATTGTAATCACACACGATCTTCTGTTCACGATGATTGACGGAAAAGCGTGTAATGTCATTACTTCGACAACTTCTACTAAAAATTGTTATCTTTGTGGCGCTTCCTCCAAGGACTTCAATAACATAAAAGCAGTAGTAAAAAGAGAAGTCAACACCACAAAATGAAGGTTCGGTTTTTCCACATTACATGCGTGGATACGGTTTCTCGAGTGCTTACTACATGTATCATACAGATTAAACATAGGAAAGTGGCAAGCCCGCGGAGAAGACAAAATAAAGTTTGCATAAAAAAAAGATTATTCAAGGACAATTTAAATCTCAAATGGGTCTGTTAGTAGACCACCTAAATAACAAGCTCGCCAACCAACAACTCTCTATTCACTTTAACGGTACTTAACTCAAACATAACCACACGGCTAAATATTTAAGCATTACCCTAGACAGAACCCTAACATATAAGCAACATCTAGTCAACACGGCACACAGTGGTCAATATACAGGGTGTATTAAAACATGCGGCTAATAATTACACCACGCAATTCTACGTAGAAAAACAAGCAAAAAACTCGAATACAATTTTAGTGTTAACTCTCTGATTAAGGAGTTATTAATGCTCAAACTTTGAAATTTTTTTCGACTATGGTTGAGAAATAGATTTAAATAGTATCAACAACACATAATTCAACAATTAAAATAAGTAATCAAATATAAATTATAACATTTTGGTAATTAGTTTACTTATAATTTAATATTTAAGAATGCAAAATCTTCGCGAGCGATTTATAGTTTTGGAAGACGTTGGTGAGTTGGTGGAGGGCGACCACGACATGTATTACAACCCGAAATAGAAGAAAACATCTTACAGGTATTTGAAGACGAACCTCGACAAAGTACCCGTTCTGTAGCTCGAAGACTTAATATTAGCCATACTGCTGTACATCGAGTGTTAAGAGAAAATCTCTTACATCCGTTCCACTTCCAGCGAGTCCATGGGTTGCTTCCGAAAGATTATCCGCGACGGATGGTGTTTTGCAGATGGTTATTACGGCAACACGCAGTCAACCCGGCATTCCTTGAAAACATTTTATGGACGGATGAAGCCACATTTACCCGTAACGGAATGTTTAATATGCACAATATGCACCACTGGGACGATGAAAACCCTCATGTCTTCCATCAAACTAATCACCAGTTTAGATTCAGCGTCAATGTATGGGCTGGAATTATCGCAAATAGACTAATAGGGCCACACATTTTGCCTCGTCGCTTAAACGCCGAAAATTTTGTCAATTTTTTGAACAACGATTTACCGGGATTATTGGAGGAAGTACCATTACTTGTCAGGAGAGATATGTGGGCTCAATTAGATGGAGCTACAGCCCACTGGGGGCTTGAAACTAGGGATTGGTTGAATCAAAACTTTACAGAGCGGTGGATCGGGCGTAATGCTCCGATACCATGGCCCGCAAGAAGTCCCGACCTAAATGTCCTAGACTTTTTCTTTTGGGGCTTCTTAAAAGCTCATGTTTATCAAGTAGAAATTGAAACCGAAGAACAACTTATTGAACGGATAAATAATCCAGTTAGAGAAATAACCAATCGTAACATGCTGCAAAATCTAATACCAAACATTCTTACTCGGTGTACCAAATGTGTAGAAGTTGCAGGTGCTCATTTTGAACAGCTATTGTAGCCAAAAAAAGAGTATTAATTTAAATAACACGCATTCAATCTTGATTTGTCAATTATTTCAATAATTTTAGAGGATATCCATGAAAAACATGAACACATACTTGATTTAATTGCAGAATCACAAACATATACGATCAAGGGTAACTAAATGCATGTCTCTTAACTTTAAATTGTACAGCGTTGCCAAATTAAAAAACCTTTAAGTGCTTATAATTTAAAGACTCTTCGTCTAAGACCAAATTGGTGTTAAAGTTTTTTGCTTGTTTTCCAACGTAGAATTGCGTGCGGTAATTATTAGCCGCACGTTTTAATACATTGTATTGTATTTAACTGGACGAAAATAGGAAATTTGATGAGGCAATTTTTTAATCATTTATGGTAAGCAGGCTTTGGATTCATTCCTTCAAACAATTGTCATAGTGACATGTCACAACAAGTCCTATCTTTGCTGTCAGTTGACACTAAAAGTTGAGTTTCGGAGATAGTGTTTTTTACAGAGTATTCCTTGTTGTTAAATAACTAGAATTCTAAAATAATATAGTATCGTACTAAGTGCTTTCCTGAATCAATATTGTCTAATATGGATACCCGGGAGTTGGTAAGCATGCCAATATTATTTAATTCGTATTGTTTAGGTTTTGTTACGAATACGAAAGAATTTTTAACTACGGAGCTGCAACAAAAAGTTTTACAATAAAAAGTTTTACTGTAAAACAGTATAAACCAGTTAGATAATTTATCAATAAACATACCTTTACATAAAAAAATACCATCCCTTACCATTTGTCCAAATGACTCGATTTTTTTAGGAGGAGCCGTCGAAATTAAACGGCAAGATGTATTTAATTTTATGAACGCTAATAAATTAATGTCAAACCCTACAAATCCCCAAGTTTTGAAGCAAGTTTTAAATTATGTAAAAAACAAAATTCATATGGAAAATTTTGAAGATAAGGTCGAAAAGAATATTCTGCTACATTTAAAACAGTTTGCGTGTAATCTGTCATCTAGATGGAAAAAGTGTAACCAAAATCACAACCAATTCAGAAAAAAGTATTCCCCCTGACTTCAAAAAGAACTGATAATTTTAAATGATAATTGTCACCAACAAAAACATGTAGGCCGTCCAGAAAAACCATTTGCAGAAAGCAATATAAAAACAAAGTAAAGAAAAGTTGAGTCTTTAGCACAATCTAAATCCCCCGAGGAACTTGCCGAAGTACAAGTGCAAGATTTGTTAGACCACACAAGCCAACATCTGGTCAAACTTCAAGATGAAGTACTGGTCCAAACAGTATCAAGAGCTACAACTGCACCTTATTTTCTTCAACTCGATTGTAAGTGGGGTCTAGATGGTAGTGGTGGCCACTCTATGTACAAACAAAATTTTTCAAAAGAACATAAGGAATTACATGATTCTGATATACTTTTAACATCATTAGTACCCTTGCAGCTTCATTACCAAGATGAAAATAATAAAAAGCATATCGTTTGGCAAAATCCTAGAAGCTCCTCGACGAGATTTTGTAGTGCTCTTCATTTTCAATTTGCTAAAGAAACCGCAGAAATGGCCAGAGCAGAAGTCAGTCACATAGAAAGCCAAATCACAACCCTTACACCAACAAAAATAGTTTTATCTTCAGGTGAAGAAGTTTTTGTTAAGTACGCTCTTAACAAAACTATGGTAGATGGCAAGGTGTGTAACTCTTTAATGAACAATAATTCTTCCCAAGTTTGCTACATTTGTGGTGCATCTCCAAAGGATATGAACAACTTGGAAAAAGTTGCAAAACGGGCAGTAAAACAAAATGCATTCGAGTTTGGTCTCTCCACATTACATGCTCATATAAGACTATTTGAATGCATTCTCCATTTGTCATACAGACTAGAAATTAAAAAATGGCAAGTCCGTGGAACCCAAATAGAAAAAGCTGCCTTTGACTTAAGGAAGAAAACGATAATAGATGGATTTAAATCAGAGTTAGGACTTTTAGTAGATGTTGTGAAACAGGGTTACGGGAGTACTAACGACGGAAACACGGCCCGTAGATTTTTTGCCAATTGTGCAAAATCGAGTGAAATCACTGGTATAGACGCAGAATTAATCCACCGCTTCTCAGTTGTGCTTCAGGCATTGTCAAGTGGGTATCATGTAAATGTAGAAGCATTTCGAAATTATGCATTAGACACCGCTAGGCGTTTTGTGAGTCTTTACCCTTGGTTTTATATGCCAGCATCTATCCATAAAATTTTAATCCATGGTGCAGATGTGATCGATTCTATGATTTTACCTATTGGACAATTATCGGAGGATGTGCAAGAAGCTAGACACAAAGAGTATAGACATTACCGTGAACACAACACTAGGAAGATATCAAGAGTAACAACAAATGAAGATTTGTTACATATGTTTTTGATATCTTCTGACCCAATAATCTCAAGCATAAGAAAATTGCCTATTAAGAAAATAAATGGTTTGTCTACTGATGTGTTAGGTTTATTAAAAAACCCCAAAATAGATTTTTCCTTAGACTCCAACGACGTGGAATAAGTTTCTTTTCTTTTTGCTCTAAGCCTATTATTATAGTTTTATACTTAAATATTATAAATTAAGTTGGTACTCCTAATTATTTAATACTGTTTGTAATTTGTTTATACAAGGTGTCCTAAAACTAACGACCAATTCGTTAACTATAGATTTATGGGGTAAAACAAGGAGAAACGAAAAAGTAGAAATTTTTCGGTTTCTCTTTTGTTATCGAGTTATTGTCAAAATTTCTCGGTAATTCAATTATTTTCATTATTACCGTATTGTGAATCGAAATTCGAAAATTCTTTACTCTTTCATTTCGACTTGTTTTACCCTATAAACGTATAGTTAACAAATTGGTCGTTAGTTTTGGAACACCCTGTATATATTTTAGTTTAGTATACCAAAAATCTATGTATAAAAACAATCACATTTTTGTTCTTAAAAAATTTAACACTTACATATTTCTTAAAGTAGAATTGTATTTTTGTAACACACTGTATAATACAAAAAAATACGAGTGAAATTGGGTACTGCCCATTATTAAGCAAAATTGCCGACTTTTATCCAATAATTTGAAAATTTTATTTTCGTTCCGCTAAAATCAAGATATTGACCACTGTGCGGCAGCTAAAGTCCGAACGAGGAATAATATTATACAGAAACATACCGGCACCACATGGGGTGCGTCAGCAACAGCACTTCGATGTTCAGCCTTGGGCCTCGTCTACTGTACGGCAGAGTACGGAGCACCTTTGAGCCTAAATAGCAACCATGTCCATAGGCGGGATACCCAACTGAATAGTACAATGCGCACCATTACGGCATGCATTAAATTCGCACCAACGTATTGGCTCCTAATACTAAGCCACATCTCAGAAGGCAAGAGTTCTTCTTAGTCCGCCAATACAAAAAAATCGCCGCAAACCAACAACTGCCTCTGCACGAGGACATTGCTAGCGCATCCTCCCAAAGACTGAAATCTCGACGACCTGCAATCAGAACGGCAGAAGAACTCTGCCTGGGAAACTTTGACTTGCAACAAAAATGGACGGAACTATGGACAGAGTCTACACCACCAGACATCCATTTGAACTTGACTGCTTACCAGAAGCCCAACGGACATGACCTCCCTTGACAAATCCACCTGCCGCGCTAAACTGGATTGAAAACCTGGATATAGCACTGTGATACATACATATACCTATACAAATATATTATACATAGCATAAACATATTATTTTATTTATTTATCAATTCCAGCTTGTTAATTTTATTCTATTTAAATGTTATTTGCTAATATCATCATGCGTGTGTGAGCCATACGCTTAATAAATAAATAAGTAGATCGGCGTAAGCCTGGTTATGGTAGCACAAATGACGGAAATACAGCTCGTCGATTTTTTGAGAACAGTACACAATCATCTACGATAACCGGTATAGAAAAGTAAATAATTTTACGCTTCAAAGTAATCCTTCAAACCATTTCGAGTGGGTACGAAACAAATGCACAAAAATTTAAAGAATATGCATTAGACACTGCTAAATTATTCGTCAACAAATACCCGTAGTACCATATGCCAACTACGGTACATAAGATATGAATACATGGATTCGAAGTTATCTCATCAGCCATATTACCTATTAGAATGCTTTCGGAGGAGGCACAGGAAGCTCTCAATAAAGATATAAAAAAATACCGTGAGAGCTTGTCTCGCAAATGTTCACGAGAAAAATCGTTAGAAGATGTATTTACTAGGCTTCTTATATCTTCGGACCCTATTATATCAAGCATTAGAGAACTGCCAAAGAAAAAAATCAAATCAATTTCTTCAGAGGTTTTGTACTTATTTTTGCCTTCGAATGAAATATTTTCGACAATATCAATGGATTCTGATGAAGAAGTATCTACCGATTCTGGAGAACAGTTTTCTTTTGATTAAATATAACTTGATTTGTTATTTCACCCAAAAAAACTTAACATTTTCATAAAAAACCATGTCAGATTTTATTTTAATGTCCGCCATATTGGATCCGCCACTTTGAATTTTACAATTTTGACAACAGATTCAAAATCAACAACCTCGTAAACCTTCAAAGACCAAATTTCGTGTAAATCTGATAAAATTTTGTCCAATTGTCCGCCATATTAAATCCGCCATTTTGAATTTTACAATTTTGACATCAGATTTTAAATCAACGACCTCGCAAACCTTCAAAGACCACATTTCGTATAAATCTGATACAATTTTGTCTAACTGTCCAGTGTCGTCCGCCATATAGGATCCGCCAATTTTGCAAGCTTTCCAACGAGCCCACACGAGGTATAAGTTGCTATTTGAAAAAATTAAATCAAGGTAGCTGGGGTCATGGCCTGGAAAGTTTCCCGTTCAAGGTAAAAACAAATTTTAGTTCTAAACTACGTCGCAATGGCGCTGTGCAAAATACGCGCCAACTATAATAAAAGAAAAAAAAAAAGAATGTGCATTGAAAATTCTTCATTTCTGACAGCAATTTTTTTTGTCTTGAGAGAATTTTCAGTAAATATTGTGTTATTCGTTATTAAATTCAGCTCTGCTCATTTTTGTTACTGTTTTTCAAGTTGTGTGGCGTTTGTTATTGGATATATTTGTTCATTTCATTATTTAATATTTTTGTTCGTTTCGTTATTCCCATCTAACATGGTGTTTGTATGTTGCGTTCCTGCGTGTTGCAACACGAGTAAAGAGTGGAAAATGCATCGCTTTCCTCATCTTGACGAAGAGGTAAGTAAATATTTAATGTTAGTAGTTTAACGTTTCTCAAATTAAACTTTCAATTTTCATGCTTTCCCTAGAAACAAATTGATATTGGTGTTTTTTTTTGTAAATTACTTGTACCTATTTCTACTAATAAGAGGCATTGTTATTATGCTGTAGTTGTATAATGAGTGGATTAAAAGAATCCAAAACCAAAAGCTGACTAACATGGACCCCCAGAAAGTGAATCGAAACTGTAGAGTGTGCGATTCCCATTTTAGCACTTTCAGCAAAGTGGATGAAGAATATAAGCATCGAACTAGACTTATCGAACTTTGCGTACCTACTATTAATGTTCCAGGTGAGTTTCTAAAGTACTTAGGTACCTATTTACTAACTACTCATTTAGGTTCCACTTTAGGTACCTACCTATATGTAGCTTATCAAAGCTTTGTTATTTGGAGCCAACACCTGTATAAATCTCCTCCTTGGTTCTCTAAGGGCGGATGTCACAAATTAAAAAAAATTGTTTTTGACGGAAGTCCGCTCAAAAAAGCTTTCTCTACTTAGTTGTCTAACAGCCGATGTCCCTCGAGCAATATTAACAAAGATACACATTGCTCTTTGGGCGGTAGTCACATGGGTAATTGGACTACTAAATGCGGAAAAGGACTACCGCCTACTCGGTCGTAACCGAAAGGCGGTTGTCCGCAGGCGTATCTAATAAATGGCGTAATTTGAGTCACCCAGCACGGACAACCGCCCTTCGTGTAAAAGTTAGTTGCATTCGAACTGCGAAGATAGTGCGTTTGCCGTTTGTTTTCAAATTTTGTTTTAAGAAAATGTCTGATAGAAGTAAACGAATAGTGTGGTTAGCACAGCAACGTGTAGACAACATTGCTACTTCTGCTAATTCAGAAGGTAGGCCATAAAGAATGTATTATATTGCTAACTTATAAAAATATACTTTTTGAGGTTATGTTTTACAATATAATATCCCATGAATTGCAAGATATTTTACAAGATAAGTAACGTTATTAAATATGGCTTTAAACCGTGTTTGTATTGACTTTCCCGAATTTAACATTCATGACGTCGATTTGTTTTTTGTGCTACTAGATAAATTTTTCCAAGTTAATGCTATTGCAGATTCTGCAGCAAAATTTGATATATTAACGTTGAAGCTTCCCCATGAAGTATTAATTAATATACGACGATTAGTTTTAAACGGACCTCAACGAGCCCCATATGAAGCTTTAAAAGCTGAACTAATTCGTTTGTATAACAAACCACGGAATATTAAGATAATGTCACTTTTGACAGGTCTCAAGTTTGAAACTTCATGTAACGCACTTTTACAAGAAATTCTTAAACTTTCTCATGGTTTACAACTACCAGACGAGTTCCTTAAGAACCTACTGTTTTCAAAATTACCTGATAATTTAAAAATACCCGCTGCTTTACTTGAAACAGATTTGGAACTTCACGAATATTCAAATAAGATCGATGAATTATTATCTGTTGTGCCGAACAATATTCCTTGTGCATCAGAGAATGATAGGTTTGATCGTCTATCTAAGGAAATCGCTAACATTAAAAATGAACTTCAAAATTCGCAATCAAACTTTAGATCAAATTTTCAATATAACTCTTTTGCACCATCACGATTACAAACACGTAATTTTAATCAACGTCAGTATTACAATCAAAATACACAACCTACTTCTACTCAGCAACTTAATTTTCCCAATAATAACACGCACAATTACCAAAATTTTCCAAATTTGTGTTATTACCATGAAAGATTTGGTGATAGAGCCGTTAGGTGTGCCGGTTCCCCATGTTCTTATAATAAAAACTAAATTCGGCCTTGCTAACATCACCCAGTTGGCAAAATTTGGCTTTTCAAGGGTGCAATTTAATTTTTATTAAAGATGTATTTTCAAACATAAGTTTTTTAGTGGACAGCGGTTCAAACTACAGCTTGTTACCAAATGCTTTCTTCCACAACCACACAACATGCAATCCTGCCTCTTTGATTTCTTTATTGGCAGCGAACCAAACACAAATACAAACTTATGGTTCTAAAACACTAGCTTTAAAATTTGATTTTTCAAATCAACCAATTACTTGGAACTTTATTTTGGCAGATATTGCATTTCCAATTTTGGGGCTAGATTTTTTACAATATCATAATTTAATGATAGACTGTGCTGTGGGAAGAGTGGTTGAGCGAATTTCTGTTAATCGATCTATGATGTTCGACCCGGAAATTCGTGAGTCATCCGTTCTTCCACAGACTGATAATAATTCACCTGTTCAACAAACAAACCCTCCTACTTCATACAAGTCACAAACAATTATAAAACATTTAAACGAATCATCTCAACATTTAAACAACTCTTCTCAACTTACAAACAAATCACAAACATCACTCCAACCAACTTCATCACAATCAAACATCCAACCAATCTCTCAATCATCTCTCTCAAACACATCACAACTAATCACACATCCTAATCAACTTTCCAATCTTCTTTCTTCTGGACTTAACGACTACCAATCGCCTTCTACGGTAGAGGCAGATGTTAATGCTCACAAAATTTCTTCTAATTCACTCTCTTTACAATCTTTATCACCCGAACGCACTCTTTACTCTAATCTTCTTCAACAATTTCCTGCTTTAACAGATGAATTCGACGTTAACACCCCTATTAAACATAATGTAGTGCATCGAATTAAAACTAACGGTTCGCCAATTAGTGCAAAGTGTCGAAGACTTAATCCAACACAATTACTGTTTTTAGAAAAACATCTGCATGAACTGTTACGTGCTGGAATCATCGAGCAGGCAGACAGTCCTTGGAGCAGCCCAATACATATGGTATTAAAACCTGATGGCAGCTATCGTGTCTGTGGCGATTACAGGCAGCTGAATGCGGTGACAGTTCCGGATACCTATCCAATTCCCTTCATGCAAGACTTTACTCACAAAATATATGGATCTACAATATTTACTAAATTGGATTTAAAGAAAGCATACTTCCAAATTCCTTTGCATCCAGATGATATGGACAAAACCACAATTACCACGCCTCTTGGTGCATATCGTTACAAAAGACTTAATTTTGGCTTAAGAAACGCTCCTGCTTCCTGGTCCAGATTCGTCCAGAAGATTCTTACAGGGATGTATTACATTTATTTTTACCTCGACGATATATTAATTTTTAGTAAAACCGCGTCAGAGCATTTGCGTCATGTAAAAATGGTTTTTGAACGTCTGACTAAATACGGACTTTTGTTGAACGTTGATAAATGTGTTTTGGGGTTAGTGAATTGGATTATTTGGGGCACAAGGTTTCATGTAAAGGCATTCTTCCACAAGACTCAAAAATTGAGGCGATAAAGAACTTTCCAATACCAAACGATAAAAAAAAATTGCGCAATTTCATAGGCTTAATAGGATATTTTCATAAACACATTAAGAACTGTGCAAAAATTTTGGCTCCGCTGAATTCTTTAGTTATTCCGGGTAAGGCTTCCACGAAACCAGTTGTTTTGCAAGGTAGGACGTTAGAAGCTTTTTATGAAGCCAAGCAGGCACTTATTGAGGCCACACTTCTAGTACACCCTCAAGAAGGAGCTGAGATCAGTATTTCTTGTGATAGTTCCGGAGATGCTATTGCAGGCGTATTACAGCAACTACAAGATGGTTTATACAAACCTCTCGCATTCTGCAGTCGATCGCTTACGCCTACTGAAAGAAAATACAGCATTTTCTCACGCGAACTTTTGGCTATTTATTTCGCAATTAAAAAATTTCGATATTTTATAGAATATAGGACTTTTCACGCGTATACGGACCATAAACCGATTTGCTCAGCTATCAAAAGTTCGTGCGACACTTATTTACCACGAGAGTCTCGTCATTTGGAGTACATTTCTGCTTTCACCACGGATATTCGATATTTATAGGGGAGCGAAAATATTCCAGCAGACGCACTTACACGAGTTTCAGCAATTTTACCCGAGTTGGTTGATTATGATGCAATTGCACATGCGCAGGTTTAAGATAAAGAATTATTGCAACTTCAGTCGAATCAAAATTTCAATTTTGTCAAAGCACGTACACCAAACAATACGCCAATATGGATCGACACGAGTCGAGGATTGTCGCGACCTTACGTTCCATTGCCATTTCGTTTTGGAATTTTCCAGCGGTTGCATGGCATGGCACATCAAGGTACTAGGACGAAGGAGAGGCATGTTGCTCGAAGGTTCTTGTGGACTGGTATGAGAAAAGACATTCGGGATTGGGTAAAAAGCTGTTCTAATTGTCAGCAGAATAAAATAACACGACACACGACGACACCATTGCAACCTGTAATCGAACCTGATAATCGTTTTGAACAAATTCATTTGGACATTATGACCCTTCCTTCTTCGAATGGTTTTAAATATCTGCTAACAATAGTAGACCGTTTTTCACGTTGGCCCGAAGCAATTCCATTAAAGAGCACCACAACTGATATTATTATACAAGAACTTATCAATACTTGGATCAGCCGTTTTGGAGTTCCAAAGATTATTTCTACGGATAATGGTCCACAATTTATTTCTGCAACGTGGGAAAATTTTTTGAAAACTTTGGGGGTAAAACATATTAAGTGCAGTGTTCAACACGCACAGAGTCAGGGTTTGGTGGAAAGACTTAACCGTACGATTAAACAAGCAGTAAGAACGCAGTAAGAACGACGGGGATGAGCGACTGGATAGATGGATGGATTTTATTGGCTTTGCGCTCAGCAATTAAAGAACAAGTTCAGGTGTCTCCTGCGGATATTCTATACGGAACACAGATTTTTTTCAAGACGTAGACCTTGACGATCGCACCGAGTTAACACATTTTGTTTTTAAATTACGAAAACACATGCACAACGTCAAGTTCTTTTTCACTAAGATTTTTCATAATAGCAATACTTTCGTGGATCAGCAATTAAAATCGTGCTCACACGTGTATGTACGCAACGACAGTCATACGCTAGGCTTAAAGCAGAATTATTTGGGTCCATTCAAAGTGATCTCTCGAACGGAAAAATATATGGTATTGGAGGGCTTCGGTAGAAATGGAATTGTTTCTCTAGATCGCCTCAAACCAGTTTTTTTTGTTTAAGTATTTTTGTTTAGATATTATGTTCTTTTTATTTTTGCACATTTTTTTCCCTTTTTGTTCTGTTTTTTTAGTGAACTGAACTTTTTCGACTCTGCTCTTAGAACCTCAAGAATTGGACACGCACCTGAAAAAACTAAAAGCAACTTCAAGCTAATTTAATTTTCTATGATGTTCAATTAGTTACGTTACTTGTATTGTTTTTGAAAAGATCAGAAGTTTTTGTAGCTAAGATAGCATGCGCTTCACGTTTGCTGCGTAGTTTTTTTCTTCTGCAAAGTTGGGCGGGGGGCACTAATGTAGCAACCTGGTTGTATCAATTGTATTTAGTAACTTAGCGACTTGGTTGCTATTTATATTACTATAAAACATTCATAAAAGATTATTCTGTAAAAGCTAACACATAAAAAGTTCTTCCACAAACTAGTGTTTCATTTACAACTCCTAACCAAACATTACAGTACTGGTTACGGATAAATTCAAACAAAAAGTGTTGGTTTGTAAAATTATGTTCCTGAATACATTGTCTGTATCTGAGAAGTTTGTGAGAAATGCCATAAAGCATACGTACGATGGCTCTGTTATTACTACGCCAGATAAAAGGCAAAACCATCCTCCAACAAACAATATTTCTGAAGCTGCAAGGCGTATTGTTGAAGAACACATACTATCTTTTCCAGTTAGTGAAAACCACTATAGAAGAGAAGCATCGGCCAGAAAATACCTTGAATGTGGTTTAAACATTACTACAATGTATTCCCTCTACCTTGAATATTGCCGTGACCAAAATATTGCCAGTTCCAATATTGTAAAAGCCTCCTTTTATCGCTATATTTTTAATACGGAATTTAACTACAGTTTCAAATGTCCCCAAACAGATACGTGTGATGACTGTGACTACTATGAGCGCCTTATACAAGATTCCGCCAATGGAAACGACAAGGCAACAGCAATAGAAAAGCGGGACGAGCATCACCGAGAAGCTAATAAGCGCTATAATTTAAAGGCAGCAGACAAAGAACGTTGTAGGCGAGAAAATTCGAGAGAAAGGCTGTGTATGGTTGATCTGCAAAAATGTTTGCCTACGCCTAGTTTAACCAATGGACGATCCTTTTATCTTCGGAAGTTATGGACACTGAATTTAACTGTTACTGATACTACAGCCAATAAAACTCACTGTATGATCTGGAATGAAGTTATTGACAAAAGAGGTAGTAATGAAATAGCTTCTTGCATATTAAAATGGATACTAACTTTACCGGATGATGCTGAAGAAGTTACATTCTGGTCAGACAACTGCTCTGGACAAAATAGAAATATAAATTTGTTGTACATGTACATGTGGATTTTTTGTAAAAAAACACACTGTAAAAGTGATTAATCACAAATACTTATTAAAAGGCCATACACATATGGAGGTGGACATAGCACATTCATTAATAGAACGGAAAAGAAAGCATCTTAAGACTATGGACGTGGCTGTAACACATGATTGGGCACAGTTAATTAGGATGTGCAGTGAAAAGAATCCGTTTCAAGTATACGAATTTTCTTTAGAAGATTTCAAGGATGCGTCATCTTTAGGAAATGGGAAAAAATCCCCATTCGTTAGCAGAAAACTGAATATATTGAGAGAAGCTTTTAAGCTATCCGAAGCTGTACACATACAATGTGTATCATCAAGTATGGGAATGTGCCGCTACAAAACCAATTTTGACGAGGAGGTATTTAAAGAAATCAACTTAATTAGGTTTCCTCGACAATCGTTAAATTTACCAGATGAGCTACCTCTGGTTTCAAATGAATTACATCATATTTCGACAGTGAAATATAGTAACCTCATGGAATTGCTGCAGTGGGTTCCAGAAAGCTGCAAACATTTCTTCAAAAATCTTCCGCATTCGGATGGAGCTGATGAGAATGAGGACTAAATTTGGAGGAATATTTTATTTTAGAATTAACTTTTGTTTTTGTATTAATAACAATTATTTTGTTTATTTTTGACTAATAAAGATTATGTTGCTCTCTCATAATGTTAAAAGAATAAATCTGTGCCTTGATTCACTAAGGGCCGATGTCACATTATCGCATTTTTACGTTTTTCACTTCTCTAAAGGCTGTTTGATGCGCTCTATCTATTGCGCTAACGCTGGTTGTCTTAAAGCTAGTAGTAATGGATTTACAAACTTCAATTCAGGCCGTTGTCCTCGTCTAGTTTAATTCACTGAGGGCGTATATGGACATCTGCCGTATGAGACTTGCGCACCTCTATTATTTATTTCCCAATGGGCGGTTGTCCATCAACGGCTTAAGTGAATTTGGAGAACCGCCTTTAGTAGAACAGTAATTTGAGGTTACGTTGAGAAAAACAAACTGTCAACTTGGTGAATACTGTGTGCAAAATGTCAGATCGAACACTTAAAATTTTAGAATTGGCCAAACTGCGTTCAAATTTACACTGTGCCGACCATGAAGCTGTTGATGGTGAGTAAAACTTAAAAGCAATTATCACATTATAATCTATATACCAGCAGCCTGCTGCGCTAATATTTTCACATACCGCACAGCATCAGTTTAAGGTTATTGTATTTACCTAAATATTCAAAATCAGTGTGGAAAATAATATAGAATGTCGTTTCTCCTATAAACACAATAAAATAATCATAGTTTAAGTTCAGTTGCCTATCAGAAACTGTTGATCAACCGAAAGGTAATTGTTTGCAGTTGGTCATGTAACAATGGAAAATGAGTCTTCGAGGAAGACTCATGTAACAATGGAAAATGAGTCGTCGAGGAAGACTTCTACTGAATTTATAGAAAATAATATACCTGTACCTGATTCGTTGCTGTACAGAGAGTCTCTCACCTACGGACATCTTGGTATTCCTGACAACACTCTAAAACGACTTTAGTCGTGTTTCACATTCAAAACGTTGGATTTCGCCAATCAATCACAATATGAGAGTGTTTCCCAGGAAGGATCTAAGTTAATCTCCGCTGAAATACAAATTGGTACTAAACTTGTGTAACAAACTTATTATAATTAAAGCTGTTATATTTTTTGTTGTGTTATTATAGCAGACGCTGAATGTGAAAATTCGGTTCCATCTGAGCCTTATGAGGCAGATAGTGATGGAGATCCTACATATTCTCTATTAACTACAGTACAATATGAGAGTGTTTCCCAGGAAGGATCTAAGTTAGTCTCGGCTGAAATACAAACTGGTACTTGTGTAACAAATTTATTATTATTATTAAAGCTATTTTATATTTTGTTTTGGTGTTATAGCAGAATCTGAAAATGAAAATTCGATTCTATCTGAGCCTTATGAGGCAGATAGTGATGTAGATCCTACATATTCTCCATTAGCTACAGACTCTGAAAGTAGATTTGGCTACAAATATTCCAAGCGAAAGACTATCTAAAGTTACAAGAAAATTAAGTGAAGATTTTCATCCTGTAGCAAACCCAGCAGAGACCACTACCACAAAGAGAGCTAAACAAGTAAGGAAAAGAATACCCGATCCTGATAACTGGAGTAAAAATATACCAAAAATAAAACGTGCAAAAGGAGAAGAGTACATAGGTCGTGGCGGAAAAGTAGTTAAAAGAAGAGAGCTGGGAGAAGGTTGCGTCTGTAAGTTGAAGTGTAATGAAAAATTAAATGAAGCAGATAGGATTGCCATACATAACAAGTTTTGGCGTAATATTAGCTGGGATCAACGAAAACAGTTCATTGCGTCGTCGGTTAAAGTGAAACAAATCGAAAGAAAGCGGCCACGTAATAACAAGCAAGAAGGAAGAAGACAATTTTCCTATGAATATTCTATAAAAGGTCAAAGTGGAGTAAATAACACAGTATGCAAAAAAATGTTTTTGAAGACACTATGTGTAAGCGAAAAATATGTGAGAAATTCTTTGAAAAACATATTAAACTCTAGCATCACAACATCAGATAAAAGACAGCACCATAAAGTCACAAACAAAATTTCAGAAGATGCTAGACAAAATGTTCTAAACTATATCAAAATGTTTCCAACTATGGATAGCCATTATACCCGTCGATCTTCTTCTAAAAAATACCTTGAACCCGGACTTAACATAAATACCATGTACTCAATGTACTTAGATTATTGCCAAGAACATGATTTTCCCAAAAAGAACATTGTGAAAGTGTCATTTTACCGTTTTATTTTTAACACAGAATTTAATTAAAGTTTTAAAATACCAAGTCTAGATACTTGTGACGACTGCGATAAATTTCAAAGATCGTTGTTAGATGCTACAAACGAAGAAGAAAAGGCAGCTATCGCTCAGCAACGTAACGGCCATCAGGATGAATCACAAAAAGATACAATCTAAAAAAAGAAGATAAGCTTCGATCCCTAGTAGAAGGTTCAGAGGAACGTGTCTGTTCCGTTGATCTGCAGAAGTGTCTACCTACTCCTTGTCTAACAAATGCTCGTTCATATTATCTTAGAAAATTGTGGACCTTAAACTTCACTATTTGTGATATGACGCAGAATAAAACCCACTGCATGTTGTGGAACGAAAGCATTGCTGGTCGTGGAAGCAATGAGATTGCTTCATGCCTTCTCAAGTGGATACCTAGCTTAGAAAACGATGTCAAGAAAATTACAGTTTGGTCCGACAACTGCTCTGGTCAAAATCGGAACATCAATCTAATCTTCATGTATATGTGGATTCTCCACAAGTATCCTCACATACACAGAATTGATCACAAGTTTATATTGAAGGGGCACACCCATATGGAGGTAGATGTCGCTCATGCAGTAATTGAACGAAAACGTAAGTATCTTAAAACAATGCAAGTATCTACCACTCAATCCCTTTGAGGTATATGAACTAAATCTTCAAGACTTTTATGACGCTAGTAGTTTAGGCAAAAGTACTTTAGCTCCATTTGTGAACCGTAAGAAAGCAACAGATTTGCAATGTTTCCAGTTATCCAAAGTAGTTCATATGCAATGTACATCTTCAAATATTGGAATATTGAAGTATAAAACAGGTTTTGATGAAGAATTTAGGGAGATAAATCTTTTAAGAAATACACGAAAAAAATTATTCCTACTGAATAACGATCTTCCAGTTATATCACAAAATCCCTAGACCTATAAATCATTTGAAATACAGCAACTTGATGGAATTATTGCAATGGGTACCAGACTCATGCAAAGCCTTCTTCCTCAATTTACCGCATTCTAATCATGTACAAGAAGAAGGGAGTGATGATGAAGACGAGTAATGCCATAAGAACCACAGTTTCATAGAGATCTGTTAATTTTATTTTGTGATTACTACTGTTATATTATTTTGTCTTATGTATTACTACTAAGGAATTTTTTTTCTGAAATTTGTATGGAATTCGCTTAATTACTATTAAAAATCAGGACAACCGCCTGCATAAGAACAATGTGTTCTCGGAAGTCGGTAGTCCAAATTTATATATATATATATATATTAATAAAAAAAGAGCTCAGCCTAGAGTTGTAGATGAAGCAGCTCAAATCGAAGTTTTAGGACATTTTGCAATAAATCCAAAAAATTCCCCTTGCCGGGTTTCTGCCATAATTGGAATTTCATATGGCGCAGTTCAGAAAGTTATGAAACTTAATAAATTTCATCCGTATAAAATGTAGATTTATCATGAATTAGCCGAAGAAGATTTTGATAGACGAATTGAATTTTGCAAAACAATGACAGCGATGATAAACATCAATCCAAATGTATTAAAAAACATTTGCTTTAGTGATGAATGTACCTTTTATCTTAGTGGATTTGTGAACAAACATAACTGTCGGTATTGGAGCGATGAAAATCCGCACATCTTTAGAGAGGGTCATACTCAATGGCCGCAAAAAATAAATGTGTAGGCTGGTATATTGGGAGATGCTATAATTGGTCCTGTATTTATAGCAGAGAACTTAAATAGCAACATTTATTTGAATATGCTAGAAAATATAATCGACCCTTTAATAACAGAGGCTTTAGAAAATCAACGTGATGAAGAAGGGAACTTACTTCTAGCAGAAGAGGAGCGTCGTTTTCAACAATCCTCCGCATTATGTTTTACCGGTCAGGCGGTGGTTAAACGATAATTTTCCGAATAAATGGATCAGTAGAAGAGGACCGATAGAGTGGCCACCACGATCGCCTGACTTAACGCCCCTAGATTTTTTTTCTTTGGGGACATTTAAATCGCTTACAAAACGGAGCCAGAAAATATTCAAGATCTACGGCAAAGAATAAATCACGAATGTAGGTCTACTCCGCGAGAGGTGTTTCAAAATGTTAGATTAGGATTTGAACAAAGACTCTATCAGTGTTTAGCCGAAAATGGAGGACAGTTTGAACAGTTACGTTAAAATTTAATTGTTTCTGCACAGCTTGTGCTACTTTGTCTAATTTTTATATTTTGTTAAATTCTTCAAAAACAAATCTATCGATTTTAATTTTCTTTGCGTAAAAAGATAGCATTTTAAAAGACCTTTAATTTGAGGTGTCACAAAGGGCATAGTGCCATTTAAGTTTTTCAAGGTTGGATAGGTGGGGGTGGCGAGGTGAGTATTAGCGCGACGCGGATTACGCAATCACGTGTCCCCCCCATTCTCTATAGAAAAGCACTTTTAAATTTTTTTGATATTTGGTGTGGTTCACGAGATATTCATGGTGGATCGTTTTCAAATGATCACCCTGTATATGAAAGTCTGCTAGACGCGCTTCACTTGAGTATGGGTCGTATATACTTATGAATACATAATTTTTTAAATATTTTTTTAGATTCTGAAAAATATTTGGTTAAAATATGATCAGGATTGACATATGAAGTTTCGGAATTAAAAAGAAGTTTAAACCGGCTGGAGACAAACATTTTGCTAAACCAGCGAATGCAGGTCGGGGGCGGCGGGTTACCGGCCAGAGTTGCAAACGAAGACGAAGAAAAAATAGTTTCTATTCTTCCCGCTAAAAGCAAGGAAGAATTTCAATCTATAGAAATTATGGTAGAAAAGGAAGAATCGTTTAATTTATTAGTAAGTTAAACATCTGCCAATTAACAATTTGGTGTTAATGAAAAAATATTATTTTTAGGTCGACATTCTTTATTTAGTGGGGGTCGAAAATCAAAACCCCACAATATACAACTGCATGAAGAGGCTGTTAATATCCGATGTGGCCATATAGTACTCGGGGCATGGCAAGATACGAGGAGGCAAAAAAAAGAATCTTTTAACGACTTAAAGATTTGCTCTGCTCCAAAAAGTAAGATTTATATCGATCCGTTATTTCTTAAAAGTTTATCTTTGATTATTGGCTCAGTGGTGAGCTCAGGGCAAAGACCAGAAAATAAAATTGGCTGTATTATTAGTTGTACAATTCAAAATTGTGAAAATAAATTTCAATGTACTAATATTATCAAGACAAAAAAACGCATTTAAAAAAATTCTTATATAATACTTCTTTCATAACCCAAATATTTCTCGCTGGTTCTGTATATCGTTTAGAAACGCAATTTTTTTGCAATATTTGTAGTTTACGGCAAAATATCTTATAGTAGTAGTGTACGTTGATCTAGTACATGGTTTACAGAATATATTTACTTACAGCAAATTTGCAAATGTTTTAGGTGTTTTTCTATTTAAGTAACAGCAATAATTTAAAAAATAACTTCTTTTTTCTATTTACAGAAGCAATTCGTAAACGATTCCCGAGTATTACGGATACGGAATTCTTAGGAAGGGTGGGAACCTTTTTGTGCACCGCAAAGGATCGCGATGGGGGACGTAAAAGGAGGAAAACTGAAAACGCAGAGGTGGACAATAATTTATAAAATGTATTAATTTTTTGTATATTTAATATTTTTAAAATAAATTATTGAATTATTATTTGCATTTTTGCTAGTTTACGTACAACAGTTAATGCGTAATGTAATTGTTTAATTCTAAATAAACTTTAGAGGCGCATTCACATTCTTTTAGAAACCATATATGTATTTCATTCAAAAACTTATATCTAACCCCACCAAAGAAACTACCAGAAGGAGAAACAGCAAATGCTGAATTCAAAGACGTGAAATATATACTTACTCTTATTTAAAAACGTATAAAAAATTAAATATACAAAATTTTTAAGGCTATTTTTTATATAGCTGATACTTACATTGTAACATTATAAGTTGAAGCTTACTCGCACTTATAGCATGTGGCATGGGAGATGCACATCGTTTGTACTTCGAAAACTAGAGATCTACGAAGTCGGTTAAATGAGCAAAAAATATCAGTTTTTTGGGCTGATTACGATGCTGCAATTAAAAAAACACAACTAAACGCTATTTCCTAAAAATAGTATTTTTGCATATTTCGATGGAAAATTAAATTGTTCATAAGAAAGTTCAAATGCACTACTAGCCTAAATTTGAAAATAAAGTTATAAGCAATTTTCTACATTAATAATAATAGCAATAATCATTGAATAATGCATAATTTTTATATCCTATAATAACACGGTTTTCAGTAGAAAATTGCTTTTAACTTTTTTATTTTCAAATTGATTGGTTGTTCTTATTAACTTTTTTATAGAAAATTTACTAAATATGCAAAAATATACAGAATGTTCCAAAACTTAAAAAAATATTTATAAAAATATCTCTAAAACTAGACATTTAATTGGTTTTTTAATTACAGCTTCATAATCAGCGAAAAAAAACTGTAAATCTTTGCTAATTTAACCGACTTCGTAGCTCTTTAGTTTTCGAGATACCAATGGTGGTACAGTATTTTAAGTAACTTATACAATTTTGGACATAATTAAAGTACATTGTATAGGTTATGTGTCATTTGTTTATGTTTTTATTGTCCAAATTTCTATTTTCAAAGAATTTAATTGGTATTTTTGTAATTTAGAAAATGCCGTATAAATGTTGTGTGCCAAAATGCAGGGGTAACTATGAAGGTGGTCCCAAAGTTGCTACCTTTTGCTTTCCTAAAGATGAGGATATGAGAAGTAAATGGATTAATGCCATAAACAGAGCTGATTTTTTACCCACAAGTAACACAAGCTTATAAATTTATTCGGCATTCAGGAAATTTAATTTTACCATCTCCAAGTACAGTTAAAAGAATCTGTAACAATTTTACTACGAACCCTCGTTTAAAGCAAAACGAGTCAGGTTTTTTACATTATGCATTGTGAAAATTTATGAATCCATAAGATAAAACAATTGTTGTAATGGTAGATGAGATCCATAGTAAGCCGTATATGGATTACAAGGGAGGAAATATTGTGGGTGGTGCATTTAACAGTGCTGAATGTGCTACAAGTGCCCATGTATTTATGATCAGTAGCGTTTTGTCAACCTATAAGGATGTGGTTCATATTGTTCCCGTGAAGACACTTGATGCAGACTGGTTACATCACTTCATAAAAAAAATTATATTGGGTTTAGAAAATATAGGCTTTGAAGTTTTAGCAGTTATTACAGATAACAATTCAATCAATCGAAAAGCCATGTCATTCTTTAATGAACCTCCAGTATTGTTTTCAAATATTTATTGTCATCCAAAAAAAATAGAGGACTTCCAAGCAAGATTATAAAACTAATTAGAGCAGGATATGAGGGATACAAATGTCGGGTGTTACACAAAGGAAAGTTATCGACACCGTTTGAAGCAGCGACTGGAGTAAGGCAGGGATGTATCTTATCACCCCTGTTGTTCCTAATTGTCATGGACATTGTCCTGATAAATACACTGAAAGATAAAAAGTGGGGTATCAACTGGAGCTTGACAGGAACACTGCAAGACCTGGAATATGCTGACGACGTGTGCTTAATGTCAAAAACGACGCAACAAATGCAAGCAAAACTAAACAGTCTTCAGGAAGAATCTCGAAAAGCGGGGCTGAAAATTAATAAAGAGAAAACAAAAGTGCTCAATATTAACCTAACAACCGCGAATGACCTGAGAATCATGGGGTGCCCCATAGAAGTGGTGCGCGAATTTGTGTACTTGGGTAGCATAGTGTCGGGCGAAGGAGGGTCTCTAGTAGATGTGCAACACAGAATAAATAAAGCTAGGGCATCTTTCTCGACCATGAGGAGTGTGTGGCGGGCAAGAAATATCAGTCAACTAACAAAGCTAAAAATCTTTAACGCGACGACTAAACCAGTGCTACTTTATGGGTCAGAAACATGGTGCGTAACTAACAAAATTAAACTAAGTTACAGTCATTTGTAAATAGGTGCCTAAGACACATTTTACGGATATGGTGGCCAGAAATAATTTCAAATGCAGAGCTATGGGCAAGAACGGGGCAAGAAGATATCAACAATGAAATAAAGAAGAGAAAATATAGCTGGCTCGGACATACATTAAGGAAAACCCGTGAAGAGCCATGTCGAGCAGTGCTGGAATGGAATCCGCAAGGGAAAAGGAGGCCAGGACGACCACGAACGACCTGGAGGAGGACTGTTACAGAAGAGAGTAGGAAATCATTCGCACAGCTAAAACCAATCGCAGATGACAGACAACAGTGGAAAGAATTCATAACCACCCTATGTCCCGGAAGGGAATAATGGGAACTATTATTATTATTATTATTGTCATCCAAAGGATGCCTCAAGGCCTCTTTTTTATTTGGTAGACACAGTACATATAATGAAAAACATTAAAAACAACTGGTTAAACCAAAAACCCTTTCAATATATGATGTACCCAGGTTTCAAAGACGAGGCGATGAGACTGGCTTCATTTCAAGCATTAAAACAGATGCATTCCTTAGAAAAAGATCAGCTGCTTAAATATGGATACTCTCTTTCATTAAAAGCTCTTTTTCCTACTTCAATAGAAAGACAGAATGTGAAACTAACTTTGCAAGTCTTCAACAGAACTATGGTAACTGCAATAAGAGAATTTGGTCCAAAGAAAAGCTTAGAAAGTTATGAAGATACAGCCAACTATATTGAAATATTCTGTACATGGTGGGATATTGTAAATGTGAAAACTTTACTTAAAGGAAAACGTTTACGAAATACTTTTCAAGAGCCTATTACTAAAACATCAGAGCATATAAGTTTTTGACGGATTTTTTAAACTGGTTATCTCGATGGGAAAAATGTAAGTCTGGTGGAAAATTAACAGCGGAAACTCATAAAGCTCTGTAGCACTGATGCCCTAATCAAAACGGCGAACTATCGTTTAGACACAAAAAATTTTAAATCAAAACTGCGTATGCAGAGCGTAGTACCGTTAATTTTAAAATCATTGTCGCATGGTGATGTAAAAATAACTCCTGAAGATATTTCTTCATTTAGAGAGAAGCCAGAAAGTGATTCTGATTTGATCGAAAAAATACCAATTTTAATTAAAAATGCATGTATTATACTGCCCTCGTAACAAAGAGAACCGTATCTGCAATTTTCATGATTTTGAGGTTAGATACTAGCTTAATAAAATCGAGGACGGGGAATTTCTTTCCTCATATATATTGTAAACTCAACAGAAATCGAAACTAAAGAAATATGTTTAAAGTTTTTCGAAAAAGGGCATACCTTCATGTCGGCCGACAGCTTCCATCACCAAGTCGAGATGGCACTAAAATTGAAGAAGAAGGTGTATGACTTTCCTGATTTCTGTGATTGCATTAAAACCGCCAATTCTGGTCGCGTCTTGGTGAAAGAAATGCGCACTGAGGATTTCTCCATTTGGCCTGATTATGCGTCTCAAACAGCACTAAAAAAGATTAAACGTAGGCCCTATCTTTCTGAAATAGCTGAATTGAAGGTAGTTAGAGGATCCCGCAAGCTGATGTACAAAAATGAATTTAAACATGATTATACAGAAATCGATTTTTTACAAAAAAGGTATGCGAAAACCGGTTGCCCGAAGCCACCACCGGTACAGAATTGTCGAGGGATATCTTCTCAAAAAAAAGAAAAACTTTTAAAAGAACTTTCCGGAATTATGCCTGCTTCCAGGTTGAATTTTTGGGAAAATTTGCCGGTCTCCGAAGCAGCAACAGACCTAATAACGCATTTCGAATAAGCACCAAAATAAAAATTAAATATTCTAGGGTATTTTATGATTAGTGTTCCTATTAATTAATAATTACTATGTATTACATTGTTTATAATTAAAACTGTTCATCTAAAACCGTTTCTCGTTTTATCTTAGAAAACCGTAAGTGCATTTTACATGCCTTACAATATTATTTTTCAAATATAAACACTCTAAAATCATTTACCATCACCAAAAACTTTGGAACCGCCCAAAATGACCGAACGTGCTGTGAATTTGAAATAAATAGAGAGTTACAAATTCATGCGCAGTTTACTCAAAACAGTGTTTTTGCAGATACGGTTCTCTTTGTTACGAGGGCAGTGTAGGCCTACTTACAGTGCCGGTAGCGTGCCACCCACCCAGAGACAGACATATTTAAAAAACACTTTTTTTGATTCCTTGGACCCCAAAACGCGTTTTCCGTTAAAATTTGATATTCGATAATTTTGCATGAAATCCTAACCTTCCGCACTTCAGTAGTTACGCCGAAAGGTAAAAGTACGTAAGTAACATCCGAGAATGCCAGTTACAGAGCGTCAATTTTTAATGTTTAAAATCTGTAGTTTGCTCTGCAAAATATTGAATCTGGCAACACAATTTTCAAATGTTTCAAAAAATAAATTTTTGTACATAGTTTTACCACAGTATAAATAAGGTTACCACAGTACGGAAACTCCTCCTAAACTATTACTGCAATTTCCAGTGCGCATGCGCTAGTTTGCACAACCAGGAAAATGGCCGATCGACTGTTTTGACGTTTGTTCATGTGTCAAAGTATTCGACCTCTTAAGAGCTTTGATTCTGTTTCATTAACATTATTGTGTTCGTGAAAATGAGTAGAAAAGGAGGTTACACATGTTCTTTTGAGGGCTGTGTTAGTAAAACTGGCCGAAATCCAGGTCTAAGTTCCTTTCGTTTTCCCAAGGACATTGAAAGGTAAGCAAACTGGCAAACAAATTACTTTTGTGAAACAACTATCATGTGTGAGTTTCTTTATAAAAGAAGGTAGCAGCGCAGCTACTATAATACGCTTTGTTATGTTAGATCAAATCTGTGGGTGGAAGCTTGCGCTCGCAAAGATCGTTTTACAAAAAATGCAGAAAGTCTTCATAAAAACTTTAGAATATGTGGATTATCAGTTATGCAGTAACAGCCAATATTATATTTTGTATCGTTTTGTCACGAATAACATTAAATACCAGTGAAACATTTAATGCTGTAACAATCGCCTTTTTTGAAATTGGCGCCAATGCACAACCAGCAAAATGGCCGCTCGGTTTGAAGGTCATCCAATTTCACTGTACGTACATCAAAGCGCCGACAGGCGAGTGTCCCTACTGTGTTAACCTTATTTATACTGTGGTTTTACTGTGTGTTTTACTGTGTGAGAAATCTATTTAAAAATTAATCTATTTAAAATAATTAACGTTTGTTAAATTTCATGTTCGTAACGACAAAGTAAGTACGCATATTTCTAGTAAAAATCTGTCATTAATTGTGTATATTTGACAGAACCTTCTGAATTTTAACTGGATCTGTTAGTGTCCATATAAAGAACAATATAAAAGAAGGATGTCCATTATTGGTACAAAAACATACGTGTATACCTATACATACTATACGTACTAGAAATAACATTATTTAAATTTTTACAGGCCAGCATGGTAAAAGAAACTACAATCTTCAATTTAAAAAAAAATTCAAGCAAAAAAGCGAAAGTTTCGCTTAGTTAACTTGTTTTAACTAAATTACTTGTCTTAAAGTGTCCATCACTGGTACACTTACCCTACTATTCAGACAAAAAGTTTAGACATTGCATATTGCACAAAAAAAGTCACCGAAGCAAAGAATAAAATACAAGAAATTCGACAGACTGGATTCAGCCATATTTTGACAGTTAGCCAAGAAGATTGCAAAAAAAACCATCATTTAGAGGGCGGAGTAGAACTGACGAAGCCGTTATTCCATTTTACAAGCGTTTATTTTTTGAAATTACTGATAACATTCTAATGCAAATGAATGAGAGATTTAAGTCTCTCGAAAATATAGAATTTGTTTCTCTTCTAAATCATGAAATGTATTCTACTTATAAAAACTCTTTCCCGGAAACACTTTTACAGCAATTGAATAACTGTTACGGTAAAATGTTTGACTTTGTGCGCCTGAAAAATGAATTAAGTGTGTTTTATGATTCAAAAGAATTCACGAATAAGCCCATCTTTGAACTTGTACAATTCATGCGTCTTCACATAAATTAGGAACCTTGATACTAACAATCCCTTCTACAACTGCAACCGTTGAAAGAACATTTTCCGCACTAAAGAGAATTAAGTCCTTCTGCAGAGCTACACAAGGTCAAGAGAGACTGAGTGCTTTATCCCTTATTTCAATAGAAACGGAATTGCTGTGGGATTTAAAACTTAAGTCAACATTCTACGATGACGTTGTAAAAAAATTTACTGAAAAAGAAAGACGAGCTGAGTTAACTTTCAAATAATATATAAGTACCTACCTATGCGTATTAAGTATCTACCTTTATAAATTTATTATGCCTTTTGTGTTGTAATTGTCTTTTTAAATAAAATTACTAATACGAGTGACGACTGATTTTCTGCTTATAGTCTTTACTTTTCACGGCCAAGGCGTCAAAAAGAATTAAAAAAACATAATTTAAGTTCTACGAATATTTGTATATTTTTTTTATGTTTTAGTGCCCAAAATTAAGTTATTCTTGTCATATTTTTTTCACATATGAAATTTTCCTGTTGAAAACCCCATTAAATTCAATCATAAAAAATCTGTTCTGTTAATTCTCAGGTGCTTACAAACGCGTTTTAAGTGGCCACGCCCACTTCTGAAAACAAATTTCGCCTAGGGCGCTATTTTTTTTAGCGCTTACAGCCACTGCTTAGAGCACACCTCACTTCTAAACCCAGCATACGCCACTGGTGTAATCATAATTTAGTGGTGTTGTACGATGTCCGTGCAAAATAATTTTGGATTGTGAATGCCATGTAAGAAAATGCTTTCACTTGTTTCCACTGTCTGCTATTTTGTGATAATTCATTGTGTGATATTGACTGCAAACATTTAAAACCTAAAATTCAAACACATTAAAATTTTTGTGCATTTTGACACACTGGCAATGTGGGTATCAATTTACAATAATTTTATTAGAGCGTGCTTATCGAACGTCCATTAAAGACTTTAATGAAAATGTTGGTAAAAATAGATCATTTTGCCAACGTAAAGGATGGGTTTGAAATATAAGGCTACCTAAAACTTGGGTAAGAACAATGTTTTTCCAAAAAAAACACTACCTCCCAGTACACCACACCACGAGCCGCCACTGATGGAAACTGTTCCATTACAAGAGGTAACGCGCCAAGTTATTTATCCCATCATGCGGTAATTAAAGAATCTAGCACCACTACCAAATTGAGAGTAGTATTCGATGGCAGTTCGAAAACGTCAAACGGTTTAAGTTTGAATGACAATTTGATGTGCGGTGGTTCAGCAAGACCTATTTTCTTCATTGACATGATTTCGCACACACCAATACGTTTTATATGGGGACATTGCAAAAATGTATCGCCAAATTAAAATACATCCAAACCACATTAATTACCAGAGAATTTTATGGCGCGAATATCCGGAAGATCCTATACAAATCTACCGGTTATCAACTCTTACCTACGGCACGAAACCAGCTAGCTTCATTGCTACACAGTGTTTAAACGAATTAGCCACTTGAAACCAAGCAAAATTTCCGCTAAGCAGTAAAATAATAGCGCGCAATTTCTACATGGATGATTTACTTACTGGGCCCGATTCAATAACCGAATTAATTGAGATGAAAAGGAGATAACAACAATTTTAGCTCAAGGCGGATTCGAATTAACGAAATTTGCATCTATCACTTTAGAATTTTGCAGAACGTCAGCGAATCAGCACTCGATGCAAACGCAAATTTTAATGCCTCTTATGGAACTGTACGGATGATGTTTTAAAATATGAAGTTAATGTAAATAAGATTCCGAATTAAGTTACTAAAAGATCAATTTTATTAACCATCACACAAATTTTCGATCCGTTAGGTTTACTAGGGCCAGTTACCATGCAGGCTAAAGCCATAATACAGCAGCTATGGATGTTAAAATTAGGTTGGGATGAATCCGTACCGATGTCAATTCATTCCATTTCGATACAATTTTTAAGTCAGTTAACCTGCTTAAACGATGTTAGAATCGAACGTAATGATATTTCGTTATATCCCGTAAACTCAATAGAATTGCACGGATTTTGCGACGCTTCGCAAAGAGGTTACGGAGCTGCAATTTATATAAAATGCAAAGATAATCATATGAAATATTCTACACAACTGCTTTGTGCGAAATCTCGTGTTCCCCCATAAAAATGGTTACCACACCGAGACTAGAATTATGCGCAGCGTTGTTATTATCAAAATTGCTCAATTCAGTCTGTCAGACACTTAATTCAAATGTTATTAAATTTTTTTTGTGGACTGATTCTACAATAGTTTGGCTAATGTCATATTCACAATTATTAAATACGTTTGTAGCTAATCGTGTAGCCCAAATACAAGAGCTAACCTCGATAACCAATTGGCGTCATGTTAATTATCAAGAAAATCCAGCGGACATTATAAGCAGGGGTTTATTACCCAACGAATTAGTTCAAGCGGGCCTTTGGTTCCAGGGTCCGGCTTGGCTAAAACAGAACGAACTACCGCAATCAAATTTTGATGCAAGTACGGCGTAAATAATAGAAAAACGCAAAATTAGTTAAATTTTAAATTAGTGGGTAATTTAACAACAGAATCTTTTTTAAATTGCGTAAAAAGGTTTATAGCCAGACGCGGACACGCGACTCATCTATATTCAGACAATGCAACAAATTATGTAGGAGCTACACGTGAAATGGATGAAGTGGCTAAATTAATGAAAAATTTAAATTTTCCAAACGCAGTTTCCACCGCGAGCGCCAAATATGGGTGGACTGTGGGAAATAAATATTAAGGCGGTAAAAAATTGCCTCAAACGGGTTTTGGGAGATGCGCTGTTAACATACGAGGAAATGTACTCTTTTAACAAGAATAGAAGCTTCCCTCAATTCCCGACCCTTTAGCCCACTGTCCTCAGACCGCAATGATTTCATAGCGTTAACTCCGGGGCACTTCCTTATTGGCGAGCCGTTAACAGTAGCGGATCCGGACATCACGGAAATTAAACCAAATAGCTTAACACGCGGGTAACGTGTAGAGCAAATACGCCAGCATTTTTGGAAAAGATAGTACCGCGAATACCTGGTCGAGCTGCAAAAGCGGTCCAAATGGCACCGCGAAATGCGACATCAAGTGCAAATCGGGGACATGGTGATCCTAATTGAAGACAACGTGCCTCCGCAACGGTGGCCGCTGGGAAGAATCGTAGAGTTGCATCCTGGAAGGGATAATTTGATACGTGCGGTGTCAGTGAAAACTTGTCGGGGTGTAGTGAAACGTGTGCAATAGGCCGAGTGTGTTTATTACCACTTAATGATGAACAATAGATTTTATTAGTTTCTTTTTTTATATATCATGTATTATTAAATTGTGTGTAGTAGTTTATTTGACTATTATTACTATAACTGTATTTTATACATTGTTGAAAGTCTGCGTGCTTTCAAAGGGGGCGGTATGCAGTGGCGGATTACCGCACAGGCGCATGAGGCGCGTGCCTGGGGCCTAAGCAAAGCGGGGGCCTCAGAATCCTCAAAAACCAAAATTAAATTTTTAAAGTCTGTTTATATGAGAATTATAAATTAATAATTGTAGGCAAATTTTAATATCTTCTAAAACCTATTTTCATAGTGGGTATTGGGTAATAGTCATTGATGCCAATTAAAAAAAATCATGGTACATTAAACAAAAAAGATAGCCAATTTAATTCCAAATCGCCAAAACTTGCAACCCTGCTTGCATCTGATTACAATGCACTGCAAGTCGATGTACTCTCAGTCTCCCGCCAATGCGTTCGGCGGGGTACGTTCTTTACCGCGCATTGCGTGATTTATATGTTGACGGTTCTAGTAAGTGTATAACTAGTAAATATTTTAGGTAATCGGTATTTCTTGGACCGCACCGTGAGGTAAGTGAGTTAATAGTTATCTATTTCATATTCCGTAATACTCATAATAGGTCTGTAGTACACCTGTTGTACTCTGTAGGAAAATTTGAACTGTCTTATCTTATCTTGTAGTCAAAAACACTTACTAAACTAAAAGTCTTCGTATTTTTATTCACAATCGTCTACTAATAAGCCCATTACTGGCTTTTAAAAAGTTGGAAAATACATTATTAACCGGGCGGGAAGTACTCACTTCCCGACCTGTGCATTTGATTTTAAATTATGTAATAAAACGGTAATAAAATGTAAATGATGCAAAAAAAAATGACAATTTTATTGTTTGATTTTACATAATTAGTACTTACTTAACAACTTACAACACAGTAAAGATAAAATACAACAGTAAAAATTAAGCATTTAAATATCACAATAGCGGTTGTCAACTTGATTAACATAAATGTCAAATTTCAAAGATGTCTACCTACTGAATTAAACCTAAATATAATTTATATATAATTTCCAATTTGTTAATTGTTGTTTACAATTAAATGATTGTGAATAAAAATAAAATAGTATACATACCTCGGTGGCCGGTGGAAGGCTTCATTGCAGCTCCAACCTCGCGCTATAGCCGACTTCGGCACTACGCGTCTGTCTATTTTAGCCCTCGGCTGTAATGAAGCACTTTCCACCTCAATATGTAATATACTATTGTTTGACTATAGGCTGGTCAGTGGTCGTGGATTAATAAGTAACTTTATTATTTTGTTTTTAATTTTTATAGCCATTGAACATTAAGATGAAAAGAACATTCCAGTCCGGTGCTGAGAAACGAAAACGGATTCGAGAAAGAGAAAAATGTGCAATACAATAAAAAATTCGCTAGCTACATTTCTAGCACCTCGATCTCTAAATCCAAATTCGGAAGACAGCTCTTGTAGAACACCATCAGATCGTGATTGTGTAAACGGCGACAAGGGAACTATCGATATCGAAGAATGTGAACTTCAAGGAGAACAAAATAAGCAGGAAAGGGAAGAAACAATGAGTAAAATTGAATTAAGTGAAGAATCAAAAATATGTAAGTTTCCTCATGATATCGCATTATGGCCAATGCATTTAACTGATGAGATGGTAGATTATTATTTAATAAATAGACCTTGCAACACTGGTGATATCACAAAACTCAAAGTTGAATATATCGGAAAAAACCGAACATACTATAGAAATCTTTCTGAGTCTAACTTTTATTGCTTGAAAGCAAACGGCATCAAAGAATTTCGAGAATGGTTACTATTCTCAGAAACGAGTAAATCTGTTTACTGTTATGTATGTAAACTTTTTTCCAAATCTCAAATAAAATTGATAACAGGATTCAACGACTGGAAAAATTTAGTAAGAAGTTTGAAAGAACATGAATCTTCTGAAGGTCATTTCATATCTATATTAAGTCTAAAAAGACGATTATCAATTTCTGACGTATCGACTCACACATGGCACAGCAAATAGATGCGGAACAGAAATATTGGCGAGAAGTTTTAAAGCGAATTATTTCAACAGTTAAACTTTTGGCAAGTTTGGGAATAGCATTTCGTGGCCACAGAGAAGACACGGATTCGAATCGAAGAGGAAATTTCTTAAGTTGTATAGACTATCTCGCAGAATTTGATAGTGATAGTTTTGATAGGTAGAGGTAATGTTAATTATTTGTCGCACACTGTGTGTGACGAGTTTATAAATTTGATGGGGAGCGAAGTCGAAAGGTTTTTAATTGCTGAAGCATTGTATTTTTCGATAATTGTGGATTCGACTCCCGATATAACCCACATAGACCAATTGACTCTAATCTTACGGTACGTTAATAAGCAAGGAGATATCAAAGAAAGATTTTTTGGATTCTTTCAAATCGAGAAGCATGATGCAGCATATTTAGAAAAAGTTGTATTGGAATCATTGCAAAATCTAGGTATTGATATAAGAAACTGTAGAGGCCAAACTTACGATAATGCGGCTAACATGTCTGGTCAATACAACGGATTACAAGCAAGATTGAAAGAATATGTTGGAACAGCTACCTATATACCATGTGCCAGTCATACCTTAAATTTAATTGGGAATTCTGCTGCCGAATTATGTTCGGGGGCATTGCATTACTTTGACTTTGTTCAGAATATATATGTGTATTTTTCTTCATCCACTCGACGATGGAATATTCTGAAGGATAGTTTACCGGATACTAATACTAAAAAGAAGAATGTGAAGAGAGTAAGCGACACTAGGTGGTCGGCTAGAGCAGACGCCGCACAGTGGTCTGAGAGGTAAATTTAGCCGGCTAAAATCCAATTTTTGAAACATTTTAAAAACTTATTTCGATGCGTTTCTATCGTTCTTGACAGATTATTAAATAAGATTTTGGACTGCGTAGTAGAAATTACTGCGCATGCGTTGCGTTGTCACAACAAAGGCGTGAAAGAAACGTCAAAAATGCGTTATTTTGTTATTGTTTTGTGAATATAATTGTGGTAATAAATGCCGAAAATGTGTAGTACGGATAAAGGTGAGTACAAAAACTACTTAAGAATGAATTTTTATGGCTCATTTATCGGACAGATAGCGTTTCATAACTTATACATACAAATTCTCGAGTTTGTGGAATTTCAAATCATAAATGGAATGCAAGTAAAATTTACTATTACTTACTCAGAACCACCTACTGGGTTCAAAAATATAAACCTCCAGTTACAATTTCACAAAAATTCATCTGCCTTTATGCGCCTATTGAAAAGTTATGCGAAAATTAAAAAAAATATGTTATGAAAAATTTCTCTACAAAAATCACCATTAACCTGGTCATAAAAATAATCTATTTTCCAACTTCGACGAAAATTTGTAGACGAGTGCTTTCGGGGATAATGATAACAAATTTCATGTCATATTTTACAAAAACAAAATGGCGGATTCAAAATGGCGAATGAACTTTCGAAAAACATTACGATATTAGCTGAAATTCAGTATAGGGGGGTTTTCGAGCTTGCTGATTACGAATTTCATGTTAAATTTGAGAATAAAATGACGGATTTGAAAGGGTGGATTAATTTTTACGTGACATTCTCAAACTTCATGATATTTAATATAAAGGGGTTGTCGAGATTGCTAATAAAAAAAATAAAGTTGAAATGTGAATTGAAGGTGTGATAAAGCATTTGAACTTTTATTCATTTATAGGAAATATGAGTCAGAGCACCAGCGGCGAATGTTTTACAAACAAGGATCTCTTTTTACTCCTAAGAGAGCAGGGGACTTTGAATCCGACGTCTGTTTCTTCAAGGAAGTATTTGCTCACTGCAATTAAAGGAAAAAAAAAAGATTGCAAAATTGGGATGATGAATACGGAAAAAAAGTGGAGGACGTGATATCATCTTTTACAATAATGTTGAAGAGAAAATGGGATCGATGCCATCGAACGACAAGTGTATTTATGCAATCAGAAGAAGAATGGCTGAAGAAAAAATTCGTGTGCCCTAACAAAATCGAAAAAAGTCTTAATGTTGCCGTTGGAAGACCATCTAAAAGTTTCGGGGAAAGCAGTGAGCGATCGCAGAGAGAGAAAACCAAAATCCTGACGAATTCAATAAGTTCACCAGAAATAAACCGTGTCGCCCAATCTAAACTTCGAAGTAAGGGTAAAAGAACAGCAGCTAAGATGGTCGGAGACATTTTAGACACACCAGATCAAGCTCATACAATAAAGAAAGCGCTTCTCAAGTTGGAATTCAAAAAGCCTCTTGCGATGACGTCAGACGAAGCCCTCGCTCATATTTTGGATAATGATTTGACTAAACAGCAGTATGTTAACTTACGACTGACAACAAAGCATCGTAACGCTGATATTTTTCCACCGTATGATCAAGTTCTGGAGGCTAAAAACGATGCTACCCTGAGGATATAGAAATATCAGAAACGTCTTGCAAAGTTCCATTGCAAAATTTGCTTACTCATACTGTCAATAGAATATTAGACATTTCCTTAATAGGTAATGTTGTTGGTTCCAAAAATGTTGAAATGATTTATAAGTGGGGATGTGACGGAAGCAGTGGGCATGCACGGTACAAGCAACGCTACATGAATCCTGATGCTGAAAGCGATGCAAATCTTTTCCTCATTTCCGTGGTACCACTACAATTACGACATAAAAATGACGATGACTCAACAGTTATACTTTGGCAAAATCCTCGCTCGTCGTCAACCCGTTTCTGTAGGCCTCTGAAATTTGCATTCGCGAAAGAAACTACAGAGTTAACGCAAAAAGAAGTCAACTCGATCGAAACGGAAATTATCAACTTGAAACCTACCGTGGTCATAAAAAATAACGCAACGTTAACAATATATCATAATCTCATTTTTTCTATGATTGATGGAAAGGTATAATAAATGATATTGATTGATCATGTCTTGAACCAATGATTTTATATGAAGAAAGTGCTATTCATTTTGTTTTTTCGCAGGTGTGTAATTCTGTTACGAGTACATCTAGCCAAAAATGTTACATTTGTGGATGCAGCCCAAAAGACATGAATAAATTAGAAAATTCGGATGCAGCTACTCTTCACCCCGAACGATTTCAATTTGGATTATCCACACTGCATGCGTGGATCCGGTTTTTTGAGTGTTTACTGCACATAGCCTACAGATTAAATTTCGAGAAGTGGCAGGTAATATTATAAGAGAAAGTTTGTTAACACTTTAAAAAAAAATCTGTGCAAAACTTATTCGCGAGTAAATATCGTTAATTCCGATTTGTCTTCGAAAACACAAATACTTCAGAAAAATTAAGTATCAGGCGTGTTAAGGTCTCATTTCTCTTATCGAAATATTTGAAAAAATGATTGAGTTCATGAAGAACTATTGGACTATAAAAGAATTACGTGATTTTCAATTAATGATTCGCTCTGTACATTCTGTATATCAGTTTAACATGCAAATTTGCACTTCAGGCAAGATCGAAGGAAGATAAAAAACCTTTGGAAGAAAGTAAAAAGAAAATTCAGGATGGATTCAGATCTGAACTCGGATTGCTAGTCGATGTGGTTCTTCAAGGTATACATTGCAATGCATTATTGATGTATAATTTGATGCAACATACTAATTTTGAATCATGAACACCATCGCAATGTTTCAGGTCATGGCACGACCAATGATGGAAATACTGCGAGGCGTTTCTTCAGTAATGCAGTGAAAAGCGCAGAAATCACGGGCATTGATGTTAATTTGATCACCAGATTTGGTATCATATTGAAAACCATCACAAGCGGTCACGACATCAATGTAGATGCTTTCCGATCCTATACAAAAGATACTGCTTCATTATATGTTTCATTGTATCCTTGGTATTACATGCCCGCTAGCGTCCACAAAATACTTATGCACGGGACAGACGTAATAAGATTCTCCATTCTTCCAATAGGTGAGGTGTAACATATGATAACATAACATATATCTATACCTCTGCTTTGAATACAGTTTCAATTGCACGTTGCATTTTCTTTCGGTAGGTTTATTATCAGAGGAAGCACAGGAGGCAAGAAATAAGGATTACAAGAAGTACAGAGAACACCATTCCAGAAAATCATCACGCTTGAATACTAATACCGACTTATTCCACAGACTCTTAGAAACGTCTGATCCTTACTTGTCGAGCATTCGTATTGAACCTCGGAAAAAAGAAACAGAAATTTGCGATATCGTCAAATCCTTGTTGATATTCAAAGAAAACGACAACATGTCGGGCAACTCAGAAGACTCCGATGAATCTGATTGATAAAGAATGTAAAATCGAACATGCCGCTTTCTGATTAAATTAACAAAAGTTTATATTTTTATATTCTATGTATTATAGTATAATTTAACAAAACTACATTTAGATACAATATTGAAGTTACAACAAAACGAATTGAGCGCCTTGACTAATGTGGAAACCGATATTGATATGATAAAAACAAGTTTCAGCACTACTTTGCCGACTTTCTTTTATCAAACCTGCTGTTTTATAATATACTACTCATTTTAAAAATCAAGAAAACACAAAAAATACCAGTATTTAAAAAAATATTAAATTTTATAGCTTGTAACCAGAATTAGCCTCCTTAGCACCCCTCTCCCTCCCTAGCAATACAGTTTAGAGATAAACAAATGGCAGGAATGAATTGAGCACCCTCGAAAACCTAAATAAAAGTCATGGACTGGGAAAAATATTGAAAAAATAATTTTTGCCGCCTGAATTTACCTCTCAGACCACTGTGCGCCGTTTCAGCCTTAAGATTTAATTATAAAAATATAAAGGAATCATTAATTCAAATTAATATAAGCGAAACGGAGAAACCAATGAGTAACTTAGAAAAAAAGTTAGCAAAAAATTTTGATGATTATGAAATAGCCTTAATAACTGTGTTGTGGGACAAACTGTTGCAGCGGATAAATACTACAAGCAAATCTTTACAAGACGTGCAGTCGAATTTACTCCATGGGGCAAATCTTCACAAATCTCTTTCCGATTTTATAAAGGATGTAAGAGACAAATTTGAAGATATTGAGAACGAAG
Source organism: Ctenicera cuprea (assembly GCA_958336395.1). Taxonomy (NCBI): domain Eukaryota; kingdom Metazoa; phylum Arthropoda; class Insecta; order Coleoptera; family Elateridae; genus Ctenicera; species Ctenicera cuprea. The sequence goes on from OY284486.1 coordinate 37,257,640, forward strand.
CAAATTTACTAACAGAGAATAGAAACTATAAAGATAGTGATGGCAGAATAAGGAAAAGAAAATTGCAGTTTGGAGAAACATCCAATAATGACACACGTTTCGATGGTAGGCAATCTTTTATAGTTAACATACATAATGTGATACGTGATGTACTCATATCTGAGATATCCAGGAGATCCACCGTTTACACCGATGTTTTGAATGATATTCAAGTTTTTTTCAATGAGAAAATGAGTAGGGATGAAATTATTGAATGTGTAGATAGACTATCGTTGAAATACGGCAATGATATCGACATCAAATATTTTAAAGATGAAGTTCTCCATTTCATCAAATATGCTAAGGAAGAAAACGTATCCGATCCTGTCGATATGTATAAATTATTAATTGACGGACTGCAGTCTACATTTCCTGATGTAGAAACTATTTTGAAAATCTTTTTGACAATGCCTATCTGCAATGCAAGCGGTGAACGTTCATTCTCCGTACTTAAACGGGTTAAGAATTATTTACGTAATTCATTAAGTCAATTACGTTTAAGCAATGTGTCACTAATGTTTATAGAAAATGATGTTCAATTGTTGGATTATGAATCGATTATTGATAAGTTCTCAAGAATGAAGGCAAGAAAAGTTCCACTTTGAACGAGCACCACTCGTTTAAAGTGGAACACTGTTCTTTTTTATTAATTAGTAATACTAAATTACTAAAAATATGAAACAGAATTTTACTGTGATTTTCTTATCTGAGAATGTGATTTTTTTTTCTAGTACCTGAGAATATTTTTTTATTTCCGTATCTTATTTTTATGTGTTTATGTTTTTGTTGATTCTAAAAATAGAAAACGTTGTGATTTTCTGCATTGTTCATTTTAGTGAACCATCCCATTCTTAGTACGGTCAATGGGGGGCCTCCAGATCAGGTTGCGCCTGGGGCCCCACAAAATCAAGATCCGCCACTGGCGGTATGTTAACGCCACTGTAGGAAACCAAGCTAACAACTCTTCTGGGGGCGGTAAAATAGAGGAGCTGAAGACCTCAGCTCTGCAAGGCGAGACAGCTCGTCAGTAGTTCTTATGTAGCTCTTAAGGGTTCGGTTTGGTAGTCAATAAAGTTATAAAACCACTGAATTGTTTCTCTTGCGCTGCATTTAATTTAACTAGTTTGCAACAAGTGTAGTGCTTCGAAACAAGGCTTCGAAACCCAACAACGTCAGATAAAGTGTCTGGTGACATTTGATCCGCCATTGTACATCAAGGCACAAGATATTCTTTCAGGTTGTCATGGAGATCCTGAACTGTCAAACATTGTCATAAGACTAGGAGGGTTTCATTTGGTGATGTCCTTCATGGGAGCAATAGGTCACATCATGAAAAGGAGTTGTCTAAAAGAACTTTTCAACACTGTTTACGCTATGAATTATTTTGAAAAAATCATGACCGGGCACGCTTATTCAAGGGCAGTCAGAGCTCACTATTTGGTTCATAGAACTGTAGCCAAAATAGTCATGGATCACCTTCCCTCCTACACTTGAAGGTGAAGTAGAGGAGATTCTGTATAGTGGAGACGGATCAGTGGTTCCTTCAGCGAATGAAGAAAAATGTTTGAAGGAACTTAAAGAAAAATTTGCAGCCCAGCTTCAACTGTTGGCACAACATGGGCCCACTGCAAGTGTGTGTGTTCCAATATTTTGAAATGGTTACTCTAGTTAAGCACTTTATCGAAGCTGAGAAAATTAGTAATTGGGACCTCCACCTTGAAACCATTTACAACATGCTGCCGTACTTCTATGCTAGTGGTCACTTTTTGTATGCCAAATGTGGTCACCTCTACTTACAGACCATGCATAACTTGAACACTATGCTAGCTCTAGCTGAAGAATAAGCATGTTTTACTTCTACAGGAAGCTTCACCATTCGACGAAGTAATAAATTATATTTCATGTAGTCTTTTCCAAATAGAACACTGTGTAGTATCACGATCCTGGACCCCGTGATACGGACCTGTCACAATTTTTTAAGCTGACTCAACTCCGGCGTCTCCGTTGATACCCCGCTCCCTCAGAACACTTTCTTGTGCCTCGCGTTACGGACGTTCCGTGCTCGTCAATCATAGTGCCTTTACAACACGGAAGTCCAACAGGGCAGAACGAGAGAAAATAGCGAAGAAAATTCGAAAATTAGAACGAAGGAATACCAGACTTGAATCGTCTCCCTCATCGGAAACTTCGTCGTCGGATTACTCAAGTCAGTTCCAATCCACTTTCATACTAATCTCAAACGGGCCATGGCAGAACATCTGATATAACCTTCAATCAGATCTGCACAAGTCCTGATATAACCATTAATCAGGCATTAATGAGACCTGCATAAGTCCTGATATAACCTTTAATCAGGCATGCATCCCGTCACTCGGTTCCACCAGTAGATGGGCCACAAGAGTGTGCCAGGGTCACGCCGCGCGTACCTTACCTGGAATCAAGGATGGTAGAAGGGAGGATGCCTCATGCCCCATAACACACCGTTCCCGAATGCGATAGCTGTAGGCTCTACCGTATGACGTTGGCGGGGACCGCACGTGTCCAAAGTGCATGCTGCAAGCAAACAAAGCAAACACTTGCGCTCTATTTCCAGTCCAGACTGAATTTCACTTGTTCAATTGAATACATTTTAAGACAGTGGTTACTGGTGTTGTAACGGATGATGTTGCAATTTACTAATTATTGCAACGTATTTAGCACTTAGTAATTTTGTATATACGTAAATAAATAGTTTAACATAAGAATCAGTTTCAATAAGCAGAATAGGTACCCTGCAGATGAACTTTTCGTTGTTAGTTTTTGATTTCATTTCGCTGAAATTTATTTAGTTGGTTTAGTTTTTTTATCATCTACCTGTTGTACCTACTTCATTCATATAAGGTAAGTTGATAAAATAAACTTTGCTATATTTTTTATCGATGAACGAAATGAAACAAGCATTTAAAAATGCATATTGTACATTTTCAGAATGCCTGGTAAACGTTGCACTGTAGCTGTTTGTAACAATAGTCTAGGAAAAACGAAAATTTGTAATCCACCAATTTCATTTCACCGTTTTCCAAAAAATCCGGAAAATACGTAAACAATGGATACATTTATGTCGACAGAATGGCGAATGGAATCCTGATTCTTGTCGTATATGTTCGGGTCATTTTAATTTTGAAGATTTTGAAAGGAATTTAAAAGCAGAATTGTTGAACTTACCTATAAAGAGATTGCTGAAGCTGTACCTTCCCGTAATTTAGGAGAGATTATAACAAAAAGATGTCTTCAACAAGTAGATGCTCGAGACAAAAGATCTCAAAATCGCCACATTAAACAGGAAATAAAATATTTGCTAACACCTCCATCACACTCCGATACATCTCTCATAATACAGGAGATTTGCGAAAAGGAAAATACTGATACTAGTTGTCCTAAATGTTCAGTATTGGAGTTGCAAAATGTAGAATTAAAATCGTCCATTGAAAAACTACAAATGCAAATGAATGAAATTTCACTCAAATTAAAATTTTGTCAAGACCAGTTATCAACAAACCGACGTTCGTTAAAAGTTCAGATTCAAGCTCGAAAATTAAAGCAATCGCTAAACACTAAGGTGAAAAAAAATCAATTCGAACTCAACTAGCATTGCAAAAAGTATTCACTCCAGCTCAAATTAAAGTGTTAGTTGATAATAAAAAAAAGGGTGACATGGGAAACAGAAGATGTCACAAGAGCCTTTACCTTATATATATTACCGTATATATTTTTACGAAACACTTTACATTTTCCGCTTCCTGGTAGATCGATCGACCTTACAAAAATGGTCTTCCAAAATTAATATGAGCCAGGGTATATTAAAAGATGCATTACATTTTATGAAGATAGCTTCTGCAGCTGCAACTGACGAAGAAAGACTAGCAGTTTTACAATATGATGAGATGAAAGTCATGCCAGTTTATGAATATGATACCAAAAATGATCAGATTACTGGTCCACATAATCAATTGCAAGTGAGTATCTAATTAATGTCTCTGTGCACAGAAGAATAAATCATTTTTTCACTTTTGTTGCAGGTAATTATGGTTCGTGGTTTAATTGCGAACTGGAAGCAAATTGTCTACGACAATTTCGACCAAAAAGTTACAAAAGATCTTAATAGACATCATTTCCAAATTATATGCTTGTAATTACGAAGTGGTAGCATGTGTTAGCGACTGCGGTGGAGGAAATTTAGGCCTTTGGCAATCGTTAAATCTCTCAATCGATCAGCCAATCGTTTCAGCATCCAGACACTTTAAATAATATTTATCAGTTTGCTGATGCACCACACATGCTGAAGCTTCTGCGTAACTGGTTTTTAGATACGATATTTAACTTAAAAGGGGGTAATCATGTGAACAAAACTCCAATAGTCAAATTGATTAATAGTGATAAAAGCGAAGTCAAGGTATGTTTCAAATTGACATATTTTCACGTAAATTGTGAACAGGTTAACCGCCAAAATGTTCGGTTAGCTGCTAACTTGCTTTCTCACACCACAGCAATAGCACTAAAGCGTTATCAATTTGGCTAAAAACACGGCAGAGTTTATAGAATTATGCAACTTTTGGTTCGACTTAGTGAACACACGTGTACCACGAAAATGTATGTTGCCCTCACAGTGCGGATATGGCATTCAATTAGAAGAACAAAATAAAATTTTAGAACAAATGTTATAACACCATAAAAGATATGCGGTGTACAAACAAAACAGGATTGCAAGTTTTTCAGAAAGATATAATAATGTCAATTACATCTCTAAAAATGCTTTTAATTGACACAAAAAACAGATGTCCAACCGTAAATTACATACTAACTCATAAGGTCAATCAGGATAGCTTAGAAAACCTTTTTTCTCAACTGAGAACCAAGGGGGGGTTAAATGATCATCCGACACCGTTAAATGCACTTTACAGACTTCGAATGATTTATGTTGAGAAAAACTCCAGGCATCGTACAAAAAAATTTGAATAAGGTAGATATTTCCACTGAAGATTTTGTCGTGGCACAAGTTTTTAAACAAACAAATGTAGAAGCATTAGACGAATATAATCCAGAACGTGACATTCAACCAATTCCGCTTGTGGATATTAACAAAAATTGTGAAATAACGGCAGTAACGCAAAAGTCCGGTAATACGTTAGACAATTTCGATCTAAGCGAATGTTCCAAAGATGCGTTAGAGTACTTAGCAGGATGGATAGCTAAAAAATTTAAAGAAACACATCCTCACTTAGGCCAACATACATACAAAATAGCACAAGACCAAGTATTACCAAGTTGGGTTCAGCAGTTATCATTCGGAGGTTTAATTAAACATGAAGACAGCTTTCTAACAAATATATATTTAATGGAAAAATATTTTAAGCAATACCATGGGGAAATGGAGTTAAAAAAGAATAAAGTAGTTTCAACTCTAACCGATTATATTTTAAGGGAATGCAGTGTATTGGACAAAGTGATCATCGAGGCGTTTATAAAACAGCGGACATTTATTCGGATGAATTACCCGAATGAAAAAATGAAATTAGAAAAACGTTTGAATAAGTATAAGCGAAAGGGTACCTCAGAGAGCCACAAATTATCACAAAAAATGAAGAAACTCACAAATTCTACTAGTTGATTTAATGTGAAGTATTTGTGTATTAGTATCTGTATTATATTTTTTAATATTTTAATCCAGACAATGGCATTAATTTATTGAACTATATAAAGAAAGTAAGCAGTTCAGCAAAGCAGCGTTTGGAACTTTTGCAATATTAATTTTTAATTTATTTAATAAATTTAAAACCTAAACACAAAGCAAACCTATTTTATAATATTATATAATTTATTATTCATACTGCTTTTTACTACGAAATGTGTAAATGTTTTCAAGAATATATTTACCTTATTTTTTTAAATTTACAACCTCTACAAATTGCCGCTATGTAAACCACGATTTCATAACTGGTCCGCAGTCAAAGTTGGTATACTTCGGTCCCCAGTTACGTCACGATCGCGTCGTGGGGTAGCGCGCATGCGTAACTGTTCGAGGCATCCTCCGCTTCTACCATCCTTGACCTGGAATAATGTGTTTGCCAAAATAAATGCGTCTTTTTGTTCGCTGGGCTATTGTCTTAATAAACCCAAAAACCGCGTGCGGTGACATCGTCCTAGTTACACGCTTAACACCTGTACGAACAGTACAACTCACTCGATCCGCTTAACTATGTGGGGGTTGAGTATTTGAGCTTTTGAGTATTTCAGGCGTTACAGCACTTAAGCCACATTGTTGGGCTCATTGTGCGTACTACCTTAATACTAGCTCAATTAAATCCTTAAAAACTACTTAAACTATTCTATGTTAAGAGGTTTTCAGGAGCTGACAACTACCCTAGCCCGGATTCAACCACCGGGCCAAATAGAGCCACAGACTCCCGAAAACCACTGTGACCTTGGCTGCAAGCGCCTACTACACTCGCCTATCAAGGCCCCTAACTATGTGGGGGTTATACCAAACCATTAATTCTCTAACCGCTTAGGCGACGAGGCTACCGAACCCCGCCACCGGCAAATCTCTGAGAAGAGCCATAATCAGCTCAGGCAGCGACTCCGAACACACAGTAAGAAAAAAATAGGGGGGGGGGGGGGGGGGGGGCACCTGCACCACAACTACCAACTACAGACGCATTAGCACTACCAGGTGCCGACCCAACGTCTGAAGTCCGTACTGGCAAAGAAATACACGACTCAGTCGCTCTCAAATGGACTCGCTACATAAAAAATAAACCCAGAAGTGCTACCGTCTTTAGCGGAAATAGACAAGAAAAAAGATAAGTTCTTGAAAACCTTGCAAGAACAATGGGGAATAGGCATTAGCGCCTTAGGGCAACCTATCACCACCATGTTGAAACCCGAACCCCATACATCCGACGAAACCAACGAGACCTCGCAAAGCGTTATCATCACAGCAAAAATTCTTTGCGACCTTTATCACAGGTTATCTGTACACCGGAAATACCAACTGGCGCCATCGCTTCAAATCAGGTGCACTATCAAAGTCAACCTACAAGAGGTCAGTTCTTGCCTTCCTTTTTCTTACGAAAAAAACCTAAGGGAACAAACAGGTTTATCCTCAATCTGGAAAACCTTAATAAACTCATATCACCCCCACACTTCAAAGCCGCAATATTTATTAAATCTGGCAATATGATTCGCAAAATTGTGACACAAAAGGAACTAGATAACATTAATGATGATGTGCAGTGAACCCACCTGTTCAATGTACATACTTGTCCATTGAATTATTATATTTTGTTTGTACGTAGTGTTTAGGTTTAGGTTAAACTTGCTTATCTGCATATGCCACGAAAATGCTTGAAGGTTGCACATGTTAACGTTTGTTCTTTGTTGCCAAAAATAAACGAAATTAGGGAACCAAACAATACGATGTTTTTGCGATTTCAGAAACTTGGTTAACTTTTAATGTAAAATCGGATGATCTCTTCATACAAAATTATAAATTATTTCGTAAAGATAGGAGTAATACTAGAGGTGGAGGTGTTGCACTTTTTGTAAGAAACTCGATAAACGTTAGATTAATCGAAACTAATGATAACATTGAGCAGCTGTGGATAACTGCTTCAGCTAATTCAAAAAAGTTTGTATTTGGTGTTGTATGTAAGCCTTCGCGGTTCAATTACAAAACTTTTGTAGATGCACTAGAAGAGTCGTTTATGTTATGCACGCCGGTATCTGGCAACATTTTCTGTATGGGCGATTGTAATATAAATTTTCTTGCACCTGATAACCCTGCAACGCAGTATTTTAATAATATGTTAGATTCATTTAATCTCAAACAGATTATAAATGAACCTACTAGATTAAATTCCTTAATGGATATTATAATTGTATCTAATATATCGCTTGTTAAGGGATCCGGTGTAGCAACTTTTGATTTATCTGATCATGATCTTGCGTATTGTGATGTTTCTGGCGATTTAACTGATTTTACACCTGAGAGTTGCACTTATAGGGATTATAAACACTTTGACCTTGTTGATTTCGATAGGGATTTGAATCTACTCTCCTTGCATCGTTTATACTATATGGATGACATTAATGATAAAGTAGAATTTTTTAATGCTCAACTAACAAGTTTAATAAACATGCCCCATGGCGAACTGTTTATAAGTATGCTGCCAGCATTGTATAAAGTTGTTGAAAAAATTATTAACAATCGTGATTATCTGCAAAACTTTCGTATACTGCCTGAATCACAATCTGGGTTTCGTTCATTTCATAGTTGTACAACTGCGTTATTGCATATAACAGACGATATACTTAAGGCTCAGGATAATGGCAGTTGTACTATTTTGGTACTTTTGGACTACAGTAAAGCCTTTGACACAATTAACCACGATTTGTTGTTTGCGATTTTGCACTATATTGGCCTGGATCCTTCGGCAATAAATTTAATAAAAAGTTACTGCAATAGCAGGAAACAATGTGTTAAAGTTAACAACATTGTCTCTGATCTTATAAATATTGAGAGGGGAGTGCCACAGGGATCTATTCTTGGGCCGTTATTATTCACTGTGTACACTAGCAGTTTTCAGCAGAGTAACCACTTGTAGTATTCACATGTACGCGGATGATACCCAGGTATATCATGCATTTAAACTGGATGACATTGATCGTGCAATCCGTGATGTAAATGGTGATTTGGGTGTCATTTCTCGCCTTTCCCTGCAGCATGCACTTCTTTTAAATCCTGCAAAATCTTGTGCCCTACTTTTTGGTAAAACAAATGAAAACCTTGCTGTACCATCCGTAAAAATAGATAATACTGTAGTACCACTAGTAAATAGTGCTAAAAATCTAGGCTTAATTATCGACAAAACTTTCAGATATAAAGAGCACGTTTGCAAATGTATTCAAAACGCATATTATAATCTAAAACTATTGTATCTGCACAGGACATATTTAAATCAAAGTGTCAAAACCATGCTTTGTGACTCACTGGTATTATCTCAGTTTACTTATTGTGCTCCAGTATATGGGCCATGTCCAGATTATGAGACATCGCAGCGCATCCAACGTGTTCAAAATTCCTGCTTGCGTTTTATTTATGGTATTCGCAAATTTGATCATATTTCTCATAAACTGTATGATACGAAATGGTTAAATATGAACAACAGAATATATTTTCAAAGTGCATCTCTGTTTCACAATATGATTTCTGAAAAGCAGCCACCTTATCTTTATAACAAGATTGTTTTCAGGACTGACGTGCATAACATGAATTTAAGGCATAGGGGTTTAATTACAATACCGCAATATCATACGTGTCTTTTTCACAGAACCTATTCTTATAACAATGCTAAGATCTACAACAATATTCCCGTCCATTAAAAATTTATCCCACAACCAATTTAAAAAGAAGTTATCTCTAATGTTACTTGGTACTCAGCGTTGACAGTGTTATAGCGTTCGAGCATCTTCCTGGTTTATTTTCCTTTTTGTTTCTTGCATAGGCATATTTATGTTAATGTTAATTTTTAGTTGTATTTACAAGGGTGGAGTGGAAGAACAGCCTTGCTGAACTCCATTCCCTTGAGGTTCTTTTTTGAATAAAATTATTATTATTATTATCATTAAATTAGGAAACCATCGCTCGGTTTGCAACTTCCTCACAAACAATGCTTTCATGACAACGATAGACTTACATGACGCATATTATACGATACCTATAAACAAAAAATATCGCAAATACCTACGGTTTAAACTGAGGGTACACTTTCGAAATAATTGCCTTCCATTTAGCCTCTGCTCAGCTCTGTTCGTATTTACTTAGACGACATCATGTTGATAGAAAATTCTTATTCTTCAGCGGGTAGTCATTTGCAGACATTTGTGACAGTTGTTGCATGTTGTTGTATGATCTCACTACATATTAAGGGTTAGGTTTAGGTTAAAATTTTAATTCCCTGACTTTTCCAGGTTATCCAGGGTCAGTGGGAACCCTGCTAAATAAATTAATCTTGTCAAAACAATTAAAAGTTGGAACTGCCTACCTGGCCCTCTAAAGGGGTGAAAACCAGCAATATCAGGACAGGTTACTAGGCATTGCATAAAAGAGAAACTCATTTTCCAACCAATCATTTGGTAGTGTGTCAGAATCGATAAACTATACTTTGCTTTCGCAATAAAATATCTGCTAATGCATATTGATGATCAACAAAAACAAACAGTAAACTTGGTAGCTAGTGATGAACATGCCAAGATCAAAATAATAATGGTGTTGCACCAAAAACTGTCCAACAGCAGATTATATGAAATTTGTGTAGTCACTGAATTACTTTCTCACTACACCTCCAGTCATGTTAACAATTAGAGACATGTATACAGAAGACTAAATAAATTAATCTTGGCAAAACAATTAAAAATTGGAACTGCCTACCTGACCTTCCAAAGGGGTTAAAACCAGCAATCTCCGGTCAGGTTACTGGGCATTGCATAAAAGAGAAACTGATTTTCCAACCAATCATTTGGTAGTGTGTCAGAATCGATTAACTATGCTTTGTCGCAATAAAATATCTGCAAATGCATACTGATGATCCACAAAAACAGTTAACTTGGCAGCCATTGATGATATTGCCAAGATCAAAATAAGAATGATGTTGCACCTAAAACAGTGTAACAGTAGATTATTTGTAATTAGTTTGGTCACTGAATTACTTTCTTACTCCACATCCACTCACGTTGACAATTACAGCCCTGTATGCTTAAGACTAAATAAATTATTCTTGTCAAAACTATTAAAAGTTGGAACTGCTACCTGACCCTCCAAAGGGGTGAAAACCAGCAATATCAGGTCGGTTACTGGGCATTGCATAAAAGAGAAACTGATTTTCCAACCAATCACTTGGTAGTGTGTTTGATGATCAACAAAAACAAACAGTAAACTTGGCAGCTAGTGATGAAGTTGCCAAGATCAAAATAAGAATGGTGTTACACCAAAAACTGTCCAACAGCAGATTATTTGAAATTTGTGTAGTCACTGAATTACTTTCTCACTACACCTCCGGTCAAGTTGACAATTAGAGCCATGTATACAGAAGACTAAATAAAGTAATCTTGGCAAAACAATTAAAAATTGGAACTGCCTACCTGACCTTCCAAAGGGGTTAAAACCAGCAATCTCAGGTCAGGTTACTGGGCATTGCATAAAAGAGAAACTGATTTTCCAACCAATCATTTGGTAGTGTGTCAGAATCGATTAACTATGCTTTGTCGCAATAAAATATCTGCAAATGCATACTGATAAGTAGACTGCGGAAGTTTAGGCAAATGCCTATTTTATTTGATGACAAATATCTCAGTTGGAGTGAAGTGTACGCATGTTTTATGCAATAACGATTAATAAAATCCAGTTTTATAGTGCCTATATTTGCCTATTTGAACGTAAATGCCTATTTTAAAGATATTGTGCCTACAAATGCCTTTTTTACTATTTCACCTTTTCAAAATGTAATTCTTCAAAGTAAACCGCTTTCTTTAAGATTTGGAATTAAAAATTCTGCTTAAATTTCAAATAAATATGCTTGTTAACTCTAAATTAAATAAACTACCTGTAAATTTCCAAGGTTAACCTTCGCTGACTCATTCTGTATCTTAACGAGTTGTTTACAAAATAGAAGTGGTAAAAGTGTTGATTTCAGTTTAAATGCAGATTCATTTTCATTTACTTCTGGTACGTCTTGCACCGAGCTTGTAATTTGTGTTTTGAAAGTGCAAATATTGAGTAGAATGCCAAAAATTCCAAGCAGGAAAAGTGTCCTTATTCGGGAATGGATAAAAAATTCGCCGTGGTTTACCACTGATGGAAAAGTAATTTTTTGCCAAGTCTGCAGCAAAGAGGTGAGTACTGATACAATTTTTTTTTTAATTATTGTAAATCTTAAATGGGGTATTGTTTTTATTTTCACTATTTCTATTAATTGGTAGGTTTCAAGTGATAAAAAGCATCATGTTCAACAGCATGAAAAAACTGCAATTCATCAGTCGAACATTAAGCGAAAACAATCATCTTCATCCTCATCGGTTCGAACTTTTCTGACACAACCGGTTTCTGGAAAGCATGACCAATTTTACGCCGACATGTGCAAGGCCCTTGTTGCTGCAAATATACCTTGGAGAAAAGTGGAAAACCCTACTTTTAAATACTTTTTAGAAAAGTATTGCGGACGCAACATTCCGTCGGAATCTACATAAAGAAAATCATATTTAGAATCGCAGTATAACCAAACACTGCAGAAAATCAGAGAAGACATTGGCGATTCATATGTTTGGATAGCAGTTGACGAAACAACGGATGCTGCAGGTAGATACATAGCGCATTTAATTGTAGGAAAATTGAATAAAGATAATTTTGAGAGGGCCTATCTACTAACGTCGAAACCAATCGAAAAAGCAAATAGTGAAAATATAGCCTATTTTGTAAATACTTCATTAAAAGTACTGTACCCAGATGGCATCAAGGATAAAAACATACTTTTGATGTATTCAGATGCTGCACCCTATATGATCGCTGCTGGAAAATTACTTAAAGTTTTCTATCAAAATCTTCTGCTTGTTACCTGTTTCGCGCATGGACTTCATAGAGTTGCCGAGGAAATTAGAAATAATTACCCAAATGTAAACAAATTAATTTCTAGTGTCAAAAAGGTTTTTTGTAAAGCCCCATCTAGAATAAACTGTTTTAAAGAAGCATTACCCAATATCCCTCTGCCCCCGGAGCCCATTATTACGCGATGGGGAACGTGGCTTGATGCCACGGAATACTACAATGCAAATTTTGATCAAATAAAAGCTGTCGTGGATACATTTTCAGCAGAGGATAGCAGTTGCATACTATCTGCGCAGGAAGCTTTGGATAACAAAAATGTCAAAAAGGAACTAGCATTTCTTAGTGCAAATTTTACATCCATTGCAAAGTCCATAGCAAAACTGGAAGCGTCAGGTGAAACACTTAATTCTTCAGTGTCGGTAGTATTGGAAGTAGAAAGGAAGCTTCAGCAAGCTACTGGCAAAATTGCTCAAGCAATACAAAGTAAATTGAGAGTTACTCTCCAGAAAAATCCTGGATATTCCGCACTAAAATCCATCGTAAATATTTTAGAAGGCGACATTGAAGAGGAAACGCCCTAGAATATTAACACTTCAATAATTCCCCACTATAAGTACGCCCCTGTAACCACGGTTGATGTGGAACGTTCATTTTCCGGTTACAAACTAGTATTAACCGACAAACGCATGCAGTTCGAACCGAATAATTTAGAGATGGTGTTAGTTGTGTATTGTGAGGCTAGTTATGGGTGTAAATAATAAATGTATGTACCTACCACATAACGACATAAGATATTAATCATGTAAAAAAGTACGCAAAATAAAAAAAGGTTTAGTATTGTGTTTTAAACGAATTTAATGCTTCTTTTATAGTGCCTATTTATTTTGTGTAAGTGCCTATTTTTGCTTACTACGAGCCTATTTTAGGCGCCTATAATTGATTTTTTTACTGCCTAAACTTCCGAAGTCTACTGATAAGCAACAAAAAACAGGTAACTTGGCAGCTATTAATGGAATTACAAAGATCAAAATAAGAATGATGTTGCACTAAAAACAGTGTAACAGCAGATTATTTGAAATTTGTTTGGTCACTGAATCATTTTCTCACTACACCTTCAGTTGAGTTGACAGTTGCAACCCTGTATGGGGAAGACTAAATAAATTAATCTTGTCAAAACAACTAAAATTTGGAATTGCCTACCTGACCCTCCAAAGGGGTTAAAACCAGCAATCTCAGGTCAGGTTACTGGGCATTGCATAAAAAAGAAACTGATTTTCCAACCACTCATTTGGTAGTGTGCCAGAATCGATTAACTATGCTTTGTCGCAATAAAATATCTGCAAATGCATACTAATAATCAACAAAAAACAGTTAACTTGGCAGCTATTAATGGAATTACAAAGATCAAAATAAGAATGATGTTGCACTAAAAACAGTGTAACAGCAGATTATTTGAAATTTGTTTGGTCACTGAATCATTTTCTCACTACACCTTCAGTCGAGTTGACAATTGCAACCCAGTATGGGGAAGACTAAATAAATTAATCTTGTCAAAACAATTAAAATTTGGAATTGCCTACCTGACCCTCCAAAAGGGTTAAAACCAGCAATCTCAGGTCAGGTTACTGGGCATTGCATAAAAGAAAAACTGATTTTCCAACCAATCATTTGGTAGTGTGTCAGAATCGATGAACTATACTTTGCCTTCGCAATAAAACATCTGCTAATGCATATTGATGATCAACAAAAACAAACAGTAAACTTGGCAGCTAGCAATGAAGTTGCCAAGATCAAAACAAGAATGGTGTTGCACCAAAAACTGTCCAACAGCAGATTATTTGAAATTTGTGTAGTCACTGAATTACTTTCTCACTACACCTCCAGTCAAATTGACAATTAGAGCCACGTATACAGAAGACTAAATAAATTAATCTTGGCAAAACAATTAAAAATTGGAACTGCCTACCTGACCCTCGAAAGGGGTTAAAACCAGCAATCTCAAGTCAGGTTACTCGGCATTGCATAAAAGAGAAACTGATTTTCCAACCAATCGTTTGGTAGTGTGTCAGAATCGATTAACTATGCTTTGTCGCAATAAAATATCTGCAAATGCATACTGATGATCAACAAAAACAGTTAACTTGGCAGCCATTGATGATATTGCCAAGATTAAAATAAGAATGATGTTGCACCTAGAACAGTGTAACAGTAGGATTATTTGTAATTAGTTTGGTCACTGAATTACGTTCTTACTCCACATCCACTCACGTTGACAATTACAGCCATGTATGCTTACGACTAAATAAATTATTCTTGTCAAAACTATTAAAAGTTGGAACTGCCTACCTGACCCCCCAAAGGGGTTAAAACCAGCAATCTCAAGTCAGGTTACTCGGCATTGCATAAAAGAGAAACTGATTTTCCAATCAATCACTTGGTAGTGTGTCAGAATCGATGAACTTTACTTTGCCTTCGCAATAAAATATCTGCTAATAAATATTGATAATCAACAAAAACAAACAGTAAACTTGGCAGCTAGTGATGAAGTTGCCAAGATCAAAATAAGAATGGTGTTGCACCAAAAACTGTCCAACAGCTGATTATTTGAAATTTGTGTAGTCACTGAATTACTTTCTCACTACACCTCCAGTCAAGTTGACAATTAGAGCCATGTATACAGAAGACTAAATAAAGTAATCTTGGCAAAACAATTAAAAGTTGCAACTGCCTACCAGACCCTCCAAAGGGGTTAAAACCAGCAATCTCAGGTCAGGTTACTGGGCATTGCATGAAAGAGAAACTGATTTTCCAACCAATCATTTGGTAGTGTGCCAGAATCGATTAACTATGCTTTGTCGCAATAAAATATCTGCAAATGCATACTGATAATCAACAAAAAACAGGTAACTTGGCAGCTATTAATGGAATTACAAAGATCAAAATAAGAATGATGTTGCACTAAAAACAGTGTAACAGCAGATTATTTGAAATTTGTTTGGTCACAATCATTTTCTCACTACACCTTCAGTCGAGATGACAGTTGCAACCCTGTATGGGGAAGATTAAATAAATTAATCTTGTCAAAACTAAAATTTGGAATTGCCTACCTGACCCTCCAAAGGGGTTAAAACCAGCAATCTCAGGTCAGGTTACTGGGCATTGCATAAAAAAGAAACTGATATTCCAACCACTCATTTGGTAGTGTGCCAGAATCGATTAACTATGGTTTGTGGCAATAAAATATCTGCAAATGCATACTGATAATCAACAAAAAACAGTTAACTTGGCAGCTATTAATGGAATTACAAAGATCAAAATAAGAATGATGTTGCACTAAAAACAGTGTAACAGCAGATTATTTGAAATTTGTTTGGTCACTGAATCATTTTCTCACTACACCTTCAGTCGAGTTGACAATTGCAACCCTGTATGGGGAAGACTAAATAAATTAATCCCGTCAAAACAATTAAAATCTGGAATTGCCTACCTGACCCTCCAAAAGGGTTAAAACCAGCAATCTCAGGTCAGGTTACTGGGCATTGCATAAAAGAGAAACTGATTTTCCAACCAATCATTTCGTAGCGTGTCAGAATCGATGAACTATACTTTGCTTTCGCAATAAATCATCTGCTAATGCATATTGATGATCAACAAAAACAAACAGTAAACTTGGCAGCTAGTGATGAAGTTGCCAAGATCAAAATAAGAATGGTGTTGCACCAAAAACTGTCCAACAGCAGATTATTTGAAATTTGTGTAGTCACTGAATTACTTTCTCACTACACCTCCAGTCAAGTTGACAATTAGAGCCATGTATACAGAAGACTAGATAAAGTAATCTTGGCAAAACAATTAAAAGTTGGAACTGTGTACCTGACCCTCCAAAGGGGTTAAAACCAGCAATCTCAGGTCAGGTTACTGGGCATTGCATAAAAGAGAAACTGATTTTCCAACCAATCATTTGGTAGTGTGTGTGCCAGAATCGATTAACTATGCTTTGTCGCAATAAAATATCTGCAAATGCATACTGATAATCAACAAAAAACAGGTAACTTGGCAGCTATTAATGGAATTACAAAGATCAAAATAAGAATGATGTTGCACTAAAAACAGTGTAACAGCAGATTATTTGAAATTTGTTTGGTCACTGAATCATTTTCTCACTACACCTTCAGTTGAGTTGACAGTTGCAACCCTGTATGGGGAAGACTAAATAAATTAATCTTGTCAAAACAACTAAAATTTGGAATTGCCTACCTGACCCTCCAAAGGGGTTAAAACCAGCAATCTCAGGTCAGGTTACTGGGCATTGCATAAAAGAAAAACTGATTTTCCAACCACTCATTTGGTAGTGTGCCAGAATCGATTAACTATGCTTTGTCGCAATAAAATATCTGCAAATGCAATTACTTTCTTACTCCACATCCACTCACGTTGACAATTACAGCCCTGTATGCTTAAGACCAAATAATTTATTGTAAAAACTATTAAAAGTTGGAACTGCCTACCTGACCCTCCAAAGGGGTTAAAACCAGCAATCTCAGGTCAGGTTACATGCATAAAAGAGAAACTGATTTTCCAACCAATCATTTGGTAGTGTGCCAGAATCGATTAACTATGCTTTGCGCAATAAAATATCTGCAAATGCATACTGATAATCAACAAAAAACAGTTAACTTGGCAGCTATTAATGGAATTACAAAGATCAAAATAAGAATGATGTTGCACTAAAAACAGTGTAACAGCAGATTATTTGAAATTTGTTTGGTCACTGAATTATTTTCTCACTACACCTTCAGTCGAGTTGACAATTGCAACCCTGTATGGGGAAGACTAAATAAATTAATCCTGCCAAAACAATTAAAATCTGGAATTGCCTACCTGACCCTCCAAAAGGGTTAAAACCAGCAATCTCAGGTCAGGTTACTGGGCATTGCATAAAAGAGAAACTGAATTTCCAACCACTCATTTGGTAGTGTGCCAGAATCGATTAACTATGCTTTTTCGCAATAAAATATCTGCAAATGCATACGGATAATCAACAAAAAACAGTTAACTTGGCAGCTATTAATGGAATTACAAAGATCAAAATAAGAATGATGTTGCACTAAAAACAGTGTAACAGCAGATTATTTGAAATTTGTTTGGTCACTGAATCATTTTCTCACTACACCTTCAGTCGAGTTGACAATTGCAACCCTGTATGGGGAAGACTAAATAAATTAATCCTGTCAAAACAATTAAAATCTGGAATTGCCTACCTGACCCTCCAAAGGGGTTAAAACCAGCAATCTCAGGTCAGGTTACTGGGCATTGCATAAAAAAGAAACTGATATTCCAACCACTCATTTGGTAGTGTGCCAGAATCGATTAACTATGCTTTGTCGCAATAAAATATCTGCAAATGCAATTACTTTCTTACTCCACATCCACTCACGTTGACAATTACAGCCCTGTATGCTTAAGACCAAATAAATTATTGTCAAAACTATTAAAAGTTGGAACTGCCTACCTGACCCTCCAAAGGGGTTAAAACCAGCAATCTCAGGTCAGGTTACTGGGCATTGCATAAAAGAGAAACTGATTTTCCAACCAATCATTTGGTAGTGTGCCAGAATCGATTAACTATGCTTTGCGCAATAAAATATCTGCAAATGCATACTGATAATCAACAAAAAACAGTTAACTTGGCAGCTATTAATGGAATTACAAAGATCAAAATAAGAATGATGTTGCACTAAAAACAGTGTAACAGCAGATTATTTGAAATTTGTTTGGTCACTGAATCATTTTCTCACTACACCTTCAGTCGAGTTGACAATTGCAACCCTGTATGGGGAAGACTAAATAAATTAATCCTGTCAAAACAATTAAAATCTGGAATTGCCTACCTGACCCTCCAAAAGGGTTAAAACCAGCAATCTCAGGTCAGGTTACTGGGCATTGCATAAAAGAGAAACTGAATTTCCAACCACTCATTTGGTAGTGTGCCAGAATCGATTAACTATGCATTTTCGCAATAAAATATCTGCAAATGCATACGGATAATCAACAAAAAACAGTTAACTTGGCAGCTATTAATGGAATTACAAAGATCAAAATAAGAATGATGTTGCACTAAAAACAGTGTAACAGCAGATTATTTGAAATTTGTTTGGTCACTGAATCATTTTCTCACTACACCTTCAGTCGAGTTGACAATTGCAACCCTGTATGGGGAAGACTAAATAAATTAATCCTGTCAAAACAATTAAAATCTGGAATTGCCTACCTGACCCTCCAAAAGGGTTAAAACCAGCAATCTCAGGTCAGGTTACTGGGCATTGCATAAAAGAGAAACTGATTTTCCAACCAATCATTTGGTAGTGTGTGTGCCAGAATCGATTAACTATGCTTTGTCGCAATAAAATATCTGCAAATGCATACTGATAATCAACAAAAAACAGGTAACTTGGCAGCTATTAATGGAATTACAAAGATCAAAATAAGAATGATGTTGCACTAAAAACAGTGTAACAGCAGATTATTTGAAATTTGTTTGGTCACTGAATCATTTTCTCACTACACCTTCAGTTGAGTTGACAGTTGCAACCCTGTATGGGGAAGACTAAATAAATTAATCTTGTCAAAACAACTAAAATTTGGAATTGCCTACCTGACCCTCCAAAGGGGTTAAAACCAGCAATCTCAGGTCAGGTTACTGGGCATTGCATAAAAAAGAAACTGATATTCCAACCACTCATTTAGTAGTGTGCCAGAATCGATTAACTATGCTTTGTCGCAATAAAATATCTGCAAATGCAATTACTTTCTTACTCCACATCCACTCATGTTGACAATTACAGCCCTGTATGCTTAAGACCAAATAATTTATTGTCAAAACTATTAAAAGTTGGAACTGCCTACCTGACCCTCCAAAGGGGTTAAAACCAGCAATCTCAGGTCAGGTTACTGGGCATTGCATAAAAGAGAAACTGATTTTCCAACCAATCATTTGGTAGTGTGCCAGAATGGATTAACTATGCTTTGCGCAATAAAATATCTGCAAATGCATACTGATAATCAACAAAAAACAGTTAACTTGGGAGCTATTAATGGAATTACAAAGATCAAAATAAGAATGATGTTGCACTAAAAACAGTGTAACAGCAGATTATTTGAAATTTGTTTGGTCACTGAATCATTTTCTCACTACACCTTCAGTCGAGTTGACAATTGCAACCCTGTATGGGGAAGACTAAATAAATTAATCCTGTCAAAACAATTAAAATCTGGAATTGCCTACCTGACCCTCCAAAAGGGTTAAAACCAGCAATCTCAGGTCAGGTTACTGGGCATTGCATAAAAGAGAAACTGAATTTCCAACCACTCATTTGGTAGTGTGCCAGAATCGATTAACTATGCTTTTTCGCAATAAAATATCTGCAAATGCATACGGATAATCAACAAAAAACAGTTAACTTGGCAGCTATTAATGGAATTACAAAGATCAAAATAAGAATGATGTTGCACTAAAAACAGTGTAACAGCAGATTATTTGAAATTTGTTTGGTCACTGAATCATTTTCTCACTACACCTTCAGTCGAGTTGACAATTGCAACCCTGTATGGGGAAGACTAAATAAATTAATCCTGTCAAAACAATTAAAATCTGGAATTGCCTACCTGACCCTCCAAAGGGGTTAAAACCAGCAATCTCAGGTCAGGTTACTGGGCATTGCATAAAAAAGAAACTGATATTCCAACCACTCATTTGGTAGTGTGCCAGAATCGATTAACTATGCTTTGTCGCAATATCTGCAAATGCAATTACTTTCTTACTCCACATCCACTCACGTTGACAATTACAGCCCTGTATGCTTAAGACCAAATAAATTATTGTCAAAACTATTAAAAGTTGGAACTGCCTACCTGACCCTCCAAAGGGGTTAAAACCAGCAATCTCAGGTCAGGTTACTGGGCATTGCATAAAAGAGAAACTGATTTTCCAACCAATCATTTGGTAGTGTGCCAGAATCGATTAACTATGCTTTGC
Source organism: Ctenicera cuprea (assembly GCA_958336395.1). Classification (NCBI taxonomy): domain Eukaryota; kingdom Metazoa; phylum Arthropoda; class Insecta; order Coleoptera; family Elateridae; genus Ctenicera; species Ctenicera cuprea. Next base: position 37,278,351 of record OY284486.1, read on the forward strand.
GCAATAAAATATCTGCAAATGCATACTGATAATCAACAAAAAACAGTTAACTTGGCAGCTATTAATGGAATTACAAAGATCAAAATAAGAATGATGTTGCACTAAAAACAGTGTAACAGCAGATTATTTGAAATTTGTTTGGTCACTGAATCATTTTCTCACTACACCTTCAGTCGAGTTGACAATTGCAACCCTGTATGGGGAAGACTAAATAAATTAATCCTGTCAAAACAATTAAAATCTGGAATTGCCTACCTGACCCTCCAAAAGGGTTAAAACCAGCAATCTCAGGTCAGGTTACTGGGCATTGCATAAAAGAGAAACTGAATTTCCAACCACTCATTTGGTAGTGTGCCAGAATCGATTAACTATGCTTTTTCGCAATAAAATATCTGCAAATGCATACGGATAATCAACAAAAAACAGTTAACTTGGCAGCTATTAATGGAATTACAAAGATCAAAATAAGAATGATGTTGCACTAAAAACAGTGTAACAGCAGATTATTTGAAATTTGTTTGGTCACTGAATCATTTTCTCACTACACCTTCAGTCGAGTTGACAATTGCAATCCTGTATGGGGAAGACTAAATAAATTAATCCTGTCAAAACAATTAAAATCTGGAATTGCCTACCTGACCCTCCAAAGGGGTTAAAACCAGCAATCTCAGGTCAGGTTACTGGGCATTGCATAAAAGAGAAACTGAATTTCCAACCAATCGTTTGGTAGTGTGTCAGAATCGATTAACTATGCTTTGTCGCAATAAAATATCTGCAAATGCATACTGATGATCAACAAAAACAGTTAACTTGGCAGCCATTGATGATATTGCCAAGATTAAAATAAGAATGATGTTGCACCTAGAACAGTGTAACAGTAGGATTATTTGTAATTAGTTTGGTCACTGAATTACGTTCTTACTCCACATCCACTCACGTTGACAATTACAGCCATGTATGCTTACGACTAAATAAATTATTCTTGTCAAAACTATTAAAAGTTGGAACTGCCTACCTGACCCTCCAAAGGGGTTAAAACCAGCAATCTCAAGTCAGGTTACTCGGCATTGCATAAAAGAGAAACTGATTTTCCAATCAATCACTTGGTAGTGTGTCAGAATCGATGAACTTTACTTTGCCTTCGCAATAAAATATCTGCTAATAAATATTGATAATCAACAAAAACAAACAGTAAACTTGGCAGCTAGTGATGAAGTTGCCAAGATCAAAATAAGAATGGTGTTGCACCAAAAACTGTCCAACAGCAGATTATTTGAAATTTGTGTAGTCACTGAATTACTTTCTCACTACACCTCCAGTCAAGTTGACAATTAGAGCCATGTATACAGAAGACTAAATAAAGTAATCTTGGCAAAACAATTAAAAGTTGCAACTGCCTACCAGACCCTCCAAAGGGGTTAAAACCAGCAATCTCAGGTCAGGTTACTGGGCATTGCATAAAAGAGAAACTGATTTTCCAACCAATCATTTGGTAGTGTGCCAGAATCGATTAACTATGCTTTGTCGCAATAAAATATCTGCAAATGCATACTGATAATCAACAAAAAACAGGTAACTTGGCAGCTATTAATGGAATTACAAAGATCAAAATAAGAATGATGTTGCACTAAAAACAGCGTAACAGCAGATTATTTGAAATTTGTTTGGTCACTGAATCATTTTCTCACTACACCGTCAGTCGAGATGACAGTTGCAACCCTGTATGGGGAAGACTAAATAAATTAATCTTGTCAAAACAATTAATATTTGGAATTGCCTACCTGACCCTCCAAAGGGGTTAAAACCAGCAATCTCAGGTCAGGTTACTGGGCATTGCATAAAAAAGAAACTGATATTCCAACCACTCATTTGGTAGTGTGCCAGAATCGATTAACTATGGTTTGTGGCAATAAAATATCTGCAAATGCATACTGATAATCAACAAAAAACAGTTAACTTGGCAGCTATTAATGGAATTACAAAGATCAAAATAAGAATGATGTTGCACTAAAAACAGTGTAACAGCAGATTATTTGAAATTTGTTTGGTCACTGAATCATTTTCTCACTACACCTTCAGTCGAGTTGACAATTGCAACCCTGTATGGGAAAGACTAAATAAATTAATCTTGTCAAAACAATTAATATTTGGAATTGCCTACCTGACCCTCCAAAGGGGTTAAAACCAGCAATCTCAGGTCAGGTTACTGGGCATTGCATAAAAGAGAAACTGATTTTCCAACCAATCATTTGGTAGCGTGTCAGAATCGATGAACTATACTTTGCTTTCGCAATAAATCATCTGCTAATGCATATTGATGATCAACAAAAACAAACAGTAAACTTGGCAGCTAGTGATGAAGTTGCCAAGATCAAAATAAGAATGGTGTTGCACCAAAAACTGTCCAACAGCAGATTATTTGAAATTTGTGTAGTCACTGAATTACTTTCTCACTACACCTCCAGTCAAGTTGACAATTAGAGCCATGTATACAGAAGACTAGATAAAGTAATCTTGGCAAAACAATTAAAAGTTGGAACTGTCTACCTGACCCTCCAAAGGGGTTAAAACCAGCAATCTCAGGTCAGGTTACTGGGCATTGCATAAAAGAGAAACTGATTTTCCAACCAATCATTTGGTAGTGTGTGTGCCAGAATCGATTAACTATGCTTTGTCGCAATAAAATATCTGCAAATGCATACTGATAATCAACAAAAAACAGGTAACTTGGCAGCTATTAATGGAATTACAAAGATCAAAATAAGAATGATGTTGCACTAAAAACAGTGTAACAGCAGATTATTTGAAATTTGTTTGGTCACTGAATCATTTTCTCACTACACCTTCAGTTGAGTTGACAGTTGCAACCCTGTATGGGGAAGACTAAATAAATTAATCTTGTCAAAACAACTAAAATTTGGAATTGCCTACCTGACCCTCCAAAGGGGTTAAAACCAGCAATCTCAGGTCAGGTTACTGGGCATTGCATAAAAAAGAAAGTGATATTCCAACCACTCATTTGGTAGTGTGCCAGAATCGATTAACTATGCTTTGTCGCAATAAAATATCTGCAAATGCAATTACTTTCTTACTCCACATCCACTCACGTTGACAATTACAGCCCTGTATGCTCAAGACCAAATAATTTATTGTCAAAACTATTAAAAGTTGGAACTGCCTACCTGACCCTCCAAAGGGGTTAAAACCAGCAATCTCAGGTCAGGTTACTGGGCATTGCATAAAAGAGAAACTGATTTTCCAACCAATCATTTGGTAGTGTGCCAGAATCGATTAACTATGCTTTGCGCAATAAAATATCTGCAAATGCATACGGATAATCAACAAAAAACAGTTAACTTGGCAGCTATTAATGGAATTACAAAGATCAAAATAAGAATGATGTTGCACTAAAAACAGTGTAACAGCAGATTATTTGAAATTTGTTTGGTCACTGAATCATTTTCTCACTACACCTTCAGTCGAGTTGACAATTGCAACCCTGTATGGGGAAGACTAAATAAATTAATCCTGTCAAAACAATTAAAATCTGGAATTGCCTACCTGACCCTCCAAAAGGGTTAAAACCAGCAATCTCAGGTCAGGTTACTGGGCATTGCATAAAAGAGAAACTGAATTTCCAACCACTCATTTGGTAGTGTGCCAGAATCGATTAACTATGCTTTTTCGCAATAAAATATCTGCAAATGCATACGGATAATCAACAAAAAACAGTTAACTTGGCAGCTATTAATGGAATTACAAAGATCAAAATAAGAATGATGTTGCACTAAAAACAGTGTAACAGCAGATTATTTGAAATTTGTTTGGTCACTGAATCATTTTCTCACTACACCTTCAGTCGAGTTGACAATTGCAACCCTGTATGGGGAAGACTAAATAAATTAATCCTGTCAAAACAATTAAAATCTGGAATTGCCTACCTGACCCTCCAAAGGGGTTAAAACCAGCAATCTCAGGTCAGGTTACTGGGCATTGCATAAAAGAGAAACTGAATTTCCAACCACTCATTTGGTAGTGTGCCAGAATCGATTAACTATGCTTTTTCGCAATAAAATATTTGCAAATGCATACTGATAATCAACAAAAAACAGTTAACTTGGCAGCTATTAATGGAATTACGAAGATCAAAATAAGAATGATGCACTAAAAACAGTGTAACAGCAGATTATTTGAAATTTGTTTGGTCACTGAATCATTTTCTCACTACACCTTCAGTCGAGTTGACAATTGCAACCCTGTATGGGGAAGACTAAATAAATTAATCTTGTCAAAACAACTAAAATTTGGAATTGCCTACCTGACCCTCCAAAAGGGTTAAAACCAGCAATCTCAGGTCAGGTTACTGGGCATTGCATAAAGGAGAAACTGAGTTTCCAACACTCATTTGGTAGTGTGCCAGAATGAATTAACTATGCTTTTTCGCAATAAAATATCTGCAAATGCATACTGATAATCAACAAAAAACAGGTAACTTGGCAGCTATTAATGGAATTACAAAGATCAAAATAAGAATGATGTTGCACTAAAAACAGTGTAACAGCAGATTATTTGAAATTTGTTTGGTCACTGAATCATTTTCTCACTACACCTTCAGTCGACTTGACAATTGCAACCCTGTATGGGAAAGACTAAATAAATTAATCTTGTCAAAACAATTAATATTTGGAATTGCCTACCTGACCCTCCAAAGGGGTTAAAACCAGCAATCTCAGGTCAGGTTACTGGGCATTGCATAAAAGAGAAACTGATTTTCCAACCAATCATTTGGTAGCGTGTCAGAATCGATGACTATACTTTGCTTTCGCAATAAATCATCTGCTAATGCGTATTGATGATCAACAAAAACAAACAGTAAACTTGGCAGCTAGTGATGAAGTTGCCAAGATCAAAATAAGAATGGTGTTGCACCAAAAACTGTCCAGCAGCAGATTATTTGAAATTTGTGTAGTCACTGAATTACTTTCTCGCTACACCTCCAGTCAAGTTGACAATTAGAGCCATGTATACAGAAGACTAAATAAATTAATCTTGGCAAAACGATTAAAAATTGGAACTGCCTACCTGACCTTCCAAAGGGGTTAAAACCAGCAATCTCAGGTCAGGTTACTGGGCATTGCATAAAAGAAAAACTGATTTTCCAACCAATCATTTGGTAGTGTGTCAGAATCGATTAACTATGCTTTGTCGCAATAAAATATCTGCAAATGCATACTGATAATCAACAAAAAACAGTTAACTTGGCAGCTATTAATGGAATTACGAAGATCAAAATAAGCATGATGCACTAAAAACAGTGTAACAGCAGATTATTTGAAATTTGTTTGGTCACTGAATCATTTTCTCACTACACCTTCAGTCGAGTTGACAATTGCAACCCAGTATGGGGAAGACTAAATAAATTAATCTTGTCAAAACAATTAAAATTTGGAATTGCCTACCTGACCCTCCAAAAGGGTTAAAACCAGCAATCTCAGGTCAGGTTACTGGGCATTGCATAAAAGAAAAACTGATTTTCCAACCAATCATTTGGTAGTGTGTCAGAATCGATTAACTATGCTTTGTCGCAATAAAATATCTGCAAATGCATACTGATGATCCACAAAAACAGTTAACTTGGCAGCCATTAATGATATTGCCAAGATCAAAATAAGAATGATGTTGCACTTAAAACAGTGTAACAGTAGATTATTTGAAATTTGTTTGGTCACTGAATCATTTTCTCACTACACCTTCAGTCGAGTTGACAATTGCAACCCAGTATGGGGAAGACTAAATAAATTAATCTTGTCAAAACAATTAATATTTGGAATTCCCTACCTGACCCTCCAAAGGGGTTAAAACCAGCAATCTCAGGTCAGGTTACTGGGCATTGCATAAAAGAGAAACTGATTTTCCAACCAATCATTTGGTAGCGTGTCAGAATCGATGACTATACTTTGCTTTCGCAATAAATCATCTGCTAATGCATATTGATGATCAACAAAAACAAACAGTAAACTTGGCAGCTAGTGATGAAGTTGCCAAGATCAAAATAAGAATGGTGTTGCACCAAAAACTGTCCAGCAGCAGATTATTTGAAATTTGTGTAGTCACTGAATTACTTTCTCGCTACACCTCCAGTCAAGTTGACAATTAGAGCCATGTATACAGAAGACTAAATAAATTAATCTTGGCAAAACAATTAAAAATTGGAACTGCCTACCTGACCTTCCAAAGGGGTTAAAACCAGCAATCTCAGGTCAGGTTACTAGGCATTGCATAAAAGAAAAACTGATTTTCCAACCAATCATTTGGTAGTGTGTCAGAATCGATTAACTATGCTTTGTCGCAATAAAATATCTGCAAATGCATACTGATGATCCACAAAAACAGTTAACTTGGCAGCCATTAATGATATTGCCAAGATCAAAATAAGAATGATGTTGCACTTAAAACAGTGTAACAGTAGATTATTTGTAATTAGTTTGGTCACTAAATTACTTTCTTACTCCACATCCACTCACGTTGACAATTACAGCCCTGTATGCTTAAGACCAAATAAATTATTCTTGTCAAAACTATTAAAAGTTGGAACTGCCTACCTGACCCTCCAAAGGGGTTAAAACCAGCAATCTCAGGTCAGGTTACTGGGAATTGCATAAAAGAGAAACTGATTTTCCAACCAATCATTTGGTAGTGTGCCAGAATCGATTAACTATGCTTTGTCGCAATAAAATATCTGCAAATGCATACTGATAATCAACAAAAAACAGTTAACTTGGCAGCTATTAATGGAATTACAAAGATCAAAATAAGAATGATGCACTAAAAACAGTGTAACAGCAGATTATTTGAAATTTGTTTGGTCACTGAATCATTTTCTCACTACACCTTCAGTCGAGTTGACAATTGCAACCCTGTATGGGGAAGACTAAATAAATTAATCTTGTCAAAACAATTAATATTTGGAATTGCCTACCTGACCCTCCAAAGGGGTTAAAACCAGCAATCTCAGGTCAGGTTACTGGGCATTGCATAAAAGAGAAACTGATTTTCCAACCAATCATTTGGTAGCGTGTCAGAATCGATGAACTATACTTTGCTTTCGCAATAAATCATCTGCTAATGCATATTGATGATCAACAAAAACAAACAGTAAACTTGGCAGCTAGTGATGAAGTTGCCAAGATCAAAATAAGAATGGTGTTGCACCAAAAACTGTCCAACGGCAGATTATTTGAAATTTGTGTAGTCACCGAATTACTTTCTCACTACACCTCCAGTCAAGTTGACAATTAGAGCCATGTATACAGAAGACTAGATAAAGTAATCTTGGCAAAACAATTAAAAGTTGGAACTGCCTACCTGACCCTCCAAAGGGGTTAAAACCAGCAATCTCAGGTCAGGTTACTGGGCATTGCATAAAAGAGAAACTGATTTTCCAACAAATCATTTGGTAGTGTGTCAGAATCGATGAACTATACTTTGCTTTCGCAATAAAATATCTGCTAATGCATATTGATGTTCAACAAAAACAAACAGTAAACTTGGTAGCTAGTGATGAAGTTGCCAAGATCAAAATAAGAATGGTGTTGCACCAAAAACTGTCCAACGGCAGATTATTTGAAATTTGTGTAGTCACTGAATTACTTTCTCACTACACCTCCAGTCAAGTTGACAATTAGAGCCATGTATACAGAAGACTAAATAAATTAATCTTGGCAAAACAATTAAAAATTGGAACTGCCTACCTGACCTTCCAAAGGGGTTAAAACCAGCAATCTCAGGTTAGGTTACTGGGCATTGCATAGAAGAGAAACTGATTTTCCAACCAATCATTTGGTAGTGTGTCAGAATCGATTAACTATGCTTTGTCGCAACAAAAAATCTGCAAATGCATACTGATAATCAACAAAAAACAGTTAACTTGGCAGCTATTAATGGAATTACAAAGATCAAAATAAGAATGATGTTGCACTTAAAACAGTGTAACAGCAGATTATTTGAAATTTGTTTGGTCACTGAATTATTTTCTCACTACACCTTCAGTCGAGTTGACAATTGCAACCCTGTATGCGGAAGACTTAAACAGGGTTCCCACTAACTATCAAGAATTAGAATCCATGACTTTTCCAGGATATCCATGACCAAAAATCATACTTACCCATGACTTTCAACACAAAAATCAATAGAATTAGAGACGCAAAAATAATCACGTTTATGCGTTTTTTATCAACTCACAAGACGGTATATGGCGGTCTCACTTGCACCTAATCATAAACCATATTACGTTCCTTGGAATTTAACAAGGATGAGAAAAGTACCTCAATCATATTTGAAAAACCTTTAGCAGCAATTGTTTTATAAGTGGCACTTTTAACAATTCAATCGGAAAATTTTTAATTCTTTTAAATTATGTTAACACTAGTGCAGGAAAATCAGGTTTTTTACTGTAAATCAAGTGAAAAACAAGACTTTTGCCAAATTCTGCATAAAATCCATGACTTCCAGGTTAAAATTTTAATTCCCCGACTTTTCCAGGTTATCCAGGGTCAGTGGGAACCCTGTTCACTTCTTTTCTAGATGAACGAAAGGCTTTGGAGAAAGAGGACAAAGACATCGAGCAGCCCAGACCTTCAGCAAAAAAACGGCCAAGACGATTGTAATAATTTTTTTGTTATTATTAGCCCTACATTTTTTCCTTGCATATTATATTCTTACACATTATTTATCGTAACTGTTTGTATACATATAGTAATTTTTCTTGAAAAGTACATAATTTTCATGTTATAATAGCAAAACACCAGAGTCGTTTTTTTGTTTTTTGCATTTTTTTAATATCCCCGCCAATTTTCGAGGTGGCAAAGTAAAAATTCATAATCAGCACCCCGAAAAACATAAAGGAACCAAAAATCAGAACTTCTCCAAAACTTTCCAGGTAGACCCATTTCGAGCACCGATTTAGTGGACTATGGTAACAATGACAATTAAGAATAGAAGTAGAAAAAAGCAAAACCGGAAAATAACAATAACAAACAGAATGATTAGAAGGCTACAGATGTAAAAAAAACAAAAAGTAAAGAAAACAATTCCAAAATAGACTAGAGGAAAAGATAAGACATATAGGTAAAAAAGAACAAATAGAAGTATGGGAAAAATTTAAACAAGCAATTATAGAAGACGCAAAAGAAAGCTGTTGTATACAAACGAAACCGATTACGAATATAAAACAGAAATGGGACGTGTAAAAAGAATCATAAAGGAAGAAACACAAAAATCTTGGATCGAACTTCAGGGGCAAAATGAAGAAGGCGTATAAGGAAAACCAAAAGCTATTTTATGGAATGAAAAATATGATAAGAAAAAACACCAATACTCAAAAATATTAAAGATGAAAAAGGAGAAATCACAACGGAAGAGAAAGAGATAATGGAACGGTGGCGGCGATACTTTAAAAGACTGCTAGAAAGAACGGACATAAAAGAAGTAAAAGATTCAAAAGAAAGCAAAAGAAATAAAACATAAATAGAAGAAAAGCAGAAACAAGACCAAAACCAAAAAACCGATACTATGAAAGAAGAAGTAAAAGAAGCAATTGAAGACAACGGCAGAGAAAGCACCTGGTCACGACCAAACAACGGCAGAAATGCTACAAACAGAAGAAGCAATGAAACTAATCAGGGATCTTTAACAGAGTAATGAGAACAGAACAAGCAGCAGGGATTTGTAAAACGGGGATAATCCCACCAATCATCCAAAAATGAGACACAAAAGAATGTCAACAACTACAGAGGAATCACCGCTTAGCACAGTAGCGAGTGTTTGTAAGAATTCTAGAAAAAAGATCAAGGACACAAATAGAAGAAACACTAGAAGATAACCAATAAAGACGGAGAATTGCAATTTTGATGATGCTGGAATATGGTGACAAAATTAGAAGTCATGCTGAAAGAAAACACTTCTAACATTGATTGTAAATTCTCTGGTTACTCGATATCAACGTCTTAATAACTTGAAAACCAACGAGGCCAATTCATTTATGATGGTAGATTTGAATGCAGTCTTTTGCAAGCTTACAACGAGCCCACACAAAGTTTAAGTCGATGTTTAAACAAATTAAGTCGAGGTGACTAGGGGGTGCGGAAATTGACGTTGGGAAAACAAAAAATATCACAGTGATGCGGTTATATTTAAATCAATTTAAGTGTCAGAGCATTTTTTCAAAAACCACCGCGCTACAGATATACGAATTTTTTCCTTACTTTTGAATAGCCCATATTGCGACAAATCAGTGAAAAACCAATCGGAGAAGCAGGAAACACGCACATATGCTTCATAAATCTAGAAAATGCCTTCGATGGAGTAAAGAACCGAGAGTTGCAGTGGAAAGGAGAGAAATCAAGTGGGAAGAGATACGACCACCGACACAAGTCTACAAAGGAATAGTCCCGCCCACCAGTCTTGCACTCGAAAGGGTAGACAGGTGTTAGGATTAAGTAAGTAAACAGTCCAAAGGCAACTTCGTTTTTTATATACGTACCTACAAGAGTTACCAAATGAAATAATCAAAACGACGTCTGTTCCATTTATTATCTGAACAATGGTTACAGATGTTGCTTGATCGAATGAATTGAAATTAATATTTACACAAGCATACAAAAAAATGACGAATATATCGAAATTTTTATATGTAACCTTAAAATAATACCATAAAGAAAATGCCATAAGGTGCTTTAAACCGAAATAAAACAAAGCCATTTAAAGAACCTTGACGTCACCTCTAAGGAGGCATTTTTTATTCGAATACACCACACAACATCCTCAGAGTAAATACCGTTTGACGGTTCCCAGGGTTTCTTCAAAAAACCTAAAATTATTGAGGTACAAGCTTGTATCCATACTTTATTAACATCCTGTGTATTGTATTATATTTTTTAACTACTACTATATATTGCTAAATCGTTGGGGCTCGAGCAAAATGTACAGTAACCCAGCACAATTTTTCTCTTAATAAAGTTTTTCTAACTGCTATTATAAAGGCGTTAGAAAACAATATCGCACTATAACTTGCCCTGTATAAATTGACGTTTGGATTTTTCTAATTTTTTCATGTTCCTTGCACGTGTCCCATGCTAATATTTTTAAATTTCTCAACAACTGTTTTTACTTCAAGGCCGTGTCAATGTTGGCCTAAAAAATATTAAACTTTATACATCATGACAATATTTCTTGTTCATCCAATTCTATATTGTAAAAGATATATGTTATAACTGCAGCAACACTACATAATTTGTACTTACTTTTACCCACATCTGCAACGCTACATAAGTCACACACTTTGCTACACTTAAATTTCCTTCACTTCAAAAACACAAGAGTTGCCAACCTTGACCAGCCACAAAATTTCGAGGATCTGAGGAACATAAGAATTTTTCACTTTTGTATCGGCTACATATAACTGACACTATAGCCATCTAGAATAAAGTTTAGTTTTTTTTACATACTTGTCGTTTTTTCTGTAAAAAAAACTGCGCAATCGGTATACGCGGCGGATTCTGAGCGAGTAGCCACAATGAAATTCCACTGGCGCAACGCACAAGTGTAACAAAAAAGTATAAGACCATAGATTGATGTTACTGGTAGAAGCGTTATCAATTTTTTGATGAACACATTATAAACATCCAATTCCAATACCAATTTAGAAGCAGAAGCAAACCATTCTAAAACCCAAAAAGAAAGGGTTTGCCAATAAAAAGAAACAATATTTTGACAAAAATCAAAAGAGGTAGTAAAACAACAAATTTTCAACTACTGGTAAAAAGGAGAACAATCTAGGATATACATTTTTTGTGATATCTGCAGCAGATTATGTATGGCCCTTCAAAAAAACCTTGAAATGAGGAATTTTGAGTAAATTTGACATACTTTGATGAGCAATCTTACATATATTGGCAATATTGAACGCAACATCAACACAACCTCAAAATTCTAAATATTATTTCAGCATTTTCAGCAAAAATCCTCTAAAACAAAGTTGGTGATAGAAGGCATTATCATTACCATATTGTACCTATTTATAAAGTTGTACACAAACGAAGAAGCAAACATCAGAACAGGTTGTGAAAATTTTAAAAAAATTTTCAGTAAGAAATAAAAACAAATTGTTAAAAAATCATATTATAAGAACTCCCAAGAATGATGTTAATAACAAAAACATATAAATAACTTTTGCAAAGAATGGGGTGCAATGTTTGGAAGACTAAAGAGAAGACTCCATTTGAGAATAAAAATATTAATTGAAACATCGCGAAAATATTTAAAATATAGCAAATTTCTTCACGTGTGTATAGGTTGATTTTTGCCAAACAACGAGCCATACAATTCTGATTTAGCTTCTTCTTGCCATCTACTTTCTTCAATTGGAGCCATAAAATTGACTAACTTTGAATGAACAACATATCTTATTTTTCTGCCTTTGGTGGCTTTGGTATCGATTTTTCTTTTCATTTTACTCCTTAGATTTTGCAACTGTATCCATTGCCTACCTAATTGAACTGGATCAGTTAGATCAGCCGACTTAAACTCAATTAATTCACGTAATAAGTGATGATAAAAATCGGTATCATCAAATATATTAGCGTCATATTCTTCAGATGATCCAAGATGATTGCTAATTTGATTTTCTGCACGATGTTCATTTCTTTGTCCTACTATTTCATAGTCTACACGTTTTAACTGTGTGCGTTTTATTAGTTTTTCTTTATCGCTCAAGATATGTTCTATTTGATTCGTTACAGAATGAACCAAATTACCAGATTTGCTGACGGCAACCCTAGTTTTATCATTCCATTTCTGTATAACAGAATTTCGATACTCTTTGTACATTCTATGTCTGTTGCCAATTTCAACGCTATAATCACTTGTCTTGCGCTTTTTTCTTGGGGTTTCTTCAACATCTTCATCACTAGATTCAGCAGATTGTTCATCGCCTGCGTCGCTTGGAATTTCCTCATCACTTTCATTTTTAATTTGATTTTCTGTTACTAGATGATGCTCTCCAGAATACATCTTTTTTGTTTCAGGATACTTTTTAAGCAAAAGCGTTTGTAATAATAGAAGTTGATCCAACAAGCCTTTGACATAATTTTTACTTTCTTCAACTTTAGTTCCATACTGAAGTCCACACTTGCCTGTAAGATCATTAAAAGCATCCATTTGTGGTAATTTATTTGCAGTTACGAGACATTTCTGCATCTGTATTCTGATTTCTAAGAAGCTTTCCCACATGCTCAACTGTTGTCGTACACACATACCCTTCTTTATTTGATTTGATACATCAGAATCTTTGAGATGCTTAAAATGCTCAACATTTCCAGTGCATAGGTCTCCAGTATCATCAATGCTGTCGTCAGTACCTATGTCACTTTCAACTTCTTCATCAATAATATCGACTTCTTCATCATCACTCTCAGTTTTTGATTCTGAAATATAAAAAAAATGTATACTAAAAATACTAAAAGTTATTCTGATCATTACAATTACATATAAAGTCGGTTCTACTGAATACAATACATATGCTTAGATATAGTGATGCTACTTCTAAATTATGTAAAATATTTATATTGCCATTTAAGAAGAAAGTTGATGACATACTGCCATCACAGAAAATTTTGAAATGCGGCATCAAGTAGCTTATTACACAATAACAACTTTTATTAAAAAAACACTATGATATTTTCAATATTTGAGGATTTACTTGGGAAAGTGAAGCTTACCTCTGAAAAAAAATAAAATTGAATTTTTGCTTTGGTTTCATAGTAGACCTATTTTAATTTTCAGTTTTACAAAATATATCAAAAAAACACAAAAAACCACAAAAATGTTAATATTTGGTATACAAAACCCTATATCAAATGAAAACAGAATTTAATTCTACATTTGATGGTGTTAAAATATGCCAGGTGTTCCATAAAAACAAGACATTTGAAGTTATGCAAAATGGACATTAAAATCTGAACACCCTATAAAATAATTTTGTTTTTAACATACTGCTGCATACTTTATAATGCGTTAATAGTCTATACAAAATACCGATGGGCGGACGTTTTTAATACCTAAAATATTAATTATAAAAATTTAGTCCACCAAAGTCAAAATTTTTGAAAAATGCCAAATAACTCAAAAATCCACTAATTTTATGATTTTAGTACCTTTACAGTTTTATATACACTGTGTCCATAAAGTAACCCCCCCCCCCCCCTAACTAACTTTTGAACGACTTAATATTTTACTACAAAATTTGGTGTGCTTTAATGGGAAATTAAATACTATTTTTTAGCTCATAATTAAATAATGTATCATTCAAAATGGCGGCTGGGCGCCATTTTGAAATTTTTTTTTAAATAGAAAGGGGGGTCGAGTGACACCTCATTTGAAAGGTCTTTTAGTTCTGCGTCCGATCCTAGAGTTTCAAAGAAAAATATTCAGCCATTACAAAATGACAAACGTTTGAAGTAAAGAAGTCTATTAAAAAAAACTGAGAATTAAAGCAAAAACAAATGAAATTAAGTGTTCGAAATGTTCACCATTCACTTCTTGGCACATAACAAGTCGGTTATGACATTCCTGCCTTACATTTTCATAAGTTTCAGGAGTGACATTTCTGTAAAAAAAGCATTACAGAAGTTTGCAGAAATATCACTCCAGAAACTTATGAAAATGTAAGGCAGGAATGTCATAACCGACTTTTTATGTGCCAAGAAGTGAATGGTGAACATTTCGAACACTTATTTTCATTTGTTTTTGCTTTAATTCTTAGTTTTTTTTAATAGCCTTCTTTACTTCAAACGTTTGTCATTTTGTAATGGCTGAATATTTTTCTTTGAAACTCTAGGATCGGACGCAGAACTAAAAGACCTTTCAAATGAGGTGTCACTCGACCCCCCTTTCTGTTTAAAAAAAAATTTCAAAATGGCGCCCAGCCGCCATTTTGAATGATACATTATTTAATTATGAGCTAAAAAATAGTATTTAATTTCCCATTAAAGCGCACCAAATTTTGTAGTAAAATATTAAGTCGTTCAAAAGTTAGTTAGGGGGGGGGTTACTTTATGGACACAGTGTATAAAATTAATTGCAAAAATCTAATAATGCAATAATATACAGGATGTTCCATTTACAATAACAAAGTAATGTACTGTACAGGCATAACTCAACATACTGTATAATTGGTAATAATTTTAGGTTAGGCGCGGTAACTCGGCAAACAATCTTTCTCTGAACAATTTTTTTCTATCTGCTATAATAAAGACGCTAGAAAACAATCTCGCACTAGTTAATCATAATAATAATGACCATTTATTACATTTTTTGCAATAATAATAACTAGCACATAGGTACATCACCTTAAAAATTCATGTAAGCTATAATACGCTTGTACTATGTAACGAGGCAGCAGAAACGGCAGAACACATCCTATGCAAATGCAACGCTGCCGGTCGTCGTAGACACAATATTTTCGGAAAGGAGACTATCACACCTACCGAAATAAGGGAATCGAATTTCAGAGATATACTTAGATATTTCAACATCCTACAACTTCTCTAACAAGACAAGGGCTCACAAGTCACAATAGAACCATCAAGGGTCGCAGTGACGAAAGGCAAGTTAAGGCCAAAGCCCAGAACAAACTAACTAACTAACTAATACGCTTGTGCCAAAAGAAATTGATTAACATTTTGTTAAAATTGTATTTAATTGTTTAATATGGTCCCGCAGTCTATTATAGGCTTTTTGTTGTTATACCCCATAATTTAACCGATGCTCAAAAGCACCTTCGTGTAGAATGGTGCAAGAAAACATTAAAGTACAACAAAGGCAATTCTAAAGCTGTGTACGATATTATAACAGGTGATGAATCATGGATATATGCATTTAAACCTGAAACGAAACAACAATCAGCCCAATGGGTCTTTCCAACAGAACCCAATTCTGCAAAAGTAAAACGAATTCGAAGCATTGTCAAAAAAATGATTGCCTCCTTCTTCTCAAAATTCGGCTCTATTGCTAATGTTGCTTTAAAAGATAGAAAAACAGTAACTGCTAATTGGTACACCGCAATTTGTTTGCCGCAAGTGTTTCAAAAAGTGCGCAAATATCGAAGTAACCTAGTTCTGCATCATGACAATGCATCCTCACATACTGCTGCGCAAACTAAGAACTATTTAAAGACGTCGAAGGTGGAATTACTAAAGCACCCACCATACTGTTCAGACCTTGCACCTTGCGATTTCTTCCTCTTTCCTAGATTAAAGGATAAAATGCGTTTGCGATATTCGAATGCAAATGAAGAGGTTGAAGACTTCGAAAACATGGTCTTTCAGGTGCCTCATGAAAAATTAAATTCTTGCTTTAACGATTGGTTTTATCGAATGCATAAATGTGTTCCGAGTTATTTCTTGTAAATCTAGTTTTATTTTTGTTGTTTGCAGAAACTAACGATGCTACCCTCGTATTATTTGGTGAATATGTGCAAAATGAAATAGTTTCAACAAAAATATATAAACTTTAAAATAAAGTTGCAAACAATAACAGATAGAAGCTACTTTCTTACACGTTGAGTCAATATGTTCCTTCCATGAGCAGTTTTTTGAAATATGCAGCCTCAAGAATTTGGTAGTATGATATTGTTGAACATGCTGGCTCTTAATAATTTTATGTTATCACGAATTTTTGATAGATTAAAATGTATAGACCAATTTTGTTATTTAGAATTAATTCGTTTCTGGAAATCATATTGCATATTTCAGTCAACCGTTCGCTGGCATATTTGGCTATACATATTCTTTTTTTTCTTTATTAATCAAGACCGAGATATAATCTGCAAACAAAAATGTATTATTAAAATTGCAGGGCTGCCAGTGCTGAGACTACAGAAAAGGGGGGACCTAGGAGTAATTTGAGAAACGAAATGTTTGAAAAAGAAAGACCTAGGGGGACCACAAATTTTAAAATTTATATACTTTTTTTTTAATATACTAACGGCCGATACCCACAAGAAACACCAGAATTAAAGATTAATATTGCGGTCAAGAACAAATAAATAAATATGCAGGTAGCACATTAAAATCTCAAAAAAAATTTCCAAGTCCAAACATTTTTGCAATGTCATCACAATACCTGGTTTTGTTCTATTTTCATGTTTTTGAAAAATGTATGACAGAGGACAAGTCTAAATGTAGCACTGTCAATGCATGAAAATTGTACAAACCCGATATTATGATGGCACTGCAAAAATCTGTTTTTTCTCTGGAGACTTCTTTTTGGGCCACCCTATATATCATATATATCGGATATTTTGATATTTATTATATCATGATATTTTCGAACCATTTCGAACCATGCATTAACATAACACATAAAAGAACATTTTAAAAAGGCTACAAATTGTTACCTTAATCTGAATTTTTAATATAAAACTTTTAATTATTAATATTAGGTCGGTCTTAAAATGAATATACATACATGACCAAAATAGCAGAAGTTGAATCATAAAAAAAGGCAAAACTTAAATTTGAACTTTGCGCTCAGATTTGTCTAAGACCACTGATTTTGGAGGACTTTCGAGAACCATTGTCAATTTTAGGGGTCTTTCTAGGACTATTAGAAATTTTGAGAGAGTCTGTGGAATCACCTTTGAAAAAGGGTACCTAGTCCGCCTCAGGGGGATCATTTGGCAGCCCTGAAATTGATCATTTATATAAGTTGTGAACAGCAAAAATCCCAAAATGGACCCTAATGAAGGAAAAACGCGACATTGGCAAGCAGCAATTAAAGAAATGTACATGTTACAAAGTATTTATAGGATAAAAAAATTTAGCTTGTAGAGGTTCACAAGGTAAATTATTTTATGAACCTAATCGAAATTTGTAAAACTATTTTAAACCATCAGTAAATTCGATTTAGTTGCTCTAGAACATACTAAAAGAATAAAATTAAAGGAAACACATGTGCATTATTTAGGAAAAAATATTCAGAACGAAATTAGAAGTTTAATGAGTGGAAAAATTAATTCATTAATTTTAGAAAGAGTTTGCCAAACCAAATATTTTTCGAACGTGTTGGATTGTACACCAGACACTAGTTATGGAGAACAATTAAGTGTTATTTTGAAATAACTACATGCAGACAAAGAGTCGTCACCAGCACCACCTAAAGTTTATGAAAAGTTTTATGGGTTTTTTACCAGTTGTAGAACCCAATCCTGTATTTCAATATTTCAATCACAAAATTAATAAATATTTTTACTGAATACCTTGGGTACGATTTATATAACAAATGTTTTATCCCATCCGTGTAGGTTCAATAGTTTAGCCATAAAACATAGTGCGTGGGTGATCTGTTACACCCTGTATAGCGTGAAAGCTTTAGCATCATGTGGTATGTTCTTATAATGAGTATTATGCAGTTATGCTCTCCGTACAATGGTAAAAGTGGTGAGATGTTATTGTAGTCAATGTTGTAACGTAAAACATTAATAATAAAATACTTTTGAATATATGATAAGTATTTGTATCTACTTCTGCAAAAAATATCACGTAATCAGTTTGTAGGTTAACTTAATAGTAGTTTAGACATTTCTCCCCAAACATGTCAGCAGTTCTCTTAATGCATAATGTTATGCCTCTTTAAAAGATGGCTGAACTGTTTTTCAGAATAATTGTTCAAACATATTTTTATAATTATTAGACAATTTTTCCAACAAAAGCGCACGGCACTTATGTGACATCGTTGTAAAGAGAATTTCAATTATCTACGACAAATGTTAAAAATATACCGCTCCATACATTTACAAAAATACAAGTTATGTCTGTAAATTTTCTATTTCATCTTTAATTGTTTTTCTAGTTTATTGGTTAAATCTGTGAGGAAATTTGGTACAACTTCGTTTTACAGAGATCCCAGCAGGTTATTTCATATATTTTTTAGGATTTTAGGGCAAAATTTTACTTGTTTTAGGAAAATTTGTCATTTTTTTTGTGCTAAGTTTACTACATTGCCAATTATAACACTGAAAACAATGAAGTATAATATAAAAAATAGTATCGAAACATTCAAAGAACATGCTTTACTTTTATTTTAAATGTCGAAAAGTTAATAATACATTTGTTTATTTATTTTCTGGCATTTGTTCGGTTTCCAGCAATGGGAAGTCAAAGTCATTACGGCAAACTTTACAATATAATAATGGAAGAATTCACTAAAATAATTTCATTTTCTGAATCTGTTGACTCTAGAATATCAACGAACTTACACTTTTTTTATACTATTATATCGGTGGGTCTAAAACGATGACAAAATTGAATGGTTTAGAGCCTCAACTTGGGAGTGGAAAATTTAGGGAAGAGGTGTCCAGAAAACAAACAAAAATTCTGTGCAGTTGTAATACTTTCTTGATGAGAAAGTAAAATATTATCTTAGTTAAAAAATTGCAGTATGTTTTATCTTGAAGACAAAAATAGAACATTTCTTTTGGATCATAAGTACAGACTGCGCAACATTTCATAGATGGGAAATAGCTAATAATTCTTAGCTACCATGCCAACATATTCAAAAAAATGTATGTACTAAATTGACAGTTTGCAACGTTTGTGGAACCTACATCTCAGTTCTCAGTGAGAAGAAGATAATTTAGAAATGTTTTATATATTAATTTCCATAACGACTATAAAGCCACTTTATCCATTATTGCTTTTAAAATTTATAATACAGAATTATTACCTAAACACATTTTTGTTGACTAAATTTTTCATGGCGAGATTATGAATAAATATATAATAATAATAATGTAATCTTTATTTAGCACAAAGGCACATTTTCTACATTTTACAAAATTTTGATTGTCAAGTCACTGGATGAACTTTAACCAATATTTTAATTAACGTTGTTAAAACTAGGATAATTCATAAACCACAAAAAAAACCTTACCAAACAGTAGTATAAATTTAGGATTTTTAGGACTTCAACATAAATTTAAGGACAATTTTAGAACAATTCGCGTTTTTTCATAAATGTTAGAAATTGTAGGACAACTGGGATCCCTAGTTTTAAAAGCTTATTATACAGAGAGTGGCTGGAAAAACCCCGGCCACTTTTCTTGCGGCGGTCAAGAGATGGCGCTTTAGTAAAGAAAAATTAAATTAAAATACTGGCAACAACACAGAATCCAAGACGTTTTGGTTGTTTTGATTTAATATGGTGCGTATTTTATAACTAAAACGTCTTGGATTCTGCGTTGTTGCCAGTATTTTAATTTAATATTTCTTTACTAAAGCGCCATCTCTTGACCGCCGCAAGAAAAGTGGCCGGGGTTTTCCTAGCCACTCTGTATCTTGAAAAATTACTGAAATGTTAGCTAAGGCCTGCTCAGTCAAACGCCCTGTATGACAAAAATTAATACTAAAATTTAACTTTTGCTAAACTAAGAATTAACACTAAAAGATAATTTGCCTGTTTCCCACAATGCCACCTACAAATATGAATTTTTAATTTATACTATACTAGGGATGCAGCGAGGAACACTTTTTCAAAAGGCTGGGTACCAGGTACCCGGCCTTGCCGAGAGGTCGGGTACCGGGTTACCCGGGCCAGGTACCAATTTTTTTTTATGAACTTTACTTCTTTTACAGATAACTACGGTTTTATATTGTAGAGCATATAGATGTATTTATGAAGCAAAACGTTTATTTAATTTGCGGTATTTAACATTTAAATAGTATTATTTATTAGCGATGGTGGCAACAAAACATGAGACTATATCCAATTTTGGCTGGTCTAGCAAAAAAAGTACCTTTCAGCACCTGCAAGCAGCGTCTATAGCAAAAGGTTTTGCTCAGAAGCGGGCAATGTTATTGAAGGGAAAAGAAATATGTTACTTCCAAAAAATGCAGAATCGTTAATAATCTTGCACCTTGCCCCTGTTAAATTTTAATTATTAGTTTTATTACATCATGTTTCATATTTAATGATTTAATTATTTGTTTATATACATACATGCTTATGTATAATAATTATTAATTACTATTGAAACTAAACCAAAATAATAAAGAATAAAGTGTTAAATTTTAATTCAAAAAAAAAAAAATTTTAGGTACCCAGTAACCGGCCGGGTACAAGATCGCTACCCGGCCAAACCGGGTATCTGCCAAAATTAGCCGGGTAGGCCAGGTACCGGGTAATAGCCAGGTACGGGCGGCATCCCTATACTATACTTAAAGACGACCAACTTTTATTTTTATAGTTTAATAATATTCTTATTTTTAGGCCAAAACTCTACAATCTTGCTCCGCAATAATATTCGGAATTTGGAATCATGACTCTACTTTAACTAACCTTATGTAAATTACATAGTATTCTGAAGATTTTTTAAATCTCCACTTTTAATAACCTTTAACAATTACTTCGCAAACAAGATGTTTTGCAATGTGGCTGGCAAAACGACTAATGTCAAAATGTCAAACGTGCTATCAGCAGCTTTCTGTAAATATTTGGTTTTTTTAACAAATAAATAAGTAGGAGAATATTCAGGTAACTTAACTAAAGGACCCTATTGTTAAGTTAACATTTGTTTCAAAAATACCCTTATTTAAGCTGTTACCTATCTACAGCTAAGATCAAACTTCTATTAGTCTACTCATTAATATAGATACACCAGCTTAATAATATTTAATTGAATAAAATGGAACATTCCAACAATAAATTAGTCAAATGCTAGTTGTTTGTAAATTTTTCAGGTCAAAAATTATTTATCGAAAAGTACAATCCTTTTACACCTTCTATTACAATGTTTGTATATTTTATATGCAACAGTAATCTAAGAAAATGATAAGAAATTTGTTTTTTTTTGTCAGTAACAGGAACCAATATCCACAAGTCAACATAACTAATTTTTGGTTAAAAAAAAGAGGTATTTCTGTAAAATAAATTCTATGCCACCTTTCCTAATATAATAACATGCGAAAACCTGGTAGGTGGCATGTAGCCAAATACTGTAGTATGGAATTTACCTGTGTGATAATCATGACCACCTAAATTAATATCGACTGAGTCGGTTATTATTAATCTGGGATGCCATGTTAATATCAATAATTACGAGCGACGGCTGTTGGCTACATTTCTAATGTTATACTGTAGTACTTTAACCACAGCAAGTTATAAAAAAAATATGCAGTGTGCTATATCCATATGCAACGTGGATTCACTTTGATTCACGTTCAGCGTTTTATTTGGTCAAATTATGTCACGTGGCCATTCATAAACGTCAATTGTAGCAACTTCTTCTCCTTGATCACGGTGCTATACAGGCTGAGTCAAGCTATACGCCTTTTTTTTTTAGTGAATTTATTATTAGGAATATATTCAAAATTTTTGGTGTGCATATGTTTCGAAGGGTGCTCTACAACCTGGCGCAGTCAGTTTTTTGATTGGACGTCAAATGTCAAAATAGCGATTTTCAACGGTTTATTTTTAAATGGAACGGTACGACTTTTTTTGACTTAAACGATGCTGT
The DNA here is from genome assembly GCA_958336395.1 of Ctenicera cuprea. Lineage (NCBI taxonomy): Eukaryota > Metazoa > Arthropoda > Insecta > Coleoptera > Elateridae > Ctenicera > Ctenicera cuprea. The sequence continues at coordinate 37,300,918 of OY284486.1, forward strand.
ATGATGTTTACAATATGATCCTTACTGAATTTTTTCACAATTTTCAAGATTCAGCCTTAAAATATGCATTCATTATGTTAGTCTAGTAGGCCGGAACCTGCGGAACGTACTTTGATGTAATCACAAAACGATTTAATGGTTGTCAGTATGCATAGTGGAATCGCTACTTTAATAAACATAAAGAAACAGAAACTCGGATATATAGATTACATTAAATAATAGTTACTTCAATATTGGGATAACATCGAATGAAAACTATAAGATTATAAACTAAACAAAATTTAAATAAGAAACTAATTAGCTTTTATCCAACAAGAAACTCGAAGAAGTGGAAATGTTTACTTACAAGCAATTGTCTCATCAAAAGTTTACTTATTTTACGCAAAAACAGGAGGACGCGTGCGTACGTACTGGCCTACTAGACTAACATAATGAATGCTTATTTTACAGCCGAATCGTAAAAACTATGAAAAATTCAGTAAAGATCATATTGTAAACATCATACAGCATCGTTTAAGCCAAAAAAAGTCGTACCGTTCTATTTTAAAATAAACAGTTGAAAATCGCTATTTTGACATTTGACATCCAATCAAAAAACTGACTGCGCCAGGTTGTAGAGCACCCTTCGAAACATATGCATACCAAAATTTTTTAATAAATTCCTAATAATAAACTCACCAAAAAAAAAGGCGTATAGCTTGACTCAGTCTGTATAATTGCAATCCAATTATCAGTTTTCCCACCAGATACACTTTATTTTGCCTACGCCAACATTATCGTTAAAAACATCCCAAGAAACATTAACAGTAGCATTTACCAGTACACAATAAAAAACAAATTAATCAAAAACCATGAACACCATTACTCAAAAGAATTTAAAAAACTTTATTTAAAAAAGATTAACTCTCTGGATACCGAATTCAAGACCATCTATGACTATGCCTATGCCTATAGTATATGAAAACATATTCGTCTGCTAGCAGCTCCGGACTGAGGTAAAATATATTCACGTTGAGCAAGTGGGTATAGCCACAATGAAAAACATACTAACTAACAAACTCTAGCCAACGCACTTACCATGTATGTTAAAAGGTGGGTTTATGTACTATGCAGATAACTTAGGAACTTAGAACTTAATTAACTTATGAAGTAACACTAAGATTAAAATCAAGTATTATTTTCTCTTAAAAAAGAGATAGAAGCAATTGCATTTGTAGTTAAAATAGATAGTATATTGTTTTATTATAAGTTCTGATGAAAATATTACTAATTACTATAATTTCGGCATCAGTGTTAGCAACGGCAGCTTTTCACAAGAATTTGCAATTGTGAAATTGTGATTTCATCCAATGACCTAACAACTAAAACCTAAATAGTTAAGAGTTGGGAACTTCTTTGCTTAGGTTCTTAGGATCTTAGGTCTTGTATAAATTATTAGGTTATAAGTTTTTAAGTCGTCTGCATAAACCCACCTTTAATATGTCTACGTTTTGTTTATCCGAACGTTTTAAGTGGCCCATTCGATAGTCTGCTTGGATGAAATTCGAATTAAATAGGCCCACAATATGAACATAACCAATTAATACAGTAAACTGAAAACAGTTCCCAATCATCCAATTAACCCCAACAAAACTGCAACTTAGTAGTATAGCAAGACCATCCATATCAAAGTTTTAATTTAAGACTTAAATTTCAAATTTGTTTTTTCAAAGGCATTCTTCATGGATATGTATCAATATATAAAAAGAGTTCTTCGGTAATTATCCAATAGTTATTGGTTGATATATGCAAAAAGTTTTTTCTTGTTCACATTTCCGGAAAGAATGCATTTGAAAAAAGCAAATTGGAAAGTTTAAAAACTAAGAAGCGATTTGGATTCCCGTACTATACATTATTACGTTGGGCACATTTGCTATACAAAATTATGTAAAACGCGGGAGAGACCATAAACTGCTCTCAACTGAAGCATTTCATCATAATCACCATTAAAATCGTGAAGACTGCCCTCGTCTTCAGACTGCCATTCATCAGCATCAAGAAGCTTCCTTCGGCTACTCGTCTTGCCTTCATAACGTTTATCAACATCTTCTAAGAGGTCTACATTCTGCTTTCGAAAACGGCTCAGATTTACCTCCCCATCACTTTCAGCGTCAACCACATTATCAGATACTACTCGTGCAGCAGTTTCTTCGTGAACATCGTCTTCTGGATCAAAACTTACAGGTGCGGCACTTAAAATGCCAGCAATTTTTTCAGAAAGGCTTTCAGACATGTTTGATCAATTATCAACTTTCTAGTAATCTAAATGCTTGTGGTTATTAAAGTAACTGGCACACAACATAAAGATAAACTGAACATCAACAATTCAATTTAACATTGAATATAAACTGGCTTCACGTGCTTACTACCCACATGGGCCACATGAGAGACAGGAAATAAAAACCGGAAGAGAAACAAAATGCTGCCCAGCAGTCTACAATGGCGCGCGCGCTATTGCCAAGTTGATTTTTGGGCTTTTTATAACAACTAATACTAAAACGGTTTCATTAATTGCTTACTTTGGTAATATTTATTATCACAGCAAAAATTGCATTTATTTCCAAAATATAGCATTATCTAACCGACAGGAAATGCTGTAGAGTTATTTCATTATTTAGTACTCATTTGGCAATGCTGTTGAATAAATAAGCTATGGATGTGCTTCTTATTACACTGCCGGGAAGACTAAAATGTGTTTTTACTCGACCGCGTAAAAAATATTTTCGTGATAACATAAAATACTTAAATACCTGCTAAGAAATCAAATCAAAGATCAATTAAAAGACCAAATTTGAGAGAAAATTGAAGACATTCCAGGCGATATGATGCAGTGGTGTATAGTGTTTATCTTTTAGTTATAGCATTTTAAAAAGTGGCAAACCCATTCACCATTGTTGGTTGCCACCAATACTTCCTATAATTTCCTCTCTATACTAACAAAATAATAGTTATGTTGCCACATATTTCATTCTGGATGCATTTTGGATACTGTAACTTTATTTAATTTAAACTGAACTGAGTTAGGAACATAGAAATCATTGGTATCAATTCGTATTCAATGTCCTCCACATACTTGGAGCGTTATTTTTGTATATATCAATTTTTTCATTAAAATATTTATATTTCTTCTTTTTTAATAAATTGACTATTACATTTCTAAAACTGCTATAGCTTTGCCAATGAAATTTTACGAGATTGATCACTACTACTTGATTTAAAACATTTAGGTATATGCTTTGTCTCTCCTAACAAGGTTCGTAGAGATCAACTAGCTTAGTTGATTTTTACGAAGCTTGCTCTTCTAATAGCTGTTTTCTTAACCTCGATGCCATACCAAGACAGCTGAATACTTTTAGTCCTGCACATCGGCAATGGGACAACTCTTATCAAAAATTTCTATTCTATTTCTCATTCTATTTCAAGATTTGTTTTATCTAAGTCCTCTATACTTAGAGAGTTTTGTACTTGCATATAAATCCGGCTGACAATGACGACATTTCACTCGTGTCTGATGCCGACCATGAATCATAGCTACCTACTGCACGTGCACGTCTGCCGACTTTAACTTTTGCAGTATTGTGTCTATTTCAGAAGTTGAAAAGTGTTGTGATGGTGCTGTGTACTACCACTAAGCATTCAAAGCCATTTTCGGAAAGGGGAATTTGCAAAAAATGTTTAATTGCAGCAGTAAAAGGAAAGATGTTAAAACGTTTCTATCATCTGAAACATGAGGTGTATCTTTTCATGGAATATAAAAAAAAACAGTCCATGAATTTAAAAATAATGAATGGTTGTGCGACTTGGTTTTCTTGGTGAACATTACAACTCATTTAAATGAACTCAATACTCAGCTACAAACCCACGGAAAATTTGTTCAGGAGTCTTTTCAAAACAAACTCTACCTTTGGCAGAAGCAACTTCGAGAAGGTAATGCTTAGCATTTTCCTACACTGGTTACTCAAGGCAAATTTAATGGAAATGTATTGATAGATGAACTGCAGTCTCTTGAATGAAGAGGAATTTGTTTCAAGATTTCAAAATTTTCGAAATCAAGAATTTGTGTTCAACATATTTTCTGGACCCTTTACTGTTGACGTGGATAATGCTCCGCTATTACTTCATATGGAATTGATATAACTTCAGGAAAACATGGAGCTAAATGAGAAATTCAAAAGTTACTTTAGAAGAGTTCTATAGAAAATATTTTCAAACTGAAAAATACCCAAATATTGCAAGTTTTGTTAGAAAAATAATGAGTTAGTCTGGCAGTACCTATTGCTGTGAACAATTTTTTTAGAGATGAAAATATTAAATCCAAAACTGTAAGCCAACTTACTGACTTTAATCTGGAAAATAATCTGCGTATTGCAGCAAGTAATATTTCTCAAATATGGACTGTCGCGTTAATGGTATACAAATACAAGGATCGCATCAACTTTTTATTTGGGTTTGATATGAGCACGACAATTATGTTTTTTCACATTTTTGCCTGGTTTAGATGATGGTAAATTAACACTTTAAACGCCACATCGGACGTAAGCGTCCGACACCGCATACTATTATCAGGCCACGTCGGTCGCTGGCGTCCGACGGTAGACTGATACATAATAGGAAATATAAATCTGCAGCCTAGAAATACAGCATGCTTGTTTTGCGGGTGGCCTGGTAACATGACAAAGTGTTCTATAGCTCGGTAGCCACGTGACTGTCGGACGTATACGGCCGCAGTGGCCCCGGAAATATTTTTTGGTATTGAGATATTCAAGACATTCTGAACGGAACCTTTTATTTGAAAATTATTATAAGCGAAATAAGGTACATGAAAATAAATTTGGAGGATACAAGCTAACTGAGATTATTTCTACATAAACCTTCAGGAGTAATACAAATAAAAAAACATACTTAGGTGGGGTTTTTAGGGCGAAATTATTGGTTATTATCAAGACATGATGCGTGGCCCAGTAAAAAGTTTTCGTTGTCTTTATTGTGGCGTTTAAAGTGTTAAGTGAGCTGCAAAAAATTCAAAATCGGACTATGAGATCTATTTTATCCTGTAATAGATACACATCTGTAAAACACATGTTAAGTAAACTTCAATTTACGAATATAAAGCAAAGATTAACTTTAAGTGCTCTTATGTTTGTTTTTAAACTTAAGAATAATATATTGCACTCTAACAATTGTTTATCATATTTTAGAGATGTAAATAACTATAACACTAGGAGAAAATATGATTTTATTATTGCTAAAACCAAAATAAAAGATATATGGTGTAATTTAAAACAAAAAATTATACACCAAAACATGTGCAAAAATTGAGGGGTAAACTGCAGGCTAAAATTTGTGAACCGACTTCCCCTTAGTTTGGAACTTTCCCCATTTCCCCCCAACTTCCCTAGATCTACCCTCGGATTATCCTTTACTTTGGGGGGAAGTCACAAAAGTCCAATACCATTTAAAAAATTATGCATTGTGCAATTTCCTGTTAAACTGGAAATGCATTAAAATATTAGTGCTATCCACAGAAATCAATAATTACACATTAGAAACCTATATATTTTTTACTTTTTTTAAATGTTTATTTGCCTGTCAACAATGTAATACTTAACTTAATAAATTAATGTCAATTTGTACTTATTTTAATACTGTGCGTGAATCATATCTTATGGCAGTGAAAAACAAAAAGTATTACTTCAGTTCTTGTAACTTTTTTCTCATGTACATATCAATTTGAGTGTAGTCTAACAAAATATTGCGGACTGTTTCATGAAGTATTGCAGGCCACTGATCATCAAGACGCCGTAATTTATTAACAGCATTGCAGGTTTCACCAAGCATTGCGCCTATATGTGCTTTGGCTTTTTGTCTTAAAAGCACATCTTCCTAGAAGAAAAAAATAGTTTAATAAATTTAATTAATATACACAGCAATACCTGAGGTACAGCTCCTCTTTTCCATTGCAATGCTTCTTTTATTACAACACTTCTTAAAGCAGCATCGGCAGATAGGAGCCACTTTTTCGCACTTTGTTCAGTAATTTTCTGACCAACATCTAATTGCAAGCGTACAAGTAATGGCTGTAGTAGAACATTAGGTAAAGACCATAATACAAGATCACTTAAACTTTTATATTCCTGATTAGCTGCTTGAATATCTTCATCAGTTATCTGCATTTAAAACGAATTTAAAATACAAAGTTGTAAAAGAAATAAAAATTAAAAACAGATTTTAAATTAAAAAAAAATGTTTTAAATTAAAAAAAATAATATTAAACGCAAGTATTTATCAAAATTTGAATACTTTTACTCACCTCTTTTCCATTGATAAAACGTAAACCCCAATGTGAAAGCCTGTATATCGCATAACCTTCCCATTTTTTTTGTACAATGGGATTTCCTTCGTCATCTATTACTAGCGAAGAAAGACCCTGCACTTCTGCCAAAGCATTCAGTTGTCCAAAATGTTGTATATTAGTATCTTTGAATACAAAGTTATCAGCATTGGGAAAACGTTGCTTGAGTTTATTTAGTATTGTGGTAATAGAATTAAAATTGGCATAATTAAAATTTACAGTGTTGACATCCTTAGCTTTCGACATACTCCATGGCTTATCAATAAATCTTAATGCCCCTTGACCGTAAATATTTAAATGTCGACCACAAATTTCTATCAAATAATCTCCACCTGCCATAAATAACATTTTCGATTATTAACTGTTCAGCTTATTAAAGTAATACAAAATTTACACATCTTAGTATTAATAATACATAGACAGGGTTTTTCGGGAAAGTTGAACTATATGCAAAATGCATGGGATATTATGTTTTTTCAGTTTTTATGTCCCCAAGACTCTATTATTGTTATTTTCTGTTATAAATGCCGTTTAGTCAAAAAATAATAATTGTTACATTTAACATTAAGCAAAAAATCTAAATAAATTCAAAACGTGTCCTTTTAATCCAACAGCAATTTCTAATGTATCGGTAACAACATGATTAAGAATGCTCCGAAACAACTTTTTTGAAATTTTTTTGATTAGAACCTGGGAGTTCTGAATAGAAGACAGCATGCTTAAGCACGTGGCTACCAAGACATTAGAAAATAGTATTGTTACTTTCAAATAAAAAAGACAGGTTTTGAATTTATGACTATGATTTAAGATTATTGCTTGATTTTCAATGTTAAAATTCTTATATTTTGACTAAACGGCAATAAATAACAGCTAGTAACAATAATACAGTTTAAATTCTTAGCCAAAGTATCCTGGAAACCAAAATTCTGGATAACTATATTTTCCCATGCATTTTGCATATAGTTCAACATTCCTGAAAAACCCTGTATGTAAAAGGTGCAACCAATTAGATCTACCACTTTATAATTCTTCATCAACTTCAATTACATCAAAATTCTCACCTTGTTCACGATCCTTTTCAGCAGGTTGATCAGTCGGAGATGGTTCTTTTTTTGGTTTAGCTGTTACAGGTCTATTACGAATTCTTGAATGGGATGTTCTTGTTGTAGCAGCACTTTTGATAGATCTACTATTTTTAAAAGAACCAGGATTACTTATGTCACTCTCTGATGTGGTACTCGGTGCTGTTGCATTTGATGCAGAAGTATTTGTTGATATGTTACTGCAGGTATCAGTTGCTGGATTTAACGCTGAACTGGTTATTTTCAGTTCTTCGTTAGGAGTTGCTAATCGTGAGTTGCTGTAAAGAAATTAAAGTCATTTGATCAAATAAATTGCAATATCTACAGTGAATTCCAAGTGAGGTGGGACATGGCGATGGCAGTTTAACATGTAAAAGTACTGAATTAGTTGTATATTATGCCCCTAGAAGAATTTTAATGCTTGCAGTCATCCTAAATGAAAAAATAACATTTTTTTTACATCACCTGATGGCAATTTAGTTGAGATTCAGCTCTGTGAGCAAGAGATTGGGAGTTCAAACCTTGAGGTCTACTTTTTTATATATTTTTGTAATTGTAAAGAGACAATCAAGTTTATACTATTTTATTAAAATTTAATAATTTTTATTTTTGAAGGTTACATAACATAACAAAACTAAAACGAAAAGTTAACGATAAGTTTTTCACAGCATTAGGTACATTAAGTGAAGCCCATAAATTGCACTGCTATTTTACAAAATAACTAAAGGTAAACATTTAATTTTAGTCTAACGCCTAAATAATTTAAAATCTATTTTAAATTGAAATTAATGTTCAACACGAATACTTTGTTAATCTGCGATTTTTCACAAACTGGAATTATGTAGCATTAAAAAATAAGAATTATTCATTTTAAATAAAATAATATAAAACGAATTCTTTTTACAATAATAAAAAAATGCAAACCTTATCAAGGTTTGAACTCATAATATCTAGCTTACAAAGCAGAATCTCTACCTGTGCGCCACCAAGACAACCAAGGGTTTATTTTGCAACCGACTATATCAATGCACTACAGACGAGATTATTATTAAATAATTTATTTAAAGCATTACTTGTATTAAATTTTCAACTAAATCGCCGTCAGGTGATGTAAAAAATATAATTTTTCTGTTTAGGATGACTGCAAACATTAAAACTCTTCGAAGGGCATAATATGCAACTAATTAAGTTTTTACATGTTAAACTGCCCAATTGAAATGTGTGTTAAATAGGCATGGTTCCTTTTATACCTATTCTCAAAACTGTATTGCAGATGGCAGAGAGTCTAGGAAACTTCGCCCAAGGACTACAACTCCCAACGCTATAAAAAGCCCACAATGCCCAAAGAACGTCTACGACATCAAATGGCTGGAAAGGGACACATCGCCCACGACGGCCACAAAGCCCAAAAATAGCTAGAAACGCCCAAACTGCTACAGGTCCATAAATCCTACTGTGTCCCTAAATCCTACTGTGTCCACAACGCCCAATTACTATTTTGTAGAACCGTAACGCCCAAAAAAGACCCATAATGCCCAAAAAATACCCATAATTCCCATTTCCGCTCATGTAAAATCGCTCTTGTCAATCAGAACTAATGAGAAATGCAACGCCCAACATTCCCGCATCGAGGGTTTCCAAGCGGCCTTTAATTAAAGGAACAAGAAAAGGTTTTTTTAATTCACACTAAATTCAGTGTTTTGGGAGCCAATATAATTTACGGAATTTGAAATAAATAATCGTCTTTTAATGGAAAATCTTAAACCAAATTTGTGCCGGAGCTGGCTCTTCAATCAAAATTGAGATATGAGCAGAGTCTGGATTTTAGACAAAATGAACTTTTCTTGTTTTTTAGGCATACCCTTAAAATTTTATATACATATATGGGTTTCTATAAAATAGGTGAATTTAAACTGTATTTGTCATCGCCTTAATTGCCTAAAATAGAATTTAATGAACTATTTTCTTTTTCAGCGCCTAAAAATGACTGAAAGCAATTTTTACGACAAGTTAACAATTTACATGTAGTCATCTCCAGCCAGTACTAGCCGCCCGCTCCAGACTCAATGCGTTGGTTACGTAAAGGCGCTAAGATAGTTAATACGCTCACGACCTCAGATCAAAAATGGTTATAACAACTTTATTTATAGTTATCAAAAAAAAATGCAAAAAATGAAAAATTTTTTTTTTTTATAGAATAGTTGACAGGCATAGCAAAAAAAATTTTGACCTGCTAATATATTAACAATTTAATATTTCTAAAAATATTTTTACATCACTTGATTATACTTATTAAGAGCTATCAAATAATATGACAATTTGTATTGATTGGATATTTTGTTTTTGAGTAATCAGGCATTAAAGTTAAAATATTCATAAATTCATAACGGCCTTCATTTTGAAGATACAGCATTTGATTTGTCTTTAGATGCACTACAACGCTATGTATTCAAAACTTCAAAAGATGTTTAGGAAATAATTTATATCAGAAAAACAGGTCTAATTTCCGTTTTCGGTTCCACGACTTTCCAAAGAACTACCTGCAACTAAAACACTTCCACACACCAAATCTTATGAAAATCGACCAAGGGGTTCTGGAGATATAGGGAAACAAACGCACCCACACACGTTTTTGATTGTTAAGTGGTAACAAATAAATTTCAAAGTACACTGCTGCGATTGTGGTAGGCTATTTGCATTCATGGCCTGCTCATATAATGAAGTTTTTCGCGTTTTCTCGAAAATTTTATTATGCAAGGGTATGCAAGTTTTATACCATTGAGAAGAGACGAAAATTCTGTATCAAAGAAAAGCAAAAAATTATTAGTTGCTATTTAAAAAAAATGAAACTTTTATTAACAGTTTTTTCTCTATCTTGATCCGTTTCAGAATTAAATAGGGGCGTAATAACTGCTGGACCACCCTGTGTAATTTGGGAATATTGGGTGTTATGTCTTCTGAGTTCTGATTAACAAGACCGATATTATGCAAGCACCAGTGAGCATTATGGGCCTTGTGTCTCTGTTGTTGACATTCTTTGGGTATTTTGTGCTTTTCATAGCGTTGCGCGTTGTGGTCCTTGGGCAAAGTATCCATGCCCCATGACAGCTAACTTAACTCAGACGCTGTAATACTTATATACAGGGTGGTCCGAAGTTTACCTTTCAAACTTCGGCAGGGAATTCCTTAGGCCATTGTAAGGAAAAAGTTCCCATAAACATGTATTCTAAAATGTGTCTGAAGGAAGCTACGGCCCCCTGAAAGGGCCAAATAAAATTTTAGTTTTAATTAATATCTCAGACACCCTTTAATATAAAATTATGAAATTTGGCATACAGTTTAGTACAAGTAAGTGCTACTATGTAGTAGCATTCAAATATAATTATTGAAACCAGAGCCGACCCAAACTGGAGGAACTGGGTCATTTATTTTTGTAATCTTCATTTTTTTTGCCAATTTAAGTCTGTAATGTGATTCTATGTTAAAAAATGCATAAAATACTCTTGATTTTCTTTGTACGCTTAGGCTATTTTAGAGAACAGCATATTTAAAGTAATCTAACAACTGATGCAATAACTGCAGTAACTCTCTTCACTTAATCAATAAATATTTGCTTCTACAAATGAAAATTGTGGTAATGGGTGAACTAAAAGCAAATTTCTAGTCTTTAGATGTTGTTGTAAATAACATATTTTGATGTGGCAATTGTGAAAACCATAAACAATAGTAAAAATCACTCGCATTTGCAGGAAATGCATACCCATAACAACAGCAAAACCAAGCTTCCTAGGAAAATTTGATCAACAGTTTATAGCTCAGTTTTCATCATAGTCATCATTTTCACGCCATTTCTGGGACACCCTATACATATTATGTGTATATTTCAAATTTGAATCAACATACCCAATACATGTTTTTATATGACATTAAAAAACTCCATCATTGAATATGGATCAAAAATGATTTATTAGTCTTGAACTTCCCAAATAAATTTGTAAAAATAGAACAAAAAAAAGAAATTGTGCAATAACAATTTTTGCTAATAAAAAAATCTAATAATTATGTTGTTCACAAATAGTGCTGAACTAAATCTATACAACTTTATAAAAATATTATATCTAGCAACTTACTGATTTGGTATAGTTACTGCCTTTTCTTTGCAATGCTCAGATTCTGTTGGCACTTTCTCATCCTCTTCTGTATCAGAACTACTTTCGTTTGATTCGCTATTTGAATCATTGGATTCGCTGTTGCTTAATAAAGAGCTTACAGAACTATCAACATTTGGTCCAATACTTGACAGACTTCCTGACAATTTAATACTACCCTCTTTTGAGGTACATGAATCATTTTTTTGCTCCATTTTATTTATAATAGGAACTAGGATGGGTGGAAGTCTAAAGAATTCGCTGCTGGAAGCATTTGATGAAGATGTGTTTTGGGAATTTTCTGTATCTTGTGATGAAGTTCGGACTATATTTAACTTTTTATCTGGTAAAACAGGCACTTTAGTTGTATTACTAATCATACGAGGTTTAGTACGTGGAACACTATTCTTAAATTCGGGTTTTCCTAAAGACGTTAATATAAAATCGCAGTCTGGTTTCAAATTTCTTGAAACATTTACAACATTAGATGTTTTGGCAGCTAAGCACTTTGTTTGAGATCTAAGGAGTTCCCAATTTGTTCTTGCATTAGATATAACTTCCTCTCTTCGAACATTTAAGCATACATCACTTGTTAAATCCATAAATGCTGCATTAGAACTCTCTTTATTTCGTCTCCATGCCATAGCTGCTTTTCGTACTTGATCAGTTATTTGCATACTATTTAAAATTGTAAGGTGTGGTAGATAAGACACTAGAAATGATACACAGTCTCCTCCTAAGGATATGGGGTTGTTATCAACTGCTATTTCTCGTACATTTGTTGCTTTTGCTAGGCTACACATATCCTCAACTCTGCAAAACAAAAATATTATTGAAACATTTAATTTCACTTTTTTTTTACTATGGTGAGATTTTATCTAAAATATAAAATACAGTAATAAAAAAAAATAAAATTGTCATTTGAAACTACTTTTTGGTCTGTAAATAAAAAAAATGAATACTCGCTATTGCCTAGTTATATGGAAACCAAAATAAACATAAGATTGAGCAATATAAATTGATTTATGAATAAAACACTTTATATTACTTCAACAATATTTATTTATTTAAACCTTATACTTATTTCGACATGTTTACATGTCATTATCAAAGGTAATATTAAAAAGTAAACAGTTGGTAATAATGGTGATAATAGAACTTGGTGACTTGATCTTGATTCAGTGTTTGCAGATGATTTCAGCAATAGAAAATTAACAAACGTATGGCACTGGCTTCAGAAAATTTACAAATGGCTTTACCAGAATGTTATAGCTGTTATCGCGATCTCCTGAATTAATATCAACTGACGTCTCTATACGACCTGTCGTAATAAGCTTTTTGCAACAAATGCTACATGCTGCAGAGGCGTTACTTACGGTGCCTGACATGTGCTTCAATGATGTCATATTTGAGGTTAAGTTCGTGATTGGTTGGCGTTAAATAAACAATGGACAAAACAAGTCGCTAGTACTTTCTTACTTATTTACAATTTTAAACAGTGTGTTGGTTTAGCAGTAAAAGCGTGGTTAGCGGCCCCAGTTCAAATCCCGTGGCAAACCTATTTTTTATTTAAGGGTCTTGAAAACATGAAAAAACCGTATTCGTTTATGCCTAAAAACGAATAGACTACATTATCAACATTTATTGAAACTTTTAATTGTTACTTATGCCGTTTTGAATGTTTAGTGTTTGATATTTTAATTAAATAAAAACGTATTTCAAGTTACCTTTTTTAAATAAAAAAAAGAAACAAATTAATAAAAATTATAGGCATACGGCCAAATAGCAGTGAGATGTAAAAAAAAATTAGTAAAAAAATTTAGAAAAAACAGCAAGTCTTCCATGGGATTTGAAATGGGGCAGCCAGATTACGAGCCCACGCCTTCACCGCTAAACTAACTAGTCGTTTAAAATTTTTTCCATTATGCGAGTTAAATGAGTCAAGGTTACCAACTGACATTTATCATGCACGTTTCTAGGATAAAAATATTAAATATTAAAAATAATTTACAATGCTCACTTGTTAATTATTTAAAAATGGTTAATACAAGCAATTATGGTAAAATAATAAACGGCACAACTATAATAGCAGCTCCACGATTTGGTAACTAATCATCGACATGTTGTGCTTGTTTCATAGGCGACTGCATTTAGGTTTTTATTTGATCGCTCTGAATAAGCGACTTACTGATTAAAAGCTGCAAATGATACCTACTACTACTATAAAAAATAGTTCAAGAAAATTCCTATTTTATCAATATTACATATAGTGTGTGGATAAAATATGGAACAAATTAAATATCTCCCGAAATATTGTATTTCTGTAAAAACGCTCAGACACGTAGACTTCAGTTTTATCCCCCCCCCCCCACATTTTAAGCATATTGCTGTTGCTAAAGGGTCCGTGACATGGCGCAGTGACTTAATCCTTTTTTTTTTTAATGAAACAGTATGCCGTGTGACGGCAAGAGGAATTTAAAGCACTGTTTTTTTTACAAAAATCGACCAATATTATATGGATAACTGTTGTTTCAGTTGGATATCTCAGAAAACAAATTTTTTGAAACAAATCTAGTGTGCGATTTTTAGTGTTGTTTAAATTTTGACTTTGACGTTTACTCAAATTAATTATGTCAAGTTTCACTTGATAATTTGATTGTAATGGGGTTGAGCAAAACTCAGTAAAATAGAATTCTTGTCTTGGTTGGCTGTGGTAGTAAAACTAGAACTTAAGAAGAAGTATCCCACTTATTCAACTTTCAAGTATCCAAATTAGCAATAGTGATGTAAAATTTCATGAAATTTATTCTTTGTTGCGAATATTCGCGAAATTTTGGAAATTTTAGGGAACTTTAGAAAATTTTGAATGTATTGTTTTTAAGCTCACACTTATATAATTTGCGATAAATAATGCGGTATCAACACTGCGCTCGTGCATGAACCTGTTTTTGACCTTTTGCATTGGGTACTTGAGTACTTCCCCTGCTAGGAATGTGCATTGAAAAGCGAATATTCGTTTTCAAGGTAGCCAATATTTCCAAAAGTTTCCAAATGTTCGTTTGCGAATATTCGCGCCTCACATCACTATTAGCAAACAATTGTTCGTTCAACAGCTCAGTACAAACAAAACTAAAAATTGCACCCTGGATTTGTTCCAATTAAAACGGTTACCATACATTACCAGTCCACATTTGTCGTATCCAAATACAAAGTAGTTTGAATACTATTCAAGCTACTTTTCTTCAAAAAGTAGTTGTATTCGAATACTTCTATTTTGCCGGGATTCGAATGTTTTTTTTCTTTGCTTGTATTCTGTATTGATTACAATTTTCCAGATTCTTTCTATTCATGGTATTTACAAATATCGTATTCAAATCCAAATGAATAGAAATATTCAATTTTAGAAACTGAATCAATTTATTTAAAATACGATAAATTAATCTAAAAATTCCTTTTATTTTATTAAAGAAAGGAATCACAGTATTTGAAATAATAAAATCAAATACAACTATTCTTTATATTTTATGTAAAACACACATTTGTATTCTAACGACAAGTCTCGAAAAAGGTAAAAGGACATCTGCCGCGGAAGACAATATAAAAGATTCTTTTTTAATTTAATGAACCAATTGACATAGAAACAGCATTTGAACAAAGCATGACAAAAAAAGAAAAATCAAAATGTAAAGTGCAACTACAATTTAAAAATATTTAGAAGATAAAAATAAAAATTTGAAAATGTTAAATAATTATCTCATCATGAAATCAATTTTAGAATGCTGCGCTACCCTCTTACCCACCCGTGGAAAAACTATTTTCATTTGCCAATATCATTCATAGTTGCCGGTCTACAAACACAAGTGGCAACATAAATATACTTGGTCAAATTCAAGAGACCAAAAATCAGTGATAGACTACATCATCACAAATCGAGCAATACTCCCAAGTCAGATACTCGATATCCACTCATTAACATCACCAAATGTCGAATCAGATCATAATTTGGTCCTAGGAAAGTTACGACTAGACTTAATTCCACAGAAGAGGAAGCAACCAATAATAGTTGAGAAAATTAATATCGAATCGTTAATGGATTACAGCACCCGACATCTGTACCAGAATAGGCTAATGGATAAAATTGATGCCAATTCCACAAACACAACAGATGACATTGAAGAAAGCTGGAGCAAGATAAGAAACAACATAAGAGGAGCACCAGAAGAGGCACTGGGAACAAGAACAACAAACATTAACGCCACCTATAACAAAAAACCGTGGTTCACAGAAGAGGTGAAACTATTAGCGGAAGAAAAGTAGAAAGCTTACCTGCGCTGGAGAAGTAGTAAGAACGAACGAGAACACCAGCAATATATAGAAATACGAAACAGAACAAATGCAAGAATACATGAGATAAAAAAGGATTACTGGCAATGCTTCACAAAGGATATGGAGAATGATCTGTATGGAGCCCAGAGAAAAGTATGGAAAATGTTGATAGGCATGAAGAAACCTGTGAGCGAATATAAAGAACTGATTGTAATAAATACAGAAGAATGGGTAGAGCATTTTAGGCGATTGTATAACAGTAATGACGCCCAGATAGAAGATACAGATAACACGAGACTTAATGATGAAGTAGAACAAATAACAGTGGACAATAACTCAGTGAAAGAACTAGTAGGAAAATTAAAGAACAGAAAAACTCCTAGCGAGGATAATATACACAACGAACTACTTAAATATGGTGGTGATAAGATAGTAGAGGAGATGACTACACTCTTCCAGAAGATACTAGACGAAGGTACAATACCGGATGAATGGAGAAGTAGCGTGACAATTCCAATCTTCAAAAATGGAAATAAAAGAGATCCCGGAAATTATAGAGGCATAACACTGCTTGGTTCCCTATCAAAAATATTTACGAGTTATATAAGAACAGTAATATCCAAAAACATCTCCATACAAGCAGAACAGCGAGGATTTCGGCAAAATAGATCGACCACAGATGCAATTTTTAAAGTACGCCAAATTAAAGAGAAAGCAATAGAGTTCGGAAAACCTGCGTACATATGTTTTATTGACATGGTCAAAGCATTTGACAGAGTCAGATTAGAGGACGTATTGGATATACTGAAACACAAGCACATCCCAGAGAAGATAAGACGAATCATAAAACAACTAAACACAAACAACAGAACAAAGATACAAGTCAACAAACAGCTAACGCCGGAAATACAAATAAATGCTGGAATCAGGCAAGGAGATAGCCTAAGCCCCCTTTTGTTTAACCTTATAATGAACAAGATAATAGAAGAAGTGAAAAATACAAGTTCGGGCTACAGAATGGGTATTAAAGAGATCAAAATAATATGTTATGCTGATGATGCGGCAATAATATCAGAAAACGAGGATAACCTACAGCGGCTATTGCATCAATTCCAATCTACGGCGAAGAAGTACAATATGGAGATAAACACAGACAAAACTAAAACTCTCGTGGTATCTAAAGCACCCATTAGATGCAAACTCGTAGCTAACGACAGGCCAATAGAACAGGTCAGAAAATTCAATTACTTGGGTGTTGAGATCACTAGCGAAGGAGATTTGAGGACAGAAGTATTTAAGCAGGTCAGTAAGGCAGCATCTATCTCCGGCTCCATGAAACAAGTCGTTTGGAAAAACAAATATATGGATATCGAGAGCAAGGTCAGAGTATACAAAATGTGCATAAGACCAATAATGACGTATGGTATCGAAACGCGTGCTGACACGAAAAGAACCAAGACACTGCTACGAACGAATGAAATGAAAATTTTAAGAACGATTGCAGGTAAAACACTATGGGATAGGGAAAGGAATGAAACAATAAGAAATACATGCGCAACGCAGGATGTAGTCAGATGGGGTAGACAAAGGCGCAGAATGTGGAGAGAGCATGTCCAAAGAATGGAAAATGATCGAATTGTGAAAATATGCATGAATGGCAAACCATGTGGTTCCAGACCACCAGGACGACCACCAAAAAGGTGGAAAAACAGCTGGACATCTGAATCGCAAGAGAATATAATCTGAATCCTCAAATAAACAGGTCTGTGACCTACATGAAAGAAGAAGAAGAAGATTCATAGTCCACGAAGGCATGCACTAGGTGATGACCTGCTTGAAACTTTGGTGTTGTTAAAAGCAAATAAATTTTAAATAAAGTGTTTTTAAAACAGTTTTTGAATACAACATTTTCTTTTGTATTGGTGTTTTGCTTTATTTGCAGCTTGTAGAATATTGTGTTGTTAAATTAAATATTCTTTTAGGTATTCACATCAAATGAATCATTCTATTCGAATATTTTGTATTCAAATACTTGGTATTCGAATACTTTTTTTTTTCAAATATTCAGTGTTCATATGCAAATACTTTTTTTTCTGTATTCTACCCAGCTCTGGTCACGTGATCCTTTAGCAACAGCAATATGCTTGAAATGTGGCTGGGATAAAACTAAAGTTTAGGTGTCCGAGCGTTCTTACAGAAAAATAATATTTCGGGAGATATTAAATTTGTTCCATACTTTGAATTAAAACTGAAATACTAAGATATTACATTATAGTAAAAGACGTTTCCTATAGCAAGCCATTTACCCTGAAATATAAAAATAAAAATAAAATTTAAATAATTCCAAAAAATGCATAAATTAGAAGTTTAGAACAAAGTGGCATATTTATATGGGTTCATCAATATTCACTGTCCCCTTAATAAAAACTATTTTGATATGTGTGATATGGAAAGTCACACAAATTCATTACTGAATGACTACAAAAGTTGGATCAACAGTGCCATATAGTATAGTACACAACAATATTTTCTTCAATGAATTAAATAATAACATACTTACATTTGCAATTCATTGTTACTTAAAAACAATTTTTGTAAACTAGGTGTTTCACCAAATCCTAATAATTTCTTAAGTCTATTCCTTCTAAGATTAAATTCTTGTAGTGACACTAAGCCGTTGAGGTCAGAAGCACCAATATTCCGAATCTGATTTCCAGCTAAATTCAAAACTTTCAACTGACTTAAACTTGATAATCCATTAACATGTACAATTTGATTTCCATGAAGATCTAGTACTTCTATTTTAATTAAATTTTCTAGACCTTCTATCCGTTTAATCCTGCAAAATGATAACGATAAAAATTGTTATGTTAATAATTAAAGATGTGTGACAGTTCATTACTTAGAGGTAAATCATAGTAAAAATAGGTATATCCCAAGAAAAATTACATGTAAAATTACTTTAGCTAGTTTACATAAAATCCCAAAACATCAAAATTATATTAATTATATATGATGTGATATTAAATGTACAATGATATTTTACTAGTTTGTGTACAATATACTGAATTACAGTAGGATTATAATTTAGGGCTATAAAAGAGATATAAAGATAAAGAAAGTTTTCTAAAATAAATTCACTTTGAACAATTTATGAAGTAAAGAAGTAGTATTACCTATATAACATTAAGTTTGCACGTCTTTAGTACTATTAATTTATAATTGAAATGTTTGTAAAAACATTAAAACTCCTCAAAACGTTTTAATTTCTTTGTCACCTCACACAAGGAAACTTCATACAACAATGAAGTTAATAGAATAGAAAAATAAAAATAGGTTTACAGTTTATTTATAGGCATGTTGCATGTCAAGTGATCTTGAAGTACAAGTTGAATTTAATATAATTTGTATAAATATCCATTTGCATGCTAAACATTTCACCAGCCAAATAAGTATGCAGACCTCCTTATTTATGGATGTTATGCAAGGTCAATAACACGAACATAAAACTTTATGTCATAAAGTACTAACTAAATACGTAGAAAGGTTAATGTCTACTTTCAGTAAGGAGCCTTTTATTACTAATAAAATTAAAAATAATTTAGATAAAGGAAAATTGCTTGCAAACATTTCTATAATACACAATTTTAGTGTTTCGCAAGAACCTTTTTTTTTTTGTTTATAATAAATTAATATTCAGGTATAGTTTAAAACCAATAAATACGGGAAATTAAATACAATATAAGTAACAAAATCAATTGCGAGAAATAAGTACTAACCTGTTTTTTCCCATTAATAATACTCTGAGATTTTCCAGTCTATCTAGGCAGTGAATTTTTTCTAATTGATTATCATAAATATCTAAAAACACTAAAAAGGGGAACCCCTGATGTTTAAATCCTTCTAAATTATTAATTAAATTGTGCTGAAGTGAAAGTAATCTTAGGTTGGCCTCATCTTCCAAAACTGGGAGTACAGTAAGGCCTCGCCTATCTAAACTAATTCGATCGGGATTCTTTTCCTTCTCTTGCGGTGTTCGTAATATGTGAACTGTTCCATCAGGATAAGGTTGCAATGAAATGCACTCTGATGTGTACAAAGAATCATGGCCTTTTATAGCACCTGAACTCAATGTACTATTTGATCGCTTATATATCTTTCTCGAAACTTCGGCAGATGGCAAAGCGGGTTCGATGGTCAAGAAATTTTTGTCCGTAGAAACTTTATCATATTCAGTAGATGATGTGGATATACTGCCTCGAATACGAAACACCCTCTTCCTCTCCTGCAGATATTTAAAAACTGTATGTAATTTATTTATAATTTAAAAAAAAACGTGTTGTAGTTTAGTAGGTAATAAGTATTCTAGATAAAGTACCCACTTCCTGAAACATGTCTTAATTATTTTTTTATTATGCTTCGAGGTACAACAATTTTTGAGATTTTACAGACCCTTTGTTCAATAAAACAAAAAAGAAATGAATCCATGTTGCGAAAAAACATTCTAGGCTATTAGTTAAAAAACACAAATACTTAATAAATATCGAAGAGGAAGAAAGGAGACTAGAGAATTGTAATGTGGGGTATCCTAATCCTTAAATATAAAGCTGAATTAACTTACAAGAGATGCAGCACTACTGCTAATTGGCATTTACATTCAATATGTCCTTTCATTAGAAAGTAATTTCAAAATGAACACTATTTTAGTTATTAATCACATTTCGCTTTATATTTTCACACAAAGAAATCAACTACAGCAATAATTTTGACAGTTGTGTTTGTTGTGGTTATGTAACATAACCTGAAATTCAAAGTTTTGGGTCTATGAAATTGAGATTTAGAAACGTCTTAAATACTTACCCTCTATAATATGACTGTTGCGAATATATGTTCTTTATTAAGTAGTATGAACAGAAAGTTGTTACAGACTATTTATTTTTCCAATGCATTTACCCATCCACAAAATAATTATGCGAAAGCTGCAAGTGAGTGAGATAGTACATGTGCACAGTGCAGAATGTAGTATTAAAAATTAATTTTTTCTTATAGCTGGAGGTGTTCTAGGAGGAGCTTTAAAAAAGAAGAAGGTTGGTAAATTAGGACATATGATTGAAAAGAAAGTTCTGCCTGTAGAAACGGATCCTGAACGTTTAGTTAATTATGCTTGTGGTACAAACATATATAAAACAGGTGAAGATGTAAAGCTTCTACCTAATAACGAATATCCAGACTGGTTATGGAATATACGAACTGGCGCACCACCACCTTTAGAAGAACTTGATCCTAATTCTAAAGCATATTGGAGGAGGATACGAAAAATGGCATTGAGTCGTAACACGAAATTACTAAAATTAAAACGATTTTAGACGAATTTGTAGTTACATTGAAATGTGTTTTTTTGTCTCAGTAAAATAATGAAATACCTACTACATTTTTTAACGTAAATATTTAATAGTTAATAAGTATCTTGTTATATTAAAACTTAAGTTAATAAAAACAATTGTTTGCAGATAAAAAAACAGAAGCATAGAAAGTTTCCTGTTTGTATTAGTGTGTAGGTAAGATTTTGTTTTGCTGTAAGCACTGCATAAACATCTATTTACAAGCACAGTTCCATCTGTAAAATAATGTGAAAATAGATAAGTAGGTACATTAAAGGTCGATATACAGGGTGTCCCAGAACTGGCGGAGGAGCTCTTAACTGTGAATTCTTTTCCTTAAATAGACTCCATTTGTCCATGAAAAATGCTTCCAACTAGAATACTTTTTGAGTTATTGCTAATTAAAGTCCACCAATCACAGAAGAATTAGGGTGATCGAACCGGTTTTCCGGACAATACCACTTGTCGGACACTTTCCACAAACAAGGAATAAAATAGCAAAACCTCTAGGACTTCACCTTTTCCAACTTATCATGCGTTGCATACGTTATCTCTCTCGTAACTGGTAGTCTTATCACAGTTGTTGGTCAACAGACAAAGAAGAAAATAAATTCAAAGATGGCCAAGGTTTAGCGTGCGCGTCAGTTTACCGCTTGTTCAACAAACACTGTAGTCGGAAGTGCTTTGGGAAATAGTAAGTAAATATTGTGAAAACTATTTTCTTACCGCCATATCGATTTTGCATGATTAGTATATGACTAGCGTCAATTTTCTGCATAAAAATTGTACTTTATTTGGGTCTTAACCTCTAAAATCGGGTGTCCGGGAAACTGGTTCCAGAAAACTAAGTAAGACCCGTTTTCGGACACGGTGTCCGAAAACCGGTATCTGGCGTAAAATTTTTATCTATCTTTGTCTAATACTTGCAATAGTTCTATACCTGTACGCCTTACTCCCGTTACTCAATTATATATAAAGAATAAGGTAACCAGTTTTCGGACGCCGTTTTCCTTGCTTATGAGGTAGACGTAGCACTCGTTGTGTGGGCGTCCGAAAAACGATAGTTTTCAGACGCATTAGAATTTATTTGCAGTAGGTATATGTGATTACCATTGCGTGCATAGGTGTCTGAAAAATACCGTTTTCCCCCTGGATTCATGTTTATTTAATTTTAAACAAATTCAACGTTATGAATCCATCATAGTAGGTACCAGGTAGGTACCTATCTAAAAAGACTGGTTTTTCAGATGGCGAAAACAAAACCGGCATCCAAAAAACTAGAATCCAAAAATATTTTGAAGGCAAAAAACAGTAAATTTTGTACATACTCCAATGCTTCACTTCAAGCAGCCCTGCAGGCTATTCAAGAAACTGGAATAAGTGTAAGAGAAGCCAGCAGGTGTTATGGCATCCTCAGAGCCACCGTGCATGATAAATATACTGGAAAATCTTCACCTGAGAAGAAAAAAACCGGACCGCCACCATTGCTGACTGTGGAAGGTGAGAAGAAAATTGCAGACTGGGCTATAAATATAGCAAAATGTGGCTTCCCAATCTCGAATACCGATCTGATGGAAGCTGTAGCAAAAATTGCAACTGATACCGGTAAGGCAAACTCCTTTCCTAATGGTAAACCTGGGATTAGATGGTACAAGGGATTTTTGAAAAGACACCCCGAAATTTCCCAAAGGGAAGCAGAGGGAATCAACAAAGCGAGGGCTTTAATAACTGAAGAATCCATTCGATCATGGTTCTGCGCTTTGCGAAAATATCTAGAAGACAACAATTTTCAAGATGTGTTAGGAGACCCCAGTAGAATATTCAACGGGGACGAATCAGGATTTTCCTTGTGCCCTAAGAGTGGTAAAGTCCTCGGACCAAAAGGTTGGAAAAATTTGTACGTAATTAAGTCCGGCAAGGAAAAGGAAAATATCACTGCCCTTATTACATTCAATGCATCAGGAGCAATATGTCCCCCTTTGGTCGTATTTCCCTATGTAAGGCCACCTAAAGCTCTTGTAGAAAATGTCCCTAGGAATTGGGTTATCGGAAAATCCGACTCGGGTTGGATGAATGGGGGCGTTTTTTTCGAGTACATCTCAAATGATTTTAACTCATGGCTGACAAGAAACGAAATAAAGCGACCGATTTTGTTATTAATAGATGGGCATAAATCCCATATGACGATGCCGTTAAGTCACTTTTGCGAACAACATGATATTATTTTATACGCTTTACCCCCAAACACGACTCACATATTGCAGCCGGCTGACGTGAGCGTGTTCAAACCTATGAAACAAGAATGGAAGAATACAGTTAAAAATTGGCAGAAACGCCCTGAAAATTCGAATCAAATAATCACAAAGATTAATTTCTGCAAAGTATTTGAAGAGACACTGCAAAACACGCAAATGCAAAGTCATATTATAAAAGGGTTCCGTAAATGCGGGTTATATCCTTTTAACCCTGAAAGTGTGGATTACACAAAATGTGTTAAAAATTTCCTTGAAAAAAATTGTCAACAACAAACCGTTTCTGCAAGTGCCTCGGAACAAACATTAACCGTAAATGATTTCGATGCTGCTAGGAGAGTAATCGAGTCAATTTCCAATGATTTGAAAAAATATGGTGTCAATGTAGATATTGTAATCAACGAAATCGACTTCCAAAAATTACTCTTGGAAAAAGATTCCAATAAAATTCAACCATCCACTTCAACAACTATTTCAGCAGATCAGGCTGTGAATATTGCTGTGGGAAGTATTGTTCCTATGGACCATGTAACTTTGCTACCCGTTGATATAATGGAAATTGAGGAGGGTATGCTTTTGAACTTTGGGAACAATTCGTGCACAAGTAATGAAAACTCAGAATTGGAAGTATTTACTGAATTGGAAAACGTACCCCAAAACAATGACATTGACGCCGGGGATGAAGAAGTAACTGCAACTAAGAGTAAAATTGCATCAGAAAAAAAAGATCACATTGAAATTATTGAAACAGATGACTTTTGTCAAAACGAAATTGTAACTTTAACAGAAAATGAAAAAGAAAATCGAAATGAAAAAGAAAACTGGGGAGAAAATGAAACATACAATGAAAACGAAAAAGGCAATGAAAACGAAGCAGGTAATGAAAATGAAAACAAAGCAGGTAATGAAAAAGAAAACGAAAGAGAAACTGAAAGCGGCAAAAAAACTGAAACGGAAATAGAAAGCGACAAAGAAAATGGAACAGTAATTGAAAATGACAAAGAAAATGAAAAAGGAAACGAAGCAGAAAATGACAAAGAAAATAAACAAGCAAACCAACAAGAAAATGACAAAGAAAGTGAAACTGAAACTGAAAAAGAAACTTGCACAAAAAATGAACAAAAAAGCTTAGTTCTGGTCAAACAGACTGATAGTAACACAACTGTTATATTACACAATAAGATACATGATAGTACAAATAGTGACAGTAAGGGTGAAAAGGCTCAAAATAAAGAAAAAAACAAAGATATAACGGATGGAAATAAAGAAGCCAGTGAGTCTAGTAACAAAGAAGAAGAGGCCACGGATGGAAATAAAGAAGCCAATGAGTCTAGTAACAAAGAAGAAGAGGCCACGGATGGAAATAAAGAAGCCAGTGAGTCTAGTAACAAAGAAGAAGAGGCGATCACTCCTGACCCTTTTGAAAAACATCTGACATTCCCAGAAGAATCTTTGAAAAAAAAGCATGACGGTCCCGTGAAAGAAAAACTACCTAATGCAATATCATCAGTAGCGTGGAGAGCTTATTACAGTCGTAAAGATGATGAGAAAAAAGAAAAAATGGAAAAGGCTAATCTGAAAAGAAAAGCCAAGGAAGAAAAAAGGAGGCAAAACCAAACAAGACAAACCAAAAAGTCAAAAAAGAAAGCGGCGACAAGTAGGAAAGACAATACAAAGACACAGAGCTCAACAAGCAAAAATAAAGTTTTATGCACTCTCTGTGAAGAAGAGCTTATCAGCGATGCCAAAGATGACGAAAGCAAAAACATAGGCTGTGATAAATGCCCTCGGTGGTATCACCTCAAATGTACTCATATGTCAGACTTGACGTACAATGAAGCAGCTCAAAAAGACTACATATGTGACATGTGCCGATAAAAATAACTACCTAGGTAGGCATCTACCTCATTCTCTTAGTGCCTTATTGTAGAATGATCAGTTTAGGTTCCAACCTTAAAATGAATAATTTATTTTTTGTTAGGTCCTATTATAATACCAACTTAAGTAAACTTTTACTTCTGTTAATGTTCTGAAGGTTATATTTAGATGCTTTTTTGTATACATAGGTGTATTCGTTTTTTTATTTGTTTCTTGTTTCTTTACGTTTTCTACCAAAATGTACGTGCAGAATTATTTGTGTGTATCATTATAAAAATATTTTCTTTCACAATGCTGTTCTTTTTTTACCTATTTGTGAATTCATGTCTGACTACAATTTTTCGTTCATCACTGGTAGGTATCGAAAAGTACTGCTTTTCAACCAGTTGCCCGAAAAATGGTACATCGGTGTCTGAAAATTTGTCTATGGTGTCTGAAAACTGGTAAAATTGACTTTCTGACTTTTAAAAATCACAATCAAAAAATAATTAGCGTGTAATGTTTCTTTTTCGTCTAAATCAATTCTTCAAACTTCAAAAAATGCATTTACGCTGACAGAATTTGTTTCATAGCATAAACTAAACATTTTATTAAGTGTTCAATGCAGAAAAACAGTTAGATGTCCGAAAACCGGTTCGGTCACCCTAATTAACTAGTCGTGAAGGTAGAAAAAATAAAAAAGCTTGATTATATGGTAACTGAACTAAAAGCGTCATATAAAATAAGTCGAATGCGCTTAATGCTAAAATTATGGATTATAGAACTTCACCAAGGGAGGCTGAGGCTCACTTAATCATATATCAAATTTGAAAAAACAAATTCTTATCTTCTGGTTGTACTTTTACCTGCAGGTAATGGGGAGGGAGGGAGGGGGAGAGAGAGAGAGAGAGAGAGATGTAAATGAAACCATTAGTGCAGTAAAAAAATGTTTTGAAGAAAAGTCGATTTATTAGAAGATTCCTTGGAGTTAAATACAACCAAAAACGAAAGAGCCCATTTATCTGCCAAAACTTTAGCAGGATGAAAAATTAACGTCACAGAGAAATTAGCGGACTGGAAAATGAACCAAATTGTAGCTCATCCCTAACTCTTTAGCCTATAGAATTTAATAAAAAATCGTGTATACATTTTCTGAGTAATAATTTTTGTCAAACTTTTGAAATTTTTTTACTTCAATCTTAGTAGTTTCAAAAGTTCTCATAGCTTGTAACATCATGTACACCTAGGGCATTAACAATATCAAATTTTACCTTAATCCGATAACTCGTTTTGAGTAAATAGACGTTAAAAATTCATAGAAAGCATCACAAGGTAATTAGCAGGCTAGGACTCTAATCAAATTGTAGGTCATCCCCAGCTCTATGAGCATATAAAATAATATATTTTAAAAAATTTCCAAAATTTTGAATTAATTTTTGCTTCCGTTTTTACATGTTTCAATATTCTCGTACATAGTAATATTGTGTCTCCCTAGAGGTACTCCAATACCAAATTTGATGCCAATCTGCCAGCTCGTTTTTGAGTAATAAGGTGTTCAAGTCAAAACATAATAGTAGCCATCATTTCGAAGCTAGAAGACTTGCCAAAAAACATTTGATTTGTCCCAAGGTAATTCTATCAGATTTAGCAAATTTGATACAACACAAATACCCAGCCATTCACAGACAGACATTTTTTTAAAACCCGTTTTGTGGGTTTGTGGAGGTCCAAAGCATGATTTTCTGTCAAAATCTTAAATTCGCAAGTTTTTAAGAAATCAATACTTACTCATATTAGGCCTAATAGGAAACTAAAAAATGAGAGATTAGGTATGTTTGTAAAACATTTATGTTACTTCAATATACATAAAAAAATACATTTTCTTAACATTTCAGAACTATTACACTTGGTCTGTATCCTTAAATATTACAGCATTTTAATTACACACTTCTTTTATAGTGGTCTGCAGGTACATTGCAAATACTAGAAGCACCAAGTTGGAATCACTTCTTTTTCAAAAAACTACAAATTTAAACTTTTACAGATGACTAAAAAACAAACTTAAAATTAACAAACACATCTCTTAGAACATAAAGTACGGCCAACTTTGCACTAACAGCCGCTTATAAAAATATTTTGTATATGTTGATTACACTTATTATAAATCAATACTGGTACACATGAGCAAAAAAACTCAAAAAACATTTATTTAAATATAACAATAGGACATAAAAGATGTCAACATTTTAAAATCAAAAGTCATATATATATAAAAGAAGATACATTTATGAGATTCGCTGTTTTTTTTTTTATTAATAAAACTCGTGCGCAGTCAAAAGATACAGGTTTTAATACAGGTAACATGCAGCAGAAATATATTAAAACCTGTATCTTTTGACTCAGGCTATATAATAAACATTTAATTAAGGCTGTGCGAAGCTTCGAATTTTTCGAACCGAACTCGAAGGTTCGGTTCGAGAAAATAATTCGAACTTTTTTCGAACTATATTTAAATTTCGCGCCACATGAAATTGAATATTTCGAATGGCGCCTGCGCACACACGTGCGCGTTGGTTGTCAGTAACCTGAAAATGGTTAATCGTTTTGTTAAAAATTTTAAATTTAAGTCGTTAATTATTGAAAATGAGCAAACTAAGAAAACCATATAGAGCACTAGTACAAATGGTTCCAACCCGTTGGAATAGTGAATTTAATATGCTCGATCGATTGGTGCAAGAAAAAGTACCAGTATCTGCTGTAATCATAGATGTACCTGTTTTTCAGATTTATTTATTAATAATTAATATTTAAGAAGAGATTTTCATTTTGAATAATGTAAAATATTTTATTTTTTCCTTTTTGTTTTTGTTACTAACTATGAAGTGGAAAATTGATTTTTTTCGTGTATATAGTTATTTATTTGAATTAATTGTCAGTACAATAAAAAATTTAAATTTGAGAAAAGTACTTATTTCGATAGTAGTTCGAGTTCGGTTCGAGGGTTCGTTCGAATATTTACTGGCTAAGTTCGGTTCGAAAAAAGTAGGGTTCGCACACCCCTACATTTAATATTAAAAGAGTAGCTTTAGGCTTGGTGCAGTAGAAAGTTTTGTTCCAGGAGTATGTGATTTACTAGTGCTTGCTCCTGGTGTGCGACGAGGGGTGTTAATTTTAGCTGCCGGTAAACGAAGAGGTGTTGACGGTAGAGGGACTGCAAGAGGTGTATTTGAGTTTCCAGCATCATAGAAAATTGTACTACGGCAGCTCGTCTTATTTTGCATCTCCTTCTGCAAAAAAAATCGAAATAAATAGGAAGTTACCATAATACAAGAAATATTAAACCACAATAAATATTAGAGAGAATAATTTTTTCTGTACAATTTCAACACTGTCAGAAACATGCATAAATGTTACAATACTTGAATTGTTGCTTACATTAACATGGGAAATTTACTTTTTTTTAAATGATGGACGAGCAAAGTCAAAAATGAGAAATTGTTCTATCTGATCATTTATAATATTGAGGGCGAGTTATTTATGTGTCACCTCACTATTATTTCCTGAACTATTGAGAATATCAAATTCTTTTTTTAATAAAAGTTGTTAATTAACTGCTACATAACCTGAAATGGTTATTAATTATACTGGGTGTTTAGTAAGGTGGGCATGATAGCATGTTCTCGAAACATTTTTTTAAGACGAATGTAGTGGTCAAGATAAAAATCCATTATCTTCTTTTGTTTCCCAGTTATTGACCATATTTGACATTTCGAAATTTTAAAGGGCCGCTGTGGCTTCGTTATTTGAAGAGATATAGGAAAACCGTAACGACATTTTTAATGAGCACCTTTACCTTTTTAAGACAGTGTAACAAGATATTTTCTACATTCAATTGTTTTTAAGATACAACCCAAACCTACATTTTTCAAATAAAAACAATAGTTGGTTATCACACCATTCAAACACATACTTTTTTTCATTTAGAAAATATATGGTTTGATATATTAATTTACAAAAATAACTGAATTAGAACTGATTCTTTTTATTAAGAATCGAATATGCCTTGATATGGTAACAAATGACCAACAAAACAAACACTACAAGAGATGTTTTAAATCGACAATATTCTAACAGGTGGTTAGGCTCTTATGAACCCACTTTGTGGCGGGCTCGATTGCCTGACCTGTTATCACTAGATTTTTTTTCCCTGCTGTCATTTTTTTAATTGTTCATATTTGTTAATATTAAAGTTTACACTGAAGTTATTTGCCATTTATTATATTATCAAGTCATACTTGATTATTAATAAAGAGAGCAGCTGCGACTCTGTTATTTTTATATATACTAGTGTTACCCCAGCGCACTGACAGACTGATCGTTGACAGAACCGGCTAAATGATGTCACGTGATGCATTAGTTCCATAAGGGATACGCGACGTTAGTGTAGATGTCGCTTCAAATGAAGCGCGTCTAGCAGTCTTTCATATATATTATAAATTAAAATAATTATTATTGAAAAATCGACGTAGAATAAAAGTATAAAAATGTTTCATGTTCCATCTGAGGATAGAGACCTTTCATTGAAAAAAAATGGTCCAAATTGGTGAAGCGGTAGCCGCTGGAGGAACCGGAGAAAAAAACCCTTTGAGCTTTTATATATGTATGGATATTTTATATAGAGAAACAAAATAAATATTTTAATGGTGTCATAATTAATTATACTTTCCATTTGAAAAATTGTAGGTTTCGGTTATGTCTTGAAAACAAATAAATATAGAAAATATTTTGTTCCACTATCGTAATCTAAACAAAAATGACCAAAAATGTATTTGCAGTTTCCCTATATCTCTTCAAATAACGAAGCTACAGTAACCCTATGTAATCCCATGTTTGCTTCTAAAACGCACTACCCTGTACTAACACCACATTTCTTTGTTATTTTAAATGGAACGCATTATTACATTTTTAGATTTTAATACTATATATAAAATTGTTGAGATACTATGATCTTACAATTTGTTGTTATTTGAATTTTTTAAAATTTTTACATGTGTAAACTAATATTGAAAATGGACAAAACAGGTTGTTGGTACTTGGTACTTTCCCATACTTTTTACGTTTCTGGCGCAGGTAAATGACTGAATAATATTGTTTAAGCAAAAATTAAAAAAAAATTAAAGGTGTAACAATTATTAATTTTATTTATAAGTTCACGCTTTACTTTGTTGAAGTTCATTTTAATTTATTTTAATAAAACAATTCTTAACTTCAACAGGTCTTTATTTTAGCCTTATGCGTATTTCGACATGTTGACAGTTGGTGTTGCTATAGGAACAATAAATCTTCATAACTTGATCTTGGTTTTCTATATCTGCATCCAGATGACTTGATTTCTCAATCCAACACGTCCAATAATGGTGAATTTAAGAGATCAATTTGTTAATTAATTAAAGGTGCAGATTTTTAATCTTTGTGAATTTCAAATGCTTCTACAGAGAGATCGAAAATAAACTTGATCAAGGGAGCCATTGAAAACAATAAAACTTGCCTAATCTGTGTTATGCTTATGTTTACATTATAGAATTGTCAAATTTTTTTGAAGTTTTTGAAAAGTCAAATACACCAATTATTTATAACATCAAATACACCAATTATTTACTGCTGTTGTCTCGCATAATTTTTATTAATATAATATTTACAATGGACGTTAGTAATGATAGTGATAATAATCTAACATGTACGCCTCCCGAAATTCGGGAAATTGCACAAGCATCCACAATGAATTTACTGCCGAAAAAGTCAAAAAAACAGCATACTCAAATTTATACAACATTTATAGAATGGAGACAATCCAATAATGTAAGTTCCTTTTCGGAAAACGTTCTCCTAGCAGATTTCACAAAACTTTCCGAAAAATACAAATCGTCATCTTTATGGAAAATATACTCCCCCTACTGAATGTCACCTCAGTTGCCTCATAAAACCACATACATAATGAACCCGATTGTTTGAAAAACCACATAACACCACATACAGCCTGATAGAAACATTATACGGCTATATGAGGTTTTTACATATGTTTTCAGTAGGGCCATGTTAAGAAGTACATTAAATGTTAACAATGAAATTAACATTGAAAATTATCCAAAATTGCGGGCTTTCCTTAAACGAAGAGGAGAAGGATTTCAGGCGAAGAAATCGAAAATATTTAGCGCAGAAGATATAAATAAATTCATTACAGAATCTCCCGACAATATATATCTCGGAACAAAGGTAACAAATTTAATTGCTTTTGCCTAAACTTAAAAGTTTTAAAGTTTTTATTTTTTAAGGTTGCATTAATCGTAGGAATAATGGGAGCTTGCCGTAATAATGAAATGCACTCAATGAAAATGGAAGACATTCAAGACCTTAATTCAGCTCTTTTAATAACCATACCTAACCTAAAACAAAAATTGTTAGGAAATTTACTGTGATAGGTAAATTCTATGAAATATGCAAAAAGTATATTGCGCTATGCCCAGCTAACGTAACAACTCCTTCATTTTTCTTAAACTACCAAC
The DNA here is from genome assembly GCA_958336395.1 of Ctenicera cuprea. NCBI lineage: Eukaryota > Metazoa > Arthropoda > Insecta > Coleoptera > Elateridae > Ctenicera > Ctenicera cuprea. The sequence continues at coordinate 37,332,918 of OY284486.1, forward strand.
ACGGCAAATGCACTGTTCAGAAAAGTGGAATCAACAAATTTGCATCCATAGGAAGACAAATAGCAACCTACTTAAATTTACCGAATGCAAATCTGTACACCGGACATAGCTTTCGTAGATCTTCTGCCACCTTATTGGTTGATGCAGGTGGAGATATTACAGCTCTCAAACGACATGGAGGTTGGAAGAGTACCTCCGTAGCTGAAGGCTACAGGGATGATTCAATGACAAATAAAATGAACACAGCGAACAAAATACTTCAGTTGGTAGAACAAAGTACCAGAATCACACACAATATACAACACACAGCACAGACTAGCACTTTAAATGAGGCGAGTTTTGATCAAGATTCAACACCGACTGTATTAAATATCAACTGTTGTAGTAACTTCACTATAACTTTTGCCAAAAAGTAAAATTAAATTACTTATTACATACTTAGCAGCTACATATGTTATTTCAGTTTTTCTTTAACATGTTATAATTGCAAAGTTTAATATTTTAAGTGTTAATTAAAGATTTGTGTTAAAAACTATGATTTAGGTATATAATTTCTCTACGACTATTAAATAATACGCTCATTCTTGTTGCATATTAAATTGAATAATAGCACAAATTCTTCACACCGTGATTTCTTACAAAGAAATCACTCTAGATTAGCCAATCACATCCTTTGATTTTTAAGAATTCACGCTAATATGAACAAATGACATTGCTTTGAAAATAAAAAACCGACCGTATCTTAGCAACCTCCTAATAAATCGCCATTTGAAACGTCAAATACACCAATTATTTTTATTGCTGTTGTCTCGCATAATTTTTATTAATATAATATTTACAATGGACGTTAGTAGTGATAGTGATAATAATCTAACATGTACGCCTCCCGAAATTCGGAAATTGCACAAGCATCCACAATGAATTTACTGCCGGAAAAGTCAAAAAAGCAATTAAAGATTTGTGTTAAAAACTATGATTTAGGTATATAATTTCTTGTAGTCGTAGAGAAAGTATAGTCTTCTACTTGCGTAGAATGGCTATTATTCACTTAGATGATTCCAACACTCGCTCGCTGTGCTCGCTCGTGTCGGAAACTTCATCCACGTGAATAATAGCCATCATTCTACGCTCGTTGAAGAATGTACTATTCTTGTAGTCGTAGAGAAAGTATAGTCTTCTACTTGCGTAGAAGGGCTATTATTCACTTAGATGGTTCCACGTGAAAAATAGCCATCATTCTGCGCTCGTTGAAGAATGTACTATTTGAAAATGCCCAATATTTTGAGCGCCTAAAATTTATACAATTTTCATATTTCGAAAAATATATTTACATCACTTGATTATACTTTTGAAAGGCTATTAAATAATATGACGATTTGTATTGATTTATTTGTATTTGATTTGCCTTTAAATGCAGTACACCGCTATGTATTCAAGTTTTCAAAAAAGTATTTATAAAAAAATCTATACCAAAAAAAAACATATCTAATTTCTGTTTCCCGTACCAATTAAAAACCTTCACGTACTGAACCTGATGTTAAGAATATAATAATGACAAGAAAAGAGTTTATTCATGTTATTTTCCTTGTGTGGTTATTACCCTGTCAAACAGAAAGTAAAAATTGAAATTAGTTCAAGTTAGCCGTTTTATTTAATTAAAAGTGATATTTGATTAATGTAATATTATTGTACCCATATTGAAATGCACGAAAACAGTTCCTCCTCTTCTTCGGGATGCGAAGACAATTTTGAAATTATTAATCCATTGTTACACCAAATCAGTTCCGATTCGTTCGATTCAGATGATGAATTATTGGAAGATATAGGAAGGCACACAAAACATCTCCGAAATTTTCGGGAGCGGCCTGACAATTTAAATAAATGGAGCGAATCAGAATTTTTTGTTAGATTTCGCTTAACTAAAAATTCTGTAATATTACTACTTGAAAAAATAGAGCACGAATTAAGAAAACCTACACAGAGGTAAAAAAAAATTAAAAATGATTTTAAATATACAAATTTTTACCCATGTATTACCGAATTTTAGAAACGTTGCTGTATCGCCGATTAATCAGTTACTTCTAGCATTACGTTTTTACGCGACTGGCAATATGTTAATAACTGCTGGAGATTTTAGCGGTGTACATAAATCGACCGCATGCCGAATAATTAAAAGAGTAACGAACGCTATTGCAGCTTTGACAGAAGAATACATTATTATCCAAAAAAATCAGGTGGAAATAGGAGAAAAACAAAATGAATTTTGTAACTTTGGATTCAACAACGGACATGTAATTTATAATTATATCTACTAATCTGTGGCAATCCTCATCGGAATACGTAATTCTTTTTTGTTTATTAGTCGACGTGAGCGAGTTATATGAATTAGATGTGATGAGTAAGTAATTCCTAGACGAAGTGGTTTTGATAGCATTATCTTATAAAGTTACAAGCGATAAGTAAAAGCTTCAGAAGGCAGGTAATTGGTAGCATAGAATTTAGAATGTATTCAGAAGTCGTAAACGACACATGTTAATTCTCCACTATTTGTATAATTGTTTAAGTGTAAAAATAAAGCAAATACTTTTTAAAAAGAGTTTCTTTTGAACTCCGATCAAAAGTAGCGTAGACATTTTACAACCTACAATCAGGTGTAAATACAATATTTTATTGGCAAAATGTAGCATTTAATTTACCTGCCGCAACAAAATCCAAATTAAATACTACTAAATACACACACCACTACGAATCACAAACAACAAAATGAACAGTGGAACAAGTATGTACATGTACACCCAAAAACTGTTAACACACAAAACAATACCCTGGATGTTAACAATTCACGTTCAAATTCAAATAAACAGCTTGTTTGGCATGTGACATGTGCAGGCGCTCTCTGATTGGTCAGAAAGTAAATGGCCAGGGCAGCCAACATTGAATACCGGCTAGTAACTTACGGTGACTCAACCTCAAGTCGCTATGTTATTATAATACACTTTTAAAATAAACCGGACGTTGACAACTCAACCCTCGGTTGGTCTACCGACGGTCAACGGAGACATTTATAAAACCGCCCCTTAGTTTCTGAAAAAAAAACTGAAATTTTGTTTTTTTTTGTTTTCGTTTTTTGTAATTCATTTGTCATTTATATTACATATTTCTAGTTGACGCATTATTAAAACACTTTTTTATGCTGAATTTAAATTTTTAAACGAATTGGTATAACTGCTACCATTGCTTGTTTTCAACTGTCAACTTTATTTTTCTTATGGTCGGCATTTTAAATTTTTTCATATTTGACTAGGGTTTTTTATTCTGATTTCAGCGATGTGTCAGACTTTGCATTTTGTGTAAGTTTTGAGCATTTTATTGCAGTAAATAAAATTTTCATAAGAGTGCCATAGAAAGACCACGTCATTTAATTTACTTTGGAAAAATATTTAGTACGCCATGAACTGATGGATGTAAAACAAAACACTACTTTTATTTACTTTTACCTTTAGATACATTAGGTATGCGAAAATTTCAGGAAACTTTGTTTTGAGCATAGGCAGCAGGCTGTTTTTTTTTACAAATTCAAATGAATAACAAAGTTTCTAACATACACAATTTACTGAAAATTCCACTTACAGTTTTAATGTTTGTAACTGACATAATAAATTTGATTAAAATGTTAAATAAATACAACAGATAACACTAGAACTGCACTAATACAAACAATTATTAAATAAATGTTCAAAACATTTGACACTTTTGCTCAGAAGCTAGTCTAAAATGACTCTCTAATCTGTGTTAGTAAGTGTGTCATTCATTTGTTCTTGTAAAAAATATAAGGGCTGCACCAAGTAGGTCGAATACTCGCTGCTCGGCCAAAATTTTCGCCGAGTAATGAGTACTCGGTCTTATATTCACTACTCGGCCGAGTAACAAAAATTAATAAAAAAATAGAGAAAACGACGTATTTATTTGTAATTCTCAACAAACAACTACAGAGCAATCATTTGCTGAAAGCTGTAAGTCACAAAAAAACAGTAAGAAGCGAGATACCTAATAATAATAAACATATTTTTATAATTTTTAACATACCTAAGTACTAGTAAGTACCTAACTAAATAGCAAGCAGTGGCTAAACTTCAGTTTTTGGGCCCGGGGGCAAGATACCTGAAGGGCACTGGCTCCATCCTCAATAAAACTTTAATAATAAAGTAATTGATAATAAGTACAATTTCTTCAACAGGAACAAAATTATTTGCAGTCTAGTAAATGAAAATAAATAAATTAAAGCCGTGTCTAATTAAGATAAGCAAATCTTAAACTTTTTGAAGTTATAATGTGTCTGGGTCGGTACCAAAAAGTGTGGGTGTTGTGTTATTACTAAATATCATTTCTCTTCAGTATTTTTCATTGTATAAGTACATACTTACTCACATGGAATTTAAAATGTTTTTTGTAGAATATAAAAATAGAGACCGTTGAAAATCAAAAATTGTTATCGAAAGAACGTCGTAATAGAGAAATAAAAAAAAACTCGTGGCTCGTAGCAGGACCTCCTAAGGCCTCGGGCCCGGAGGACATTGCCCCCTCTGCCCCATGGTAGTTACGCCACTGCTAGCAAGTAGGACGGGGAATCACAGAAAAATTTGTGCAGCACCTACGGGTTAAGTGGAAATTAAGGAAATTTTCACTACTCGGCTAATGCCCTAAACCGACTACTCAGTACTCGGTCAAGTAAAAAAACAGGGCTCGGTGCAGCCCTAAAAAATAACTTAACCTGCTGCCTACGGTCCCTACAATCAAAACAAAGTTTTCTGAAATTTTCGCAAACCTAATGTACCTAAAGTCAAAGGAAATAAAAGTAGCGTTTTGTTATACTTCCATCAGTTCATGGCCTACTGAATTTTTTCAAAATAAAATCATGACGTGGTCTTTCCATGGCACTCATGAAATTTTGAATTTCTATAATAAAATGCTCAAAACTGAAATACAATACTAAGTGTGAGACACAGTTTAAATCAGAGAAAAAAATAAGTCGACAGTCGAAAACGAGCAGTGGTAGCAGTTATACCAAATCTGATAAAAAATTTACATTCAGCATCAAAAAGTGTTCTAATAATGTGTTAACTAGAAATATGTAATATAAATAACAAATGAGTTATAGCCGAAAACAAAAATCCACAATTTCAGTTTATTCAGAAACTAAGCAGGATAGCTCCAATTTCTTTTGAGATTATTAGTGGGTATAAAATTCCACAACTTTTCTCTAATTTAACCATCGTCGCATCTCTTCAAATAAGCGAGATTCCCATAATTAACATAATTTGATACATCCTATCCTGTATATCTTTAATTACGATTATGAGCACCTTATGACATTATCTTTATGGTAGTATCAATTTTTTAGGCTTACATAAGAAAATTTTGAGATTTTCGTCATTTTTCATGTTCTTGTGAAAGTATTAGTTTTAATTCATTTGATCAACCACTATAATCATTGATTAGAAAACAAATGAAATAGATGTGGTTCTGTTAAATTCATCAAGTAAAGATTAAACTTTTAAATTACTTGAAAAAAACGTCCACCATAAATAGCTTGGTATTGATATAAATGCTTTTCAAATTCACTAATTGTTTTTTGTTAAAAATTCCAAAGGCGATAGATATCGTCTTTTTGAAGGGGTTTTTATAGGATCATAATTATATACAAATTAACAAGTAATATTCATACCTATAAGAGTTTGTTAGCACAATTTGATAAAATAAACAAAACAATGTCTGTTTTATTTGGTATCTGAGAAATGATTATAGAGGTTGCTTGATCAAATAAATTAACACTAACACTTTCAGAAGAACACAAAAAATGACGAAAATCTTCAAAATGTTCTTGCAACCCTAAAAAAATTCAATACCATAAAGTGCCCAAAAACCAAACAAAAAATATTAGCGTCATTTAAAAAAAACCTTGATGACGTCGCTACTTAAAAAGGGGAGGGAGAAATTTTTTTAAGCACACAAAAGTTAATACTTTTTGAAGCGTCCGAGGGTTTCTTAAAAAAATGTAAAATTAACGAGATATAAGCTTGTATCCATACTTTATTAACACCCTATATGATTGTATTGGTGAAATGTTTTCAACAACTTTAACCTTTCACACAGTAAAGCGCATAACTATGGCAAGTTGTTTTACTTTCTAATAGCAGTTATCAGGGATGCACTGCAGATATCAGAAATGTGTTCCTAATATGGAATGAAAGTAAATCACTAACAAACATTACTTTGTACACATTTATATTTAACTGTGTTATTGAAAACATTCAAAATATCGCACTAAATATTAATCTCTTGTTGATTCCTAATATCGGGTACATTTATAATTTCACAATGATATTATAAAAGGTTAAAAATATCACAGCAAAATTTAAAATGCTAGATTTAAAATATGTGGTATGCATTTGTATTATGTCTGTCATATTAAAAACACAAAAAATACCGCTATAAAGTTTAAAAATCCGATTTCAAATATGTGAACATTTACAATATCACTGTTATATTGTAAATGTCTCTTCTTACTGAAGAATACAGGGCATGCTGATCGCTAAATAGGTTAGGTGTCTTTAATTCAGTAGATCGTGATGTAGGAATCTGCATAAAAGGAAGAATTTGTTTGTCGCCAGAGTTTAAGAATAATAGAGTTCAATATTATCAATCGTGCATAAGGCTTGATTCCTTAGATCATATACGGGATGTATCAAATTGCGTTTGAACTGTTGGAATCTCCTTTATATAAAGAGATACGATGAAGGTTAAATTGGAGAAAAGTTGGGATTTTTTATGCCCACTAACAATCTAACAAGAGGAGTTGTCTTACATAGTTTCTGAAAAAAACTAATTCTAGTTACATTAATTATTAGAAAACTTTTTTATGCCGAACCCAATGTTTTTATCTGATTTGGTATAACTGTTTTGTCGTTTTTTGACTGTCAACTTTTTTTTCTTATACAGGTTGTCATTTTAATTGGGACAATAGAGGTATCTCAGAAACTATACGAGATACAAAGCCGGTTAAACTGGATAAAGCTGCCTAGTTAGGGAAACAGTGTAATGGTGATTTTGGTTTTCTCAAAATACCCATACCTTACTAGATTAAGATATGAGCAGAAAACTGAAAATGTGGAAATTCTTGAAATAAAAATATCACTGTTCTTTATTAAATATAAAAAAAAAAACAAAAGAAAAAGTTGTATTGAAGCTCTATTAGAAAAAATAAATCCTGGTGTTTTGTTTTGTTATTTCAAAAGTACATGTTTGTTACATTTTGAAAATAAAACAAAACAATTGTTTTCTTAATACAACTGCAGTAGATCTACAACCTTTTCCTTTATGATTTTTTTCTATTTTTAGTATGAACAGATATGCACCTTTAAGAAATTATCTTTTTCTGGTTTCTTGCTCTCATCAAGTAAGCTATAGGTATTTTGAGAAAAACACAATTACCATTTACCATTACCAATTATTACCGTTTTCCTAATTCGGCAACTTTTATCTAATTTAATCCACTTTGTATCTCTTCTAGTTTCTGAGATCCCTATAGCGTCCTGGTTAAAACAGACACCTGTGGACGACATTTTACATTTTTTCATATTTGAATACCACAAGAAATAGATTTGAGAGCAATGATGCAACTGATGATGATAAAATTCGACAGCATGGAAAAGAAAATAGAAGAGACTGCAAGAGAAACTAAAGAGAGTATGGAAGAGACTGCAAGAGAAACTAAAGAGAGTATGGACAATCTTTCAAGAGAAACTAAAGAAAGTGTGGAAGGCTTAAAAACAAGCGTAGGAAATTTGGAAGAGAAAATGCAGGTTTTTGAAAAGAAATTAGACGACAGTGTTAAACAGCAGATTCAAAGTTTGGAAGACCGAATTGTTAAAAACATACAAGAAGTCACTGAAGAAACTGGCAGTAAATTGGAAAAATTAAATAATGAGGTGTTAAATGTAAAACAGGCTCAACTTAATACAACAGAGAAACTAGTAGGGATACAAGAAGGTTTAGTAACATTGGAAATTGAACATGTGCAACTCAAAGAAAAACAGGTAAAGACAAAATGAGCAGGTAAAATTAGATGGAAAACAACTGGAAATTGAAGATAGATAAATCAAAATGAAAATAAACTAACAATTATTGGGGCAAAGATACAAGGAGAAAATAGAAAGCATGATGAAAAACTTGAAATAATAGAAGAAAAGCTGGAAAACCTGAGTGTTAATGGTTCATCAGGGTATACAAGCATGACAATAATGGGGGCACGTCAGTTAAAAGGTGCACGAAAATTGAAAGGAGACATTAATAAATACTTCATAATTTTTATGGTAAAAATGGACCAAAGTTATACCATTACTGTTGTGGGAATCAGAGATTATGGGCATAATAATCGGTTAAATTATACAGAGAGAGGAAAGTAAGATGATGGTGATGTAAGTTCATACAGAACAATTTCTGTTTTTATAAAAATTTCGTTTATATAAAATATAATTTACAATTGTTTGATTTTAACAACCACTTATGGTCACCTAAGTTCGTCTAAATTTTAGTAACAAATTTTATTTGGCATTAATTGACTCAGGCGCGCAAGCTTCTTTAGTCAAAGAAAAAATAATTTTGGAAAATAAAACTTTAACTGAAAAACATTTAATTAAAATAGGGAAGTTGGAGTTGTTGTCTGCAACAAAGAAAAAAGTGTCTACTATATCGAAAGCAGTGAATTTGGAAGTTACTATAGGAAATAAAAGTTATGTGACAAGATTTGGTAGTACCAGAGTTACAGATAGATTTTATAATTGGAATAGATTTCATAGAACAAGAAGGGGTTAAAGTTGACGGCGAATTAAAATGTATTATAATAAATAATGATAAAATAGAATGGATAAAAGATGGGTTATATTATAATAATAATATTAAAACAAATAATTATGTCATAAGTGACTTTATAAAGGAGGAGCAGATTGGAATTCCTTGTTGGAAAACAAGAAGGGGTTGAAGTTGACGGCGAATATGAATGTATTATAATAAATAATGATAAAATGGAATGGACAAAAGATGGACTATATAATAATAAATAATTATGTCACAAGTGACTTTATAAAGGAGGAGCAGATAGGAATCCCTTGTTGGAAATATAAAGAACAATTAAATAACCTGGTACGTGAAAATATTGACCTCATAAATGAAAAACCGTGTGTAGCAAGAAATCACATACATAAACTTGAAGTAGATGACAAAGCTCCATTTAATGTTAAAGTTTATCCGATACCTTTTTCGTATAGAGTACAAGTTAGAGAAGAAATAAATAAAATGTTAGCAGATAATATTATAGAATCATCCACAACTAGTTATGTGAACCCGTTGGTGGTTGTTAAGAAAAAAAATGGTAGTCTTCGATTGTGTTTAGATGCGCGTAAAATAAACAACATAACCAAACCACAGTATGAATCTCCGCAAACGATTGACAGTTTATTAGCAAGAATTAGCAATAAGAAGATTTTTTGAATAATCGTTTATACCGTTGGGCTTTATTTTTACAAGAGTATTCATTTGAAATCCGACATAGACCTGGTAAAGAAAATGTGACTGCTGATTATTTAAGCAGGAAAGATAATCAAAATGGTAAAATAAACCAGATCTTAATAGGTTTGCAAGAATTAAGGGGGCAAGACAGATACTCAAAAGAACGTATTCACGGACAACAGCAAGTGGAAGAAATAAAGATACTACGTGATATGGTAGAAGAAAATAATAATCAAATTATAAAAGGTTTTAAAATTGAACAAGGATTTTTGGTAAAAGTAATCAATGAGAAGGATTTATATGTTTTAAATAAAGAATTCGCGATAGAAGTTATAAAAGAAATTCATGACAAGTTTGGTCATATTGGGATAAGAAAGACATGGTTAGTTTTCAGAGAGTGTTTCTACACAAAGAATGATTTGCCTTTGGTAAAAGAAATTATAAATAATTGTGAACATTGTTTGTTTACAAAAGAGAAGAATTATAAGAATGTTAACGTGATTAAAAGCATAAGAGTTGAAAATCCATTAGATTTGATTGCTATAGATTATATAGGAAATTTAGTACCAGGACAATATAACTTTTGTCATATTTTGGTTATTACGGATATTTGTACAAAATTTGTGTAATTATATCCAGGAAGAAGTTGTAATACAAATCATGCAATAATATCTATTAGAAAATTTATAGAAGAAGTTGGGGTACCGAAGAAAATCTTAGCGGATAATGCGACGTATTTTAGGAACAATAGGTTCATAACATTCTGGAAGAATAGGACTATACAAGTTGGATTTTGTAGCATAAGACATCCTTGTGCGAATCCTGCAGAACGATATGTTAAAGAAGTTATAAAGTTTCCCAGAATTTCAACGCACAGGAGTCATGAACAATGGGTAAAATATGTGCCTCAAATACAAAAATTTATGAATGAAGTACCCAATTCAGTAACAGAAGTGCCACCAATATTGTTGATGAAAAACATTTCACCAGAAAAACCTTGGAAAGGTGCAGACGTAGTAGAAGATATACGTGAAATTTTAGAACAAGCAAGAATCAAAAACAGCGCAGCATTGAACAAGTATGAAAGGAAGAATAAAAATTTAAAAAGAAAGAAGTTTTATCAGATAGGTGATTTAGTAGTAGTTAAAAACTTAAAAGTTGCAAATAGGGCTGAAAAGATTTGTGCAAAACTACAATTATGTTATATAGGGCCGTTCAAAATAAATAGGATTTTTGGGGAGAATACTTTTGAGTTAGCTGAGTTAGAAAGTGGAAAAGTAAGAGGAAGATTTCATATTTCAATGATTTTTCCTTACAGTATTAAAGAAGTTTAATGTTGAAATCAATGAAAATAAAATTTGCTTTATACAACTTATTTTGTTTAATATTCTAAAATTTTATTTTAATCTGGAGGCAAAAATGCTATGATATTTGGAGGTGTATGTTTTGACTGGGGTGTGCCTGGAAAGCAATTTTTGGAATGCTTGCTGCAGTTCAATTTACATTTGGAGATTTATGAAGACTGTAAGATTTTGATTTTCTAACTTTTAAACTCAGGGTTGCGTATTTTTGTTGCCATAATTTCTTGTTACATATTCTAATAATTTATATTTTCATATTTGTGAAGTTTGTTTGCACTAAAAGAAAAGAAAAACACAATCAGATTGATACGATTTTTATTTATGTTAATTTTAATTATAATTTAGTTCAGATTTGTTAAAAAGGTTTAATTTATAAGAAGTTTTAGAGTTACTTGATTTGTGCGTCGATAAATGTCAGTTTGGATGTCAGTGTCAAATGTCGCAAACGTATTAAAGAATAATCATGGCCATGAGATTTGCTTGTTTGTTGGAAAAATGAAAATCAAAGAAGGAAGACAAAAGAGAGAGATTTTGTTTTAATTAGTTACGGCTCGTCTTTGAAAATAAAGACAGAGGATTTTGATCCTCTGGAGAAATAAAGAGAATCAAGTTGAACAACAGCAACAAGAAAATACTTCGACCAAAACAATTGGGACAGGGAAGATAGACCATTTAATCTTTTTCTCAAAAACAAAAAAATTAATTTCTTAGCATGTAGGGAGGAAACTCAGAACATTTTCTTATAGGCAGCCAAATCTTAGCAGTAACAATTTGTAATAAGAGTTGTGAACTATAGTCAGGTGTGTTCTGATCTTGTAGCAATTGTTAAGGCTACAACTTTTGAAAACATATCAAGTAAATGTTGATAAAACACAGAAACTTCCTGTGAAGTAATTATTCGTTTTTTTTTAATTTACTTTTTTAAAATTCATTTATTTCACCTTAGTATTATATCCCTAAAAAGCTAATTAGCCTAACAAGAATTACTCTAAAACACACTGAAAATAGAGTTAAATTAGAGAGTCAATTATCTAGGGAATTCGAAGTAAAAGAAGGATTACGCCAGGGAGTCCCTCTTTCTGCAATCTTATTTAACATTGCCCTAGAGAAAGTCATAAGAGGACAGGATTCAGCATTCGCTGATGATATAGCAGTGTTGACAAGAAGCAAGAGGGAGATGCAAGAAGTGATGGTTAGATTGGATCAAGTGGCTAAAGTAATGGGCCTAGAAATCTAAGTGTATGACATGGGGAAATGACCAACACCAACCGAATTGGATATTGGAAATAGAACTGGAAGGAAACAAAATGTACAAAATAGAGGCAGTAGAAAAGTTCACATATCTAGGCACAGTATTTACAATGAAACCGGGAACAAAAGAAATAAAAGCAAGAATGATGTCAGGAAAGGTGTGTGTTTGCGCTCAGTGAGGTTCTAACAAGTAACGTAGTGTCGCATATGTTAAAATTCCATCTGTACAAAACAGTCATAAAACCAGTCGTTACATATTAAAGTGAGGTGTGGACGTTAGGTCAAGCAGAACAAAAAACGTTAGGTGCATGGGAAAGTAAGGTGCTAAGAAAATTTCTAGAAGGAAAACAAATAAATGGTGTGTGATACAGGTAAAGTAATCAAGAAGTGAGAACATTATACGGCCAAGAAAATATAATTGAAACCGTCAAAGCCAGTAATGGGCGGTGGGTAATTACTAATTACCAATTGGGTAGGTAAATATAAATTGGGTAAATACCAGGTATATACCCTAAACAATTATATTTACCTCAAATTTGGGTAAGTACGAAATATTGATATAAAGGGATTTCCCCATTTATTTTAAAAATTTGACTATTAGGGGATTTACTTATTTAACATATATTCCCTTCTATAGTGCCATTACTTAAAGAGTAAAAGTACAATATATTCTCGACATTCTTGAGTACAGAACGGTGCGGGCGGTGTTGCGTAATACGTGTTAATTGTTGGTGTAGGTGTAGTGTTACTAAATATTCTACAAAGTTTATGGTTGACTTTAAATATTTTTAAAAGTTGCAGATTGTACTGTAGTACTGTATCAAGAGATCATAAAAAAACTGATCCTCAGCGGGCTACGGAATGAAAAGTCACATCTTTGCTAGACTAAGGGAATGTTTATAATGTCAATTTCAAGTTAGGTTGTGTCAGCTGAATGGGAGAAGAGCGGGTACCATAAAGTGTTAGAAAGTCAATTGGGAGGAGCAAGGAGAAAAGGGAGACCAAAAGCAAGGTGGAGAAAGGAAGTAGAAGATTTGAAACAACTCAACGTAAAGAGATGGAAAAGAAAAGCAACAGGCAGGAAAGAATGGCGGAAGATAGTACAAAAATCCATGAGCCTACAAGGCTTGTAGTGCTAATTGATATATATTTTATTCCTACAACAGCTTGGAAAAGCAGATCTAATGAGTGAAAACTAGAGGAAGACCCCATAAGACAGGATAAAATGACAAGCAATGAAAATCCAACCTGCGATATGAAAGTTAAGACGAAGAAGTTTTGGTTAATATAATTAAATTTTTAACTTTTGATTCATTCTTGATTTCGATTCTTCCAATGTGACATCCCGAGAAATATATTACAAAACTACAAAAAAAAACAAAAAAAAACACTTACTTCAAACATATCATATTCAGCAGATCGATCGGGGGTATTTTCTTTATCCAAGCGTCTTTTCATCATTCGTTGTGAAATGCGTCTGCATTTTTCAATACGCTTTGCACGTTCTATAGAATACCTAGACGGGCCTAATAAACGACCGTTTATTGCTAGTTTTGGAGGTGCAGTTTGTGGCACTGAAATATCGTAGTTTAACAAGAATGATTTTTAAAAAAAATCAAAATAAAATAAGACACAATTAAAAATAATCAAATGCTTAATCCATTTTTACAGAAGAAATTCTTTTATGTAAAATTAAATTTTACATTATAATACATACTGTTCTCATTTCTTTCACCAAGAACCCGCATTCGTTTGGCAGGAAACAGAGGTGTTACAGGTTTTCGTTTTACTGAGCTTGCATTTCTTCCTATGGCTGCTAGATTCTGCGTGCTTGTACATGGAGTTAAACCCAATACTGATTTGCCAGGAGTGACAGTATTTTCCCGCTGTTGTTTACGAGCACTCAATTTAAGTTTCTTATCCTAGGATTATAAAAGTTGTGTAAAATAAAATTATTATAAAAATGTCTACAAACCTGATCGTGCTTTTCCCGAGCATGGGAAATGATACTTTCGACTGGCTCTCCCCATGACAAAAACTGCTTACCAGTTCGCGCCTGGAAGTCCCCTGCAAGTTGCAGCAGCCTTTCTTCAATTTGTGGAATACGTTTAGACAGAGCATTACGCTCTTTTTCTTCCTTTAGTAACTGGCCTCCTCGGTTGTTATACCGATTGCGGTCTGTGGCTCGTTGGTCCAGCAATAGCCATTTGTTCCACAGTTCTTCTCTTTTTTCAAGTAAATTAAATAACTCACTAGAATAATTATTCAATGATATTATTTTTTTAAATTTAAATAAACAATATTAATTTTATAAGTACACATTAACACCTCCCATAAAACAAAACACAATTTAAATTGTCTACTAAAAATAAACAGCAGAATTTACACAACTAAATATTACTATGATTGACAGCAGAAAGGGACAAGTTTGATGTAAGTGTCAATTTACTAAAATTTAGCATATTGTTTTTCCCTTGGAGTTTCAATTGATTAGATAAAAAAAGTAAGACAATTAATGCATTCATATAAAATTAATACAATACATAAGGAAACATTTTTACAATTGTTTACCTATTTTGAAGATAATATTTATTAATTTTTTGCATCTCCAAATCATGCAATGTTAATAAATCTTCGGTGTATAGGTCTGTGTCTAAGTATTCAAAATCCCTCTCTTGATCAGTCAAATGGCATTTATCCCATAAGCTAATCAACTCTTCACGCAAACGCCTTACAAATACCTAACAATATAACAAATTAGTAATATTTCAAGCAATACAAGTTGTTTAACTAACTTCAATATTGGCTTTCTTCAGATTTTCACATCTGTTCACTTCTTGCCTCAAAGCCTCCAAGGTGTTGAGGCTGTTACCTGTGTGTTTTTGAAGAAACGCATCATAATCTTTTAGATCTTCTGCTAAAAGTTCCCACAATGACTTTATTCTTTCCCTTAAAGATGAAACTTCTTCTTTCGTTTCTTGAAGCAGTTGTTTAAGCGATTCATAAAAGTTAGCCAATTCTCTCATATTGCTTTCGGTAACTACAAATATGGAATCATCTTGGGAAATCACTGCCTTTTCAAAATCTAAAGTAGGTTGATAATTGAGTTGATTTACGATCTCCATAATAGATGCTTTCGTTTCTAAAAATATTTCTTCACGTGTGAATTTTTCCGATTCCAGAGATTCCAAATAATTTTTAAACTGGTCAAGAAATTCTGGTGAAGGCAGAGGGGACTCTGGAATGGGTTTTGGTGTTTTTCCCAGAGCATTGCACAATTCTAGTTGTTGTTTATTTAGTGCTGCAATTTCTTTACGTTTATCTTCGATCATTTGCTCATATCTATAAAAAAGAAATAGGGTGTTAAAAAAACCATTGTGGTTTGTTTCTTAAATAATGAAACAAGAAACGTTTTGCATATGACATAATTTAAATGACATTATTTGATGTACGACATCTCACCAAGACACATATTTTCAGTTGTTTCTATGTATACACCGTTTCCCAGAAAAGTTGAACTATAGACAAAATTCATAGAAAACGATATTTTTACAGATTTTATGTTGCCAGGATACTTTGGCTAACAGTTTTCATTATATTATTGTTATTAGGCTTATTAGTGTTATTTAGACAAAAAATTATAATTTTGGTATTTAAAATACCAGAGTAACAACAATGTCTTCTAATGTTTTGATGATGTAGCGGCAAAACCTACTGTTTGTAAGCAGAAGTCCCGAGTTCTAATCCAGAACGGCACAAACTTATTTTTAACTTTATTATTTATTTATTTAATTTTCACAGCTGTTCTGCTATCAAATAGTTAAAAGAACACATTTGTAAAGTAGATTGTAAATTTACTACATCAGGTAATGACACAATTAAATTAATAACTATTTCATTATTATAATTTATCAAAATAGTAATAATGAGAATAAAGAATGAATAAACAAAATGGGTATTAATTTAACTGTGCCATTACCTGATGTATTACATTTTACAATTTACTTTGCAAATCGTGTTGTTTTAACTATTTGGTTTGTGAAAATTAAATATATAAACAAGTTAAAAAAAGGTTTGCCCTATTCAGGATTAGAACTAGAAGACACTGTTGTTACTCTTGTTACTCTGATATTAAAATGACCCGTCTTGAATTTTTATGTATGTTCGGGCATAACTTTTTTGTTTATGAACCGATTTTAATGATTCTTTTTCCGTTGGGTTCAATAAAGTTCCAAGGTGGTCCCATTTTAATTTCATTGGTATTGGAGCTTGAACTTCGAAGATACACTTTTTAGTGTTTCCGTCTTTCATCTTCCGTTTCACTAGCCGTCGTTTCCTCATTCGAGAAATATCCTTACTAGGTCTACCCATCACTTAGAATTGTAAAATAATTAACTTTAAAAAAAAACGACTTCAAATAAAAACACAAGAAGTAACATAAGTTAACTAAAAAGCAAAAAAATAAATGTTTTTTATACAGCAGTTTAATACTTATTTGTTGTTTCGTTTAATGTAATTAAGAAATTATTGTTTATTATATAATTATTAATTGTTTTATAATTTTTAAGTCGGTGCCAAGTAAAACATAAAAATTATATACCTTGCTACAATAATAAATTAGATTCGAATTTTTATGTTTTACTTGGCACCGACTTCAAAATTATAAAACAATTAATAATTGTATAATAAACAATAATTTCTTTATTACATTAAACGTAACAACAAATAAGTATTAAACTGTTGTATAAAAAACATTTATTTTTCGCTTTTTAGTTAACTTATGTTACTTTTTGTGTTTTTATTTGAAGTCGGTTTTTCTTTTAAAGTATATATAATTTTTAAAAAATATTATTTTTTGACTAAACAGCGCTAATAACACCTAATAACAATAATATAATTGAACCTCTTAGCCAACGTATTCTGGGAACGTAAAATTTGAAAAAATATCATTTCCCATGCATTTTGCCTATAGTTCAACTTTTCTGGGAAACTGTGCATGTATTGAAAAATATTAAATGTGAAGTTCTATGAGGAAGGTGCGCTTATTTAACTCAATTTGCCTCTATTGAAAAATGTTTTCCTCCGTGTTTAACTTCGCAAGATTGTAAAAATAAATATGCAGCGGGTAATAACAAAACCAGGTACACACTCAATTTTTACAGTAATGAAATGAAATTTGGGGGCAGATGCACATTTTATGACATATTATTTATCAATCAGCCACTTTTGGTTACAGCGAAAGTGACATCAACTTTTTTATCTTAAGGAGGACCATATATTTTTTTCTGATAGAGCTTTAAATTCTCTATTCAGCCATGTATAAAAATTAACTAGTTTAATGGTTAGCCCTTAGAGGGAGTTTGAAGTAACAATTCAAGTATTTAAATCAGCTAAATCTTTTTCAGAGGGATCACTGTCATTACTAAATTGAATATAAAATGGAAAATTGTCTTTGTTTAAACTTTCAGATTGTTTGCGACCAATTTTGTCAAAAATGGTATATTTTGCAACAAGAGATGAAAATACCGTTTTTTTGTGAGCGGACAGTTGTTCACGAACAAAAAAAACGTATTTCATCTTGAGTAGGAAATGCTATTTTTTCTACGATATTGCAGTTTCAAGTTCAAAACTTTCAACTTCAATTTAATTCAAAACGAACTGTCACAATGCAAATTACTGTTTGTAAAGTCGTTTCCATAGCAATAAATGCATTCTTTCCATTAAATTTGTCATTCTTATTTTCATCTCTAGATGTGAAAATATGTTCATCTCTAGAGTGAAAAAATATCACTTTCATGTAGAGTAAGCCGTGGAAAAATTGCTATTTTCACATGTATGAGTAGAAAAAATAATTTTAAACCATTTTCAGGGGTTTACATAAATCTATTTTTCAGAACCAATTCTCAAAGATCAGTTAATTTTGCATGAAGGGTAAGAGGAAGAAATACATTTTATTATGAGTCATAAGAATAGAATATTTAAAATTGTTCTGTAAAATTAACTTGAAAATTGGCTATTTATTTCTGCATCAAATTTAAAGGAAAAAACAAAAAACATTAAGTAGTTTAAAACAAAAACAAACTTTGGCAGTTTTAAATGGATTATGAATTATTTTGTTTCAGCAGGTTTAATAAATACAAAAACACACACAGTTATAATAACTGCTCAAAATGTTGACTATTATGGTTCCTACATATAGCTGTAAAAACTATGACACTGGCTACTAATTAAATAATAACTCATTTAAAACTGTCAACATTTGTTTTGAAACAAACATAGAAATTTTTCTTTAGATAACAGGTTACTTACGTTTGTATTCTTTCCTTTAGGAGACGCTGTTCCTCATAAAGGCTTAAACCTTTGGATCCATATCCAGGCATTTTTATGTGTAAGTCTTTGCACAGGGATTCGGACCTTTGCAGCAAAGTTTCAATTTCAGCAAACAAGTTATTTTGATGATTTGTTACTTCCTGTATCATGTCTTTGTAAAGGGATGAAACTTGATTGGTGAATATTGTTGTCCATTCTTTTCGGTTTTCCTCCTTCATACCCATTTTAATCAGTACACCGCACCAATTTAAAACACTTTCTTGTGTTATGTCATCGATAGTGTCCATTGTTTTTTGAACCCATGGGTTTGCCATCAGATTACTGGAAATTATTACATATAAGACACAGGTAAGCAGCTCAAAACAAGCAAAAAATATTTCAGTAACAACCATAAAAATATATAAATATAAAAATGACAAATTAAATTGTTCTGGGTAAACAATCAAATCGTACAGTGAATACATAGGTATACCGTCCAATCTATAAAAAAGGCCCCAGTTTCTAACTTGTACTTTATTATGGTGAAACTCCACATTTTAGCGAAGTTGAAACTTCTACATCTTTCAACTGTTTCTGGTAGGGATATTCAACTTTTGTTTATCTTAAATGGAACACCCTGTATATTTTTCTATTTTCTTATATACAGGGTGTCGCGTAAGTAATGAGACAACGTTTAGGTATGGCTTCCTGGGGTCAAAGTAGACCGATTAAACCTAAAAATGGCTAGGTAAAAAGTGGTTTCGTAGGAAGTTATAGGGCCTTAAAGACAAAAAATTTAATTTTTATTATTCACTAAAACGCAAAAACTGTTTTGCTTCTATTATTCACTAAAACTCAAAAACTGCTAATCAGATCGAGTTGAAATTTGATAGGGTTATGTTTTATTCGCGATCGCCATCCGGAATAGATGCCGCTGGTAAAATGAAAATGATTAAGAAGGAAAACAAACCGTTTGCAATAAGTTTGTATAGTGTGCTAATTTGTTATTTAAAATTTTTCAAATCCAAATTAGTATGGCTCAAGAAAAGTGTCCCTAATAGATATTTTTAAATATTAAGATAAACGAAGGCAACCAATTGAAGAAGGAGAGACACTTTTTATGGCAGGCCACTTTATAATGTGTGTTTATATAAATAGAAGCAAGCAATGAAATATATTAATCCACCACACACCGAAGTTTTTGAACCTTTAATGAATGTTAGTAGTAGTAGTAGGAAACAGTTTTTTATAAATTTTATTGAGAGTATTCTAATTGAAAAATTGAATGACAGTTTTGGCTTATATTTACAAACGTGGGCGGCACTTTATTCACCTCCTATTAAAAATAATGTCATTTTAAGTAATACAACAGCTGCCAAGTGAGAGTGTTAACACTTTAAAGGGTATCTGCAAAGCCGAAAATTCTGGTGGCTGCAATGGCCTATGCCTTGTGTAACTCTGGGTTTTTATGTAGAAATAAGTGCAATGAAATTTCTTTACTGCAATAGGTGTTACAATGAGATATCGAACAAAGTCTTTTTGAGCTAGGAGTCATTTAAAACGTATTTATTTTTAAATATTTACTTAAAATATGTGTGTTGCATCTAATGGCGAAACAATTTTGTCTTCCTTCTTATTGTAGCTCCAAATTTCATCGCCAGACGTCAGCCACTTTGTTGGCGATCGCGGATAGGTCTACAAACACGATGGCACTACTTATTTTTTTTTTAGAGGGCGCTAGTTACACCACCTCGGCTTGAAATTTTGGCACATAATTTTTTTGCTATTAACTTTTGACCATAAAATCGGATGAAAAATTTAATTTTACGAAAAAAAAGGTTTTAATGCGTGTTATCAGGTGGGTATGTCATTTCACGTAAACAAAAGAAAAAAAATATTAATGATCAAAACAAATTACAATTTTATTTTCATAAAGGATTAATTTAACAGATTTTTAAAATGGCCTCCAATCACTTCGATATATTTTAGAATTAGTAAATACTCTATGTCCACCTTTTAGAAAATTTTAAAGTACAACAACACAAACTGAAATATTGTACAATAAAAAAACTAATAAACCACCAATACCACAAAACAACAACTTAAAATGCATATTTTCTGATGACCCTTTTAAATAGTATTTCTGGTTCATTTTATCGATTGTTATCAAGTATACCTTGTTTATGTAAAATTTAATTTTGTATCCGAATTTGCAGTCAAAATCTCGAAAAAGTTTACAACCAAAAAGTTATGTGCCAAAACATCAAGCGAAGCCGAAGTGGCGTAACTAGCGCCCTCTACAAACAGCAACAAAATAAGTATCGGGTTTGTAGACCTATAGAACATAACCATGCCGAATTTCAAATAAATCTGATTAGCAGTTTTTGAGTTATAGTCAAAAATAGAAATACAATTTTTGTCTTTAAAGCCCTATATCTTCTTAAGAAAGCACTTTTTACTTAGGCATGTTAGATTTAATTGATCTGCTATGACCTCAGGAACCTATACCTAAACGTTATCCCATTACTTATGGGACACCTTCTATAGGGTCGTTCGTCCAACCCTTATTACGCCTCTATTTAATTCTGAAACGAATCAAGATAGCGAAGAATAATATTAGTAACATTTTTTTAGTAATGTTTGACCTACGTTTCTGCATACTTTAAAAAAATTTTTCACCTAGGATGTGTACTCATTCGATAGAGAAAGTTTTTCTCTTTTCAACAATATAAAACTTGTATACCCTTACATAACGAAATTATCGAAATAAATGCTAAAAACTTCTTCATATTAGCAGGCCCTGAATTCAAAACCACTATCACAGCAGTGTGCTTTAAAATTAGTTTGTTATCTCTTACAATAAAAAACAATTGAAATAACAAAATGTGACTGTGCTAGACTGTTGTTTGAATTCAGGGCCTGATAATATGAGAAAGTTTTTCACGTTTTTCTCGAAAATTAAGTTATGTAAGGGTATACAAGAGAACTAAAATCTCTACCAAATGAACGCAAAAATAGGTATAAAGGGATAAAGATATAGGGATAAAGATGTAATAAAAAACTTTTATATAAGGTATTGTTTTGTAAAACCCGGCCCCAAGTTTTTGAAAAATTTTCATGATAGTGCAGTGAAATTTGGGGTTGTTAAACTATTCCAAGATGCGCATTTTATGACATATTATTCACCAATCAACCATTTCCGATTGCACCCGAAGTAACCAACATTTTTTTCCTAAATAGCACCCTATATTTTTTCTGATGGATTTTGATCAAGCATTAAATTCTCTATTCAGCCATGTACAAAAAATATCAAAAAAAATTAAAAGAGCCGCTAGAGAGCGTTGAAGTAAAAACTAAAAGTAAAACAAAAACATGAATTTCATATTTAAATCTGCTAAGACTTTTTCGAAAGAGTCAATGTCATTACAAAATTGAATGATTATTGGGAAATTTTTTTCATATAAACTTTTCGCACCGTTTACGGCCAATTTTGTCCAAAAACGTAATATTAAGCCATTTCCAGGGGTTAGTTACATCTATTTTGCAGAACCGATTTCAGGCAAAAATAAGTTATTTTCGTATTAAAGGAAAGAAAAAGAAATAAACTTCTATTCTAAATTATAAAAACAATAGCCTTGCTATTTGAACTTTACTTAAAAATCGGCTATTTTTGCATCAAACTTATAGGAGAAAATAAAAACAATAAATAGTTGACCTGTTAAAACAAAATAACAAAACTTTGACAAATTGATGTTACTTCCAGTATAACCGTAAATTGTTGATTGGCAAGTAATGTGTCATAAAATGCACATCTTCGAATAATTAAACATCCACAAGTTTTATTTCATTATCATAAAATTGTTGGAAAATTGAAGTTTTCATTGTGACCTGGTAATGTGATCATGAAAATGATAATGAAAATTTTCGATTATAACTTTTTGATGGAAATACATGAACCCCATAATTTAAAAAAAATGTCTTGGGTGTGTGTGTCTGTAGCAGTCGAAATCTCAGGAACAACTAGACCGATCTTAATGAAATTTAGGTACCAAATATTTATCAGGTAAAACAGAGAGATACAAAGTTACAATGTGCGATAAATTTTGAAACTATAAAAACTGTGAAGTGAAATGATGTTATTCCTTACTGAAACTTTATATTTGAGCTTATTTTTTAAATTCAGTCATTTTGTCTTAGAAACTATTTCAAAATTTTGAGAAGTAAAGGTAGTTTACTTTTGTTACAATTTTAAATTATTTGAATATCCCCGCCAAATCGTAAGTCGTAAAAATATTTTTAGATGATGCACAAAATTTTAAGGAGTATAATATTTTTGAGAAATCAATAAAAGAATTGCCATTTACTGCACACTTTTTAGAAAATACTGCAGAACATAATATTTTAGAAAATATGACCGGTAATTATTTTTAAAGTGCAGGAAAGTGCTTAGTCAATTTTTTTTAAATTTATAATAATATATCGTGGTGACCACATGAGACCTGAATGATGAAAATTCTAGCATTGGACGAACCAAGCACTTATACAGGGTGTTTCATTGAGCAAGCTCCAGTTGATAAGTTGTTTTTGCGGATAAAAAACAAGCTTTAGAAACAAGGTCGTACAAAATTTGCTCAAGGATTTCATCAATAAACCAGAAATTGAAGATCAAATACACAAGTTACAGGCATAACTTGTATGTTTGTTTGTAATTTAACACTTTATATTTTTAGCATTTGTATGTATGTTAGACTTCATAAATCAGCAAAAAATTTTATTTTGCTGCCTTATAGATGCGGCAGAGCGAGCGATTCATCCGATAATAGGAAGTTTATTTTTATAAATTGAGCCGGTATTTTGTAACGGTGGGAGATATGGAAAAACTTTAAATACAAAAATTGTTTAGTTTAATAGGACCTTTAAAATGAGGTCTCACTTGACCCCTCGCCGTGTTTAAGCTTTTTGAGATAATATCTTTTGAATGTTCCCGCGCTTTTGAGGAGAAGAGGGGGTACTAACATTTATTTTCTGTGTTGGACAAGTTTCCAAAATTTATTTTTTGGAATGTTTCCATGGAAACTTTCAACTGAAACTAACTATCTAGAATATGGAAACTTAAGGAAACATTTAATATTTCTTAGTTTAGACTTGCAATTGCAGAAGTAGTTAAAGTAAACCTTTATTATTGTTCGAGGATTTCGAGTTTAATACATTGAGTAGACATATTTTCTGGAATTACAGAACAAGTATAAAGCCATATGGAACAATATAATAGTCAGGGTAGGATTAACCAGTATTAGTACATGCAAGGGTAAAGGGGCGTGCATAAGCTGGGCACTTTCTTAATCCTGCAACCTTTTGAACTGCTTTTACCTTTCAAAGTTACCTAAACTGGGCACTCAGTCATCCTTGCTGATCATTAACGTTATCTCTAGCCCCTAGCCCATCATATTTATGTTTAGAAAATTGTGTAAATTCCAACACTAAATTTCTCCTAATAAATACTAGAAAATTTGATTTTGGTTTGATCTTGGCATTTACGTTTCTGTAATCACTACTTACGCTCGCCCGTGTTTATGATAGAGCCGACTTTTGAACTTGATTGATTTTTAAACTGATGCATATGTCAAATTACAAAGTATTTATCAAACAACTAGAAGTAAATATCCTAAAGCTAAACAAACAAAACAAAACAAGAATTAGTCAGTATAATGAAATAGAAAATTGAGTTGTTTTTTGCAGATATAATTAATTCTAAGTATAATTTTTGGATGTATCTATGTTTTACATTTAATAAAAAAACCACCTTAATATTTAAAAATTTAATAATTCTGGTAATGGAAAAAAATTTAGTTTTGATGATTTAATTATTATTAATGACTGCAAGAGAGCAAACTCAAGATTTTCCATAAACCAATAGTGCCCAGTTTAGTTGTATACAAAATTTCTAATCCGGAGTCCAGTGTCCAATTTAGAAGGTTAGATTAAAAAGCAGGTAGACAGACGGTGCGCTTGTTTAAAGCCGCCCGGGTAAAGTAACTTGTAAATTTTACAACTGAAATAGGTAATATAAAAACATAGGTATCTCAGAATACATTATTTATTTTATTTGTACTAAATAGTGGATAAAATATAAAGTTTCCATTATTTTGGAAAGTTTCCAGTCGCCCGAGAAACTTTCCATTTTTTTTAGTTTCCGGTGGAAAGTTTGGGTTTATAACAATACCTTTTAAATGAGATATGACTTGACCCACCTTTGTATTTGAAAATCTCGAGAAGCCCCCTTAGCCCCCCAAAACTACCCTTTCTGAAGCCCCAAAACATTTATAAATATTTTTACTGAATACCTCGCGTACGATTTATTTTTATCCCATCCCTGTAGGTTCATTAGTTTAGCTGTTTTCGATTTTTGGCAAAAAAAATCGCAGTAGGCTGTGTTTTTACATCTTGTATCATTTAATATTGTCCTAAGATACAACTTTTCATCCTCAATACCATTAAAAAAATGTTTTTATAGGGGTGCACACTGGGCCGATCTTTGGAAAACGTGACTAAAACTTCATTTTTGAAATACATTATTTCGTAACAAAAACGTTGTTATTTAAACCTGACTATATGTAAAATTATCAAACCAAAATACACGGCCATAGCAGGTTTTTATTCTAGTATTTAAATGTGTAATTTGCAGATAGTGGCATCACATGTACGTGTGCCTGTTGTCATCTGCCTTTTTAAACTTTTATTTTAATAAATTTGAGCGACTATCAGTGAAACCAACATTTGGCAAATATGAACCAGGATTTGTAGATTCTATTATGCATTTTAAATGGAATTTTGTTCTTTATTATTGTGATTTACATTTTAATAATTTGGAAAAGATATAAGACCTATGAAAAAATTATGTATCTTTTGGCATCTCAGTTTTACATTCGTGGATTAAGACTTGAATTTCGTAATTTTTATACCTGATTTATAATCATCGACCCCAAAAACGCTGGAGCTACATTTTTTATGCCGATAAAGGAAGTTTTAGGGGTTTTGGTCACGTTTTCCATAGATCGGCCCCAGTGTGGAGCGTTTCCAAGAAAACTGGGACACCTTGTATATACAAAAGATTACAATAGTTAAAATATATGTGATTTTTGTATTACTTTTGCATATAGTTATTAAGTAAGATTTTATTTTATATTTTTAAGCGTGTTCTTTATAACGAAAATGTATACCAAAAACATGAAAAATATTTGAATACGATATTACGTAAAAATCAATTATAAAACGTAATTATTTTTTAGGTGCAGTAAAGGAAAGTCCAGGTGAAGTGCTTTGCCCACTGTTTTTACTGACAGTTATGATTAAAAAACTCAATTCTATTAAACTGATTCAATCAATAGGCAGCTCTACCCGGGTATGTTAAAAATTTGCAAGACGTTTTTAAACATAAAGGGTTCAATTTAATTTGAATAAGAACAGCAAATATTACCCTTCTCTAAATTACAGTAGCACACTAGTACCTAATCACATATACAATACACTTACCTTGCTTCTGCCATTGTTTAGTAGAAATTACACGCAATCAAATATAGATAAAAACGATTTAATACAGCAGATTCAAAGGCAAACACCTTTTCTAACACCGATTGAACAACTTTCAGTTAATGTCTAACCGTCAACGGCTTGCGTGCTTGTGACAGAATTTTAAATTTCAAACGTTTCTTCCTCGATTCAAGGTAAACAACACGTTCTGAAACACAAAACTAGTAGACAAGCTGCCATTAAAGTCGTAGAAATAGTGTAATAAAATCATCTTGCTATTAATTAATAAAAACTTCGAATTTTATTAACGATAACTTAACAAACTATACTAATATTTTACTACTGGTAAAATATTTGCACTTTTTAAATAAATATTTTGCAACAGTTGAGACTTCCATATTGTTGAACGCAGCCATTAGAAAAGTGATAGCATTACGCAAGCGTGAGGCTTAGCCTTCTTTGACTGTGGCACAGCGTTGCCAGAAATGGAACGAAATATAGGATGATTCAAAATTCAAGGAGAGGGGTTATTCCGTAGGAAATTTTAAGAAAAAGTCTCGATTAACACGTGGCCTGAAACGTACCCATTTTAGGCTACAAGATACAGCCCTCTGACGATGATACAGTTAAATTTAATTTTAACCTCTTAACTACGGTAAACGGAATATTACGCAAATTGGTATGCTCGAAAATACGCGGGAAACAGACATTTTCGGTGCCCACTTGAATGCCTTTAAAATACTTTGTTTAGCACTGTACAAAAAATCTCATGTTGCACATTAGTGGTGAAAGAATAAACTGTTTCGCTTACTTAGGGCCTTAGTGTAATACACAGGTTTTACTTTTTTCATGTATTTTTTATAATTAATATAGGTTACATTATCTTACAGTTAAATTTTAATAAGTATATTCATATTTGTACCGTGTGTTCAAATAAAAAACAAATAATGGTTGGCCATAATGTCTCTTATACAATTGTTTGGTTAAGCTTGTAATTTGTCATTAGTAGTGATACTGACAGAGTGATGGCAGCTAAATTCTAAAACATGCAAAGACAGAAATTTTATTTTCCATGGCCAACCCTTATGTATTTTTTATTTGAAGATACGATATAAATAATTGCTGGAAGTTCGGGAGACGAACCTTTTCGTTTGTATGGTACTCGTTTGCAATAGTTTACAATAGTACCATGTACCAACGCATGTGAGAAACATGTATGTTTCTCACATGCGTTGTTCCAACCTATAGGTTGGATCATAGACATTTTCATTAATTTAATAAATCAATTATAACTAACAGTCAGGACCATATTTAGGATAGTGTCGCCCTAAGGCTACTTCAATAAAAGTGCCCCCGTACTTTTTCAGTTTATTAATCCTACTATCATTTTTATCTTAACAAAAATTAAATATTTATTTTTCTACAACATAATTAAAAACACACAGTTTAAAGAAACAAAATTTAAATTTTAAAATAAAGAAAAAGATAAATTTTGGCAAAACTAAAATCTTTAACTTATTTAACTTTAAAATAAAGTAAATATCTATACCAATAATTGATTTCTCTTCATTTTATTTTTCGAAAAACTGCCAATGATTTCCGAAAAGTCAATACTTGAAGTAAACTCGACACACTTAACAATATTTTCGAATAAAGTATCTTTGAAAAATAAAATTTTTTTATAGTTGCTATATCAACTAAATAACAAAACGTATAAAAAATTGAACATAAACAAAGTATGTACTGAAATATTATCATCAACTTTTATTAGGGTATTTTTTTCATAGAATAGAATCAATAATGAAAAAGACACATGCGTAATTTTGCGTTTTTGTTCACCCTGTATAAATTTAAAATAAAAAAAAATAAAACTAATACCTAATTAAAAATGTGGCAAATTGTTTGCTTTGGCATTTTGCTCAGAATTTAAAATTCACCTTATCAACTTTTAGGTTTTACTATTTAAGTATCTTTTTCTACTTCCATGTTTAAAATGCCGTTTATCGCATATGTTTCCGTGACGTTAAGTGACCTTTTAAACACACCTCGACAAGCTGACTTTGTGCGTTTTAGTCACGGGCTGAAGTTAGCTCTAGGTTTTTAATGTGCGCTTTAGTCACGGGCTGAAGTTAGTTCTAGGTTTTTAATGTGCGCTTTAGTCACGGGCTGAAGTTAGTTCTAGGTTTTTAATCGCAAAAATCAATTAAAAATCAACTTAAAATCAAGTTAGTCGTCACTTGTCATCAATCTGCCAAAATAATTAATATTGCTTAAGATAATAAAATAATTTCCAAATTTTAGTATTTTTGTGATGGTCGTAGAAAAAGTATAGTATGAAATTCGTTTTAGAAACTTTTCTATATACTCGTTTTAATAAACACTCGCTCCGCTACGCTCCGCTCGTGCCTAATAAAACTCGTGACTAAAATGCCGTTTCTAAAACTTGTTGCATAATATACTATTAGTGTTCTTTATAGTTTTACATAAACATAAAAGATAGTGAGGATAAAAATCGGTTTTATGTGTTGGCGCCAAATTCAAATTTGGGAATGTTCCTACAATAAGGAGAGTTTTCGCAGCCGCCCGTCACTACTCACTAGTTCAAATACTTGTGAATCATTGGAAACCATCCAAAACAATACTGAAAAAAAACAAGCATGATTTGTACGTTTTCTACGTTTAGCTATTTTTAATGTGCTAATTCGTTTTCTATTAAAACAGTTGTCTACGAGATAAAAGCAGGAGTCCGGACCCATTTGGATTTATCGTTCCGGTTATGGTTACGGTCATCTGACATTTAGAAATTTCGGTAACGGTTAAGGTTATGGTCATTTAGCTAAAAAAAGTAACGGTTACGGTTACGGTCAACCAAAACATTTAACTCCTTTTAGTCATTAAATATCGAAATTACCAATTATATGCTTTTCTTGTCTTATTTTATTTCTTGTCGCACTCATTAGTAGCCTATGTTTCGAATATAGTAAAGGAGTGACAATCTATAGTTATTATTATTTATTATTACATAAAAATGTACTTCGAAACAATTAATTATTACATTTATTTGTTTTCTTTTTAACGGCATTATTGGCGTCTTGCATTTCTTGTCTAGCCAATTCTGCCTTACATTCTTCTCAGTGGAAGCAAAGCACGTGCCTTACAAATTTGTTCTATAATTGCCTTTGAGGTAAATTAATACCCAAGTAGTTATACTCGTTCACTTAGTAGGCACGTTTTCCTATTTTCTTGAAATATGTAATTCGTTTTCTAATGCCACCGGCAGGCAGTCGCGGATTGGCTACTTGTTCTCCAGGGGCGCAGCTTTAGTGGGGGCCCACGTAACGGTATAATACAGAAACAAGTGAGCACTATTATAGTGATTTGTACCTACTTACCGCTTAAACTAATTTTTTCTCAAATTTTTTTGAACTTTCACCAACTTCGTCTATGGGCGACTGGGCGCCATTTTAATTTTTTTTTAAATAGAAAGGGGGTTCGAGTGACACCTCATTTGAAAGGACTTTTAGTTTTGCGTCTGATCCCAGAGTTTCAATGAAAAATATTCAGTCATAACAAAATGGCGGATTTTAAATAAATGGTTAAATATTCTGTAGGTACCTAAAAAATATTCGTTGAATATTACGGCTCGAGCTAGACGGCCGGTGCCGGCTGACAACGTTTTACTGGTATGACGTCATCGTATAATGTGATATGCTACTTTAGCGGCAGCGTACTTTTTGTCTTTTTTTACTCACAATAGGGAGTTTTTTTTTAAATATTACTTACTACGTTACTAGAGGACAGCAGGGTCAAACGAGGCGATTGGCTGGCATTACATGTGCTATCTATTAAATCATTAAGTAAACATATATTTAGAAAACAATTATTTTTTCATTATTTAAAATGTTAGAAAACATAATTGTTACCACATTGAACATTAATTATGACATATTGTAATAGTAACGTTTAAAACATAGTTATTTCCGTAAATATTACCTATTGACACATATAATAATTAACACCGCATTTGGACCTGCTGGCGTATAGCGGCTAATTTAAGAAATAGCCAAAATATCCTTCCATAGAATATTAATAGTAGCAGGTCACCATGTACACAATACGCAATAAAAAATAACATTAATGATTTCTAATGTACACCATCTTAAAAAATTAGTGAATTAAAATTTTAATAATGTAACCCGCATGGATTCGACCAACCTGTGTATATGTATTCTACCACCGAGCCACGGCGTCTGTTGATGGCCGGTGTTAAAACAACACGTCATCTATCGGCCAAATTTAAATTGCCGGTAAAGTACGCAGCACGTTCGATGATGTTGTACAGGCAAAATGTTGCCAGCCGGCATCGGCGCTGTAGTCACTGTAAAATATTGGAAACATTGTAATTTTATCTGTATTCGATCTATTTATTTTACGTGCAGAAATCTGCCGACAAGCGTCTATGCAGTATTAAATATTTATAGTTTTAGAAGAATGAGGTTACACATTCTTATTACAATTAACATATTGACCTTGTCAAGACCTACAATGACTGAAAGAAATACCGGTCATCTATTTTAAACTAACGGTTACGGTCATCGCTTTAAGTGAAATTACGGTTTCGGTTACGGTTTCAGTTTAGACCTCTCTAAAAAAGCTCACTTTGTCCGCTCTTTTCAGAACTAGTAGCTTGTGCCAAGAATTTTGTACGTCTGGCAACAATGGTAGGCCTTGTTTGATTTGATAATTGACATTTCTATTTTGCACTTGTGCTTTGCTGTGTTGTTTTGCTTCCTGACATGAAATATAGCGCCAACGAAGTGTACTTGTTTGTTATCTTTACTGATTACCTTAGTACTTGATGGGTTTGTATATCTAGGTAAAGAATTTTCTTTTGCTTAATTCAGTGTTTGTGTAGTTATAAGAATTTAGAACAATAATTCATTAATGTTTTCCCAGAAATCATTAACTTTTAAATACTCTGTGCCAAGATGTTTAAAGAAGGTTCTATTCGTAAAATCACTGTGAAGGATTTCGTGTAAGTTTATTTAATTTAATTAAACCCTGATTTTACAACCCTTATTGTAGAACATACAGCTATGCAGAAATGTTACCTGGATCGAACCTTAACATGCTAATTGGACCAAATGGCACTGGAAAATCTACTATTGTTGCTGCAATTATTTTAGGTTTGGGGGGAAGTCCAAAAACAGTTGGTCGTGGCACGAAGGTAATATATTCCACATAAATTATGTTTTCTTTTATCATCGTTACAAGCCATTTCATATTCAAATCTCGCCATCAGATTTCGCTAATTTCAAGAGAGAGAATTGCTTAAATTTAGTCAAATATTGAAAATTGTGATGTACTAATAGAAGTTTTTAAAGAACTTAATCTAGCCTTTCTTGTTTTTGGAATATCTGAACAATTGGATTTTGTTTTTTTCTCTGTAATTCCTGTTTAGTTCTTACAACTTGAAGGATTCGTAAAAACATCCTTAGATTTGTTTGTTTTATTGAACTTTATTCAGATCCTAGCTATGCGATATATTTCGAACTTTTTGAAATCGTCGTCAGTTTAGTGTTTTATTTTAAATATGTTGACCAGTCTTTAGTGCGATATTAACACTAATTTTGATTTGATAACATCCTGAGAAGATGTAAATGAGAAAAGAATTTTTAGTTTTTCTGCTCGATTTTATGGTGTTTGCAAAAAACAAATTTAACATCTAGTTTAAGAGATATTCGAAAACATATTTTTTAATGGTATCTGTATATTTTAGTATATCTCCAAAGGTAACGTTGAAGCTAAAAAAGAAGGTAATATTAACCATATCTCTGCAGTAGAATATAAAACAGGGTTCCCACTGACCCTGGATAACCTGGAAGTCATGGAAAAGTCAAGGAATTAAAATTTTAACCTGGAAGTCATGGATTTTATGCAAAATTTGGCAAAAGTCTTGATTTTTCTCTTGATTTACAGTAAAAAACTTGATTTACTTGCAGTAGTGTTATAATTTTAAATATTAAAAATTTTCCGTTTGAATTTTTAAAACTGCCGCTTATAAAACAATTGCTGCTAAAGGTTTTTAAAATATCATTGAGGTACTTTCAAGATGACTGGAAGGTATGGTGTTGTCACTTGAGTTTGATATGGGCGTCACGAAATGTTTTGCGGAGAGATGGCGCAGTAGGTACTAAAAAGACGTTTGCGCGTCAAATTTGAAATCCGCACGCAATGCTATTCTAACCTGACTTTGTTCATACTGTGATATTATACTGTCATAACTCAAGAATTATAAGAACATTATAGTGACAACTATTCTCGATCATATTTTCCTATAATTCAATATTTATTGCAATATTGAAAAGGTTAATATTTAATACAGCCTGAAAATTTATATCTTCACACTGATTATCACTGTAGTTATTCAACTTCGGGAAAACGATTGTTAATGCGAGGAGGCGGTAAAACTTGGTTTTGATTTTTTTGGGAAATTCGAAAAAAATCAGATTTCAATGCACTCAGTTTTGACATCGATAAGACTCCAAATGGCTTATTGCAAAGCAAAAACACGAAAAAAAAAAATCGAAAACAAAATTGGTTCTGTAAAGCAATTTGATGTTTATTATGTGCATGGGTCACGGTAGAATGCTACAGTTTATGTAGTTATAGAATGGAATGACTGTAAGGCATTGTAATTAAAAAAAGAAACATGAAAAAAATTGATAATTGACCCATATGAATCATACTTTATTGCTTACTCTACATATTTCCTTAAACACTATAGAGTACTAATTTTTATTGCAATTATTTAGTGAAAGTAGGCAATAGCAGTAGTAAAGTATAAAGATGTAATCGAATTAGAAGACAACGAAGTAACTGCGCAATTTTATCGTAGAATTAATGCAGTGCTGTAACGTCGTTGCCTACGAGGGTAGCATCTACCTGCACATATTATAATTGTGTAACATACAAACTGGATAAGCACAAAATGATAAACGTAATTTAAAACATTGTAAATAGAATAGAAACAAAAATCAGTACATAATAATACATTAAAATTGTACTGTATTGACAAAATCTATGCGGACAGTCACTCTAGACATAGTGCATCTCTTTAACATTATAATTAGTAATAAAAACAAGTATTTTAAGTACTTCAAAAGTTTATTATTTACTTGTGTGCGGATAGCGATTATCTTGCAAAATTTCAGAAGGGCTCCTGCCTATTACACAGATCACAATAAACATTGTATAATATTCATCTCAAACCTAAGATTTAAATATCTAAGGGTAGCTTGTATAAACCAGGATTAAAACACATAAAATACGTAAAAAAACATGAAAACATTAAAATCTACGTTAACTAATTTAGTACTTTTTTAGCATGTTAACTTAAGCATTAGACAAGCATTCCAATAAAATATACTTGATATAAACATAAATTTATTGAAAAAATCTTTTACATTATAAAACAATTAATGCGTTTTGCAAGTCTGT
Source organism: Ctenicera cuprea (assembly GCA_958336395.1). Lineage (NCBI taxonomy): Eukaryota > Metazoa > Arthropoda > Insecta > Coleoptera > Elateridae > Ctenicera > Ctenicera cuprea. The sequence continues at coordinate 37,366,436 of OY284486.1, forward strand.
AAAAAATTATAATTAAATCATAAACCATACATTACTGCATATCTGTACGCTTTAAATAAATACAAATTCAGCTTTCACTGAACAAGTAGTCACTATTATATTTGTCGTTGTCCTACTATGATGGCACGTCGACAAGGTAATCATAACACGGGGTACTCGACCTGGTAATTCTACCACTGGGATGGTGACATACCAGTTGCAGTTGAGAAATCAACGCATATTTTTGTGGTTATATGTGGCGATGCACACAGGATGATTGATAATATGTTGGGATGTACTTTCAGTACAGATTAAGAATCTGAAAATAATAAAAAGTTCCTATAAATATTTGCCCAAAAACTCTTTGTTACCGGGCAAGTTGCAGTCTATAGAAGTGGGAACAGTATTACCTCTTCCATAGATTTAATTTCATAAGCAGCTTTTATGGACACATGTTTATAGAATTTACTCTCAAAGTTTTGTGTAAACTATTCTATTCTATCGTATTAAGAAAACACTTATTAGACCTTCATGGCAATTTAATTTTTGAAAAGCATGATATTATCTCGAAAATTGTTAGATTTAGAAATTTTCAACATGAAAACATGTTTTTGGGCAATTTTGTATGGAGAATAAGATTTTTCAAAAACATGCTAAAATCTAAAATATGTAGAACATAATTACGTGACCCCCCCCCCCCCGTACGAGACACCTCTGGTGTTCTTATTCAAACCAAAATTATTACAAATACATGAATAACTAATTACGTGAATAATGCTCACATATGAAATTTTAAAATTTGAGTGCAATTACTGCAAAAGTTATCTACAAAAAGTGATTAGCCTGGTTTATTTTCAAGAAGCTGTAACCCTATAATGAAGGGTTTTCAGGCCCATGTTTATGAGAATTCTTTCAATTATATTTAGATTCTGAATCTATCCTGAAAATTCGTTCCACATGTTATGAATCACACTGTACACCATTGGTTTGGCAAACGAAAATTGTGCAGACTTCAATTAAATGAAGTAAAGGGGCTCTTTTAACTCTTCCTTTATTCGTGTTGTTATGAATCCTAAAAAATATTGCAATCATTATGAGAAACATAATTAAATAGATATAACTATTTAGAAATTGTAGAGTATGCTAAATTGTAGTTAATTTAGCATTAGTGTAATTTAAATTAAACCATCTTTTTCCATTGTAACATGTAGCTGCGTACTAAAATACAAAGGATGTTGATTGTTTAAATTACAGCAAAAGGAAATTTTTATATGCTGTGATTATTATCAACAGTGATCGGAAGTACAATTCTTTTAACTGCCTGAAAATAATTAATTTAAGTATTTCTCAACTTCTTAACTGTGTTTTTACTAGTTAATTGTTTTCTACATACATATTTGATTAAAATTAAAACAGTACTTACTCCTCTTTAATTTTCTGCTGGTAGTCTGTCTTTTTACTAAGCTGAAGCTTCTACTAAAGTGAGTTTTGTGAATTACATTGGTGTGTTAATTAATAAATCACCGAAGTATGCTTTTATTCGTTATTATTTTACTTTTTGAACGAATCGAATTGTCTCGTCAGCTGTCAGAACATTTCAGGAGGGCAAGGTTAAAATTCACGGGCGCTGTCAAAGCGATGTACCTTCACTGCTGCCCTCTCGCGGCAATACATTTGTGGGTCCCTCGCAAAACAATATAAATATTAAAAAGTGAAAACACCAATATATATATATTAGCTATCCATGCATCTTGGGTACTTTTCTTATCCTTGTTAAATTCCAAGGAACGGAATATGGCTTACGATTAGGTGCAAGTGAGACCGCTCCATACTGTCTTGTGAACGCGTACACGTGATTATTTTTGCGTTTCTAATTTTATTGATTTTTTTTGTCGAAAGTCATGGATAAGTATGATTTTTGGTCATGGATATCCTGGAAAAGTCATGGATTCTAATTCTTGATAGTTAGTGGGAACCCTGTAAAAAATGTATAATTTTTAAATTTTCCATGTACTACTCTAAATTCAAAATTCTGATTTTGACTGTTTATTTAGTGACGACTAAGAACAACAGATGTCAAATTGTTTGTAATGTGTTCTTTTTATAATTTTAAACTTTTTAAAGTAGGTACCTGAAAACTTGGAAATGGTCTAAACATGTTTTATTTCTAGTTTTAGTACATCGCAACTTTTTTATATATTTTAACTGTAGGAAAAATTTACATGGTATTTAAAAAAAAATAAGTTAATGCATTTCCACTTAAACTGGAAGTCGGTGATTTTGTTTTGCCTTTTCCGAATACCTACCACATACAACTTATGTTTGACTTTAAAGATTTGATATAATTCTTTTCTAATAGTTGAGACGTGATTTTTCTTGATATGCAAATATATGATACAGGATGTCCATGTAAAAAAAGGTATGTTTTGTTCAATATCATTTTAACTAGGTGTTCAATTGTTTTTTGCAAACCCCTTAAAAATGAGCAGAGAAATGTAATAGGTCTTACGTCAATGAATCGACGTAGGTCTAGTACTAATAACCAAATGGCAATGATCAACATCTCTGAATGAACACTCTGTAAATTACTTAAACTATTTAAAATAAAAAGAAAAGCAAATGTTAATAGTCTAATCCATAACGTCTACTTTAATTATGAAGAAAAGCCCTTTTAGTTCTCACAAGAACTCAAGGGGCCTTCCCTCATAATTGTATCACATGCTTATTTTTACTTTCCCATACTTCTACTGAAGTACGGAATGTTATGGTTTCATGCAAATTTTTTAATCTCAAATTTTTACGGAAAAACACGTTTTGGGTTTGGTTTTTAAAAAATGTGTGTGTGGGTGGGGACGTGTGTTCATTCCCCTGTATCTCCAAAACCCCTTGACCAATCGTTATAAAATTTGGTATACAGTGAGCTACTAATTTGTTTTCAACTAATATCTCAAATTTTATTCTGATGCACTCCAGGAAAAAGATTGATTCAAAAACACAAATGCAAACGTTATAAACTTTAAACAGTTTAATAGCCTATTTGAAGTAGTTTATTAGTTTAAAAAAGAGTTTTAAACCGTTTTAATAAGAGATGCTTCAATACTTTTTAATATGTTAATAAAACTAAATATATGATTATAGGTAGTCCATCTAAATTAAGAAAGATTGAGGGGATGGAAAATGACCATAATATTACGATTAATAATGTTAAGTTAGAAAAGGTAAAGGAAATTAAATATTTAGGGATTGTTATTGATGAAACGTTAAGTTTAAAAAACCATCTTAAGTTTGTTAAGCGGAAGGTAGGAAAGAAAGTAGGAGATGTGGCGAGAGCTGGACGATGTTTGAGTATGTGGAGTAAAATAGTAATATATAAATCTATTGTTGCCCCTCATTTTGAATATTGCGCTACCTTGTTATATAACTTAGGAAATTGTGATATTAATGATCTACAGAAAATTCAAAATAGAGCAATGCGTACTAATTATTTAACTATTAAAAAATTAATACATTATTAATAAAATAAAACTCTTGGTAATTGTTTCACAATTTGTTGGTATTTATTTTCTCGACTTAAGTTTCAACCTTCACGGTCATCGTCAGGAGTTTACAAATCAAACTTTGATGAATGAATGAATCAAATGAATCAGTTAAAGATATGTTGACCACACTACAATTCATGAGTGTTAAACAAAGATTAACCTTAAGCATTCTGCTGTTTGTGTTTAAATTAAAGAATAATCTGCTCCCTACTTACTTAACCTTGGTGCGTCGTTCGGGTCCTTTTTGGCCCAGTTGCTGCTTTATTAATAGCCTAAACTTTTATTTCTTGTTCTAGATATTTGAACTCTTAGGACTTTAGTTGTAATTAATAGAGTTGGGCAAATATGCTGTAAAGATAGTGCTTATATGCACCAACATATGTGGCATAAAACCGTCAATATATGCACTAAAATATGCCGCATAAAACCTTCAATATATGCAAGAATATGCAGTAGCCTTTTGCGATATGCACTAAAAAAATTAGTTTGTTTATTTAGTGCCTAATACGAAAATCTGATGTTTATTTGAATCTGCAGTTTAATACTAGTAATTATTATATGAGTTAAAGCACGTTTTGCATTTAATGTAATTTTTCGTTGAAAGAAAAAGATAAATACAATTAATGATTTTCATTATTTTTAGTTACAAACACTCAACATTCAAAAAAATAAAAGGGCTTGCATAATATAGAAACGCATTATTATTTTCAGTTAAAACTGCATTTTTTATTTGCATATACAAAAATACAGGTAGAAGTAAAATCAATAAATAACACAACCTGTTTATTACAATAAATAATCATGTGCTTTTCAATGGTGTCAACGAGAAAATTTTGCCCGCTTATCTTCCAATATATTTTTGTAGCTGGAAAAACTTCTTTCTACATCACAAGAAGTTACTGGACAATATTTAAATAAATGTGAATTTTTAACTGCAAAACATTCGTCATTGTGGCCATTGCTTAAGAAATCTCCATTTAAAATATTTTTTATGGAATTCAGAGTTGAAAGTCCGCTGTTTTTCTGAATTAAATCGTCCTTTTTGCTGCTAACTTTTTTGCATATTTTATTTTTATTTTTATTCAAAATTGAATGAAATTTTTCGATTAATTCTAAAGATTCAGTGAGAAGCAGGTTTTGTGTTTCTAATTTATTAATGATGCTAGGAATTTCCGAAAAATGAGCCTTTATGTAGGACAACTGAGGTTGCAATTCCGGACACTTTAAAATATCTTGACAATCTGCTATAGACCGAGCAGAAGTTGAATCAAAGGTGTTAACAACATTTTTAAATTCACTGTAATTTTCACAATAAAATAGAGCGGCTTCTATCCACGTTCCCCACCTGGTGAGAATTGGTTGTGGAGGTAAGGGCGGCACATCTTTAAGCAAGTGTTTGTAAACTTCGACGCGAAGTGGTGATTTTAAAAATACCTTTTTTTCGTTAATAATTAATTTATTGACTAAAGGAAACTCAGTTCTAACCACTCGGCCACCCTATTCATCGCATGGGCCAAACAAGTTACATGAATTGAATTTGGGAAAAAGATTTTTTAATTTCGACCTGCTTTTACCATGTATGCGGCACCATCAGTCACCATGTATAAAATCCTTTCTGGTGGTATTTGATTTGGCAAATAAAGCACAACACAACATTTCCATCGTATTTAAAACATGTATATGGCTTCAACCACTTCTTAATTAAATCGTTTTTTGAACTAGCAACTTTAGGCATTTTCAGGGTATAGACTGGACAATTACACTTTACAGCTCTCTGTCAAGGCAACAAATGAACTAGTCAAACACTAAAATTATAAATAACTATTTCTAAGAATAAGTATAAGAAAAATTTCCAAATATTATTTTCAAAGAAATTTGTACCTATTTATTTTTATTTATTTATTTATTTAATCATGTTCATAACACAATTGTTTTACATTCGTCATAATAATGTAGGATCATACAGCTATTACGGTGTTGCTTCTCAAAAACTCATCGACACCGTAAAATGCATTCTTGATCAGAAAATCTTTTACTAACCTCTTAAATTTTTTATCGGGCAAGTTTTTAGTATCGTCGGAGAGTTTATTAAAAAGCAGGGGGCCGTAGTAATTGTGACAGTTTCTAGTTCTACTTAGCCTAGTATAATCGATCTTGATGTTATTAGCAGTTCTTGTTGTGTGTTCATGAAAGTTTTTAATAATAGTGTATTTATTCATATTGTGTTTTACATATAATAGACATTCTAAGATATAATAGCAAGGCACAGTGAGAATGTTTAAAACAATGAAATATTTTTTAACATCAGCTCTGTATTTCAAATCATTAATCACTCTTACGGCCTTTCTTTGCAGTTTAAAAACAACGTTTGAGTGACAACTATGTCCCCAAGTATAAATAGCATATGAGTAGCAGGACTGAAATAAGGCAAAATGTGTCATGATTAAAGTATTATGTGGCACATTTGTTTTTAAATTTCGTAAGAGATATACAATTTTACTCAATCTACTGCAGAGATAATTAGTGTGTTGGTCCCATTTTAGGGCAGGATCGATTAAAATACCAAGAAATTTAACATAGTTGGGGTTTTTTATGTGATCAAGATCTCTTAAAGCGAACACCATACGTACAGTTTTGTCTTCGTTCAAACATAATAGATTTCTATCGAACCACCCCTTCACCTGGCATTGAGCATTGTTTAGTGCATTTGCAACGTTCAGAATATTATGACAGCTATTTAGGATTGTTGTGTCGTCTGCATACAGGACAGATTCTGCTGCTGGAGTCGCTGCCGGAAGGTCATTCACATAAATTATGAACAGAAGCGGCCCCAGCACAGAACCCTGCGGAACACCAAGCTCAACGTTTGCTACTGTTGATAATTGGTTTTTAAAACAAGTGATTTGTTTGCGGTTATCTAAAAAAGACTTGATTAGTTTCAAGCTGTGTACGTTTAGTCCGTACTGTTTTAATTTTGACTTTAAAATTTTATGAGATACGCAATCAAACGCGCGGGATAAATCGCAGAAGATTGCAGGTGTGTACAATTTGTTTTCAAAATTAGCACTAACATGGGTCACTACGGTCGAAATTGCCTTACTGTTGATAAGCCTTTTCTAAATCCGAACTGGGAAGTATGCAGCAGAGAGTTGTCCTCAAAATAGTTGTATAGTTGTTCATTGATAAGTGCCTCGAATATCTTTGATAATACCAGAACCAATGAAATGGGCCTGTAGTTCGCCAAGTCGTTTGTATTGCCCTTTTTGAATACAGGGATGACTTTTGAAATTTTAAGGGACTCCGGGTATAATCCAGTGTCAACGCAACAATTAAATAATTTTGTTAATGGAATAACTATGGTATCACATATGGCTTTAATGATTCTAGTGGATAAACCGTAAACATCCTTGCTGTTTTTGCACCTGAGGTTGTTGATTGCGTCTCGAACCTGGTTCACACTTACATTCATGAATTGAAACTTTTTACTTTATCGTTGTTGATACGGTAATCGTTGCAGTTACGCGATGGAATCTTTTGTATAATAGTTTGAGCAATATTTGTAAAAAAGTCGTTGAAATCATTCGCTCCAACAGTTACTTCCGAATCGGTTGTATGATTGGTGTTGTTTTTCCTCTTGGCGTTTATAATGTCCCAAGCTGCTTTTTGTTTGTTATCAGCATTATTAATATACCTAAGGTTTGATTCCTTTTTAGCAATAGCTAATTTTGATCTATATAACTTCTGTAACTGAAAAAACTATGTTTTGCATTGTCGTAGTGTTCGGTGGTGACACTACTTTTTAGGTCGTGTAAGAAAGTTAATGTATTTCTCATGACATGTAGTTCTTGATTAAACCAGGTTGCGTTATTTGATGATGCTAAGCTGCTCTTCTTTCTTGTAGGAAAAGAGGATGCTAGGTTCCAATCTTCATTAGACAAACAATTATATAGTCTATAGAGACCCAACTGTGTTATAGGTCTGTGTACGTTTTGACTATTTGATTGCTTCTTATAACAGGAATTCTTAAATCTATTGCCGTTCCAGAGTGGTCCGACAGAGTAGATTGCAATACATAGCTATTAAAGTGGTTTTTAAAATTCACAAAAATATTGTCAAGACAATTTTTTTTCCTATTGATTGTAAATTCAAAATTATATGTTCGAAAGAAATTTACTACATTCTTACATTCATTGTCCATAACGTTAAATTTCACATTAAAATCTCCGTTTAACATCACAAAATTTTTTAAAAGATCTATTTTGTCAAGTATTTTACTCATAGTTTCAAAAAAAAGATCGGTATTACCTTTCGGGACTCTGTAGATAGTAACTACAATAAGATGCAGGTCTTTTATCTCGACAGCTGATATTTCAATGTCATTCTCAATTGACATTATTGTCAAATCCTTTCGTGAAGTGGCTATCAAGTTCTGATCTAAAAAAATAGCTGTGCCTCCATGTGGGTCTTGTTGTCGACAGAAAACCGATAATAAATTGTAGCCTTCAATGTGCACACCTGATAATTCCTCCTCAAGTAGATGGTGTTCGGAAAAACACAATATGCTAAACTTTGTTGCATTTCTGTTTAAGAAATGCTCCAGTTCTAAAAACTTATTTCGTATACTTCGCACATTTTGATGAAAAATACTCACTAATTTAAAACTGTTATCACCATTAAAATCTGATTCACTTGTCTGCACTACCGGCACTACCTTTGTGTCTGATTCATGGCCTTCTTCTGAAAAAAACTTGTTCACTGTGCAGCCATTAGGCCAGTAATTGGTATTCAAAAATTCGCTTTCCGATGTTTGTTCAATAGCTATCTTAAAAGACGAATAGTGCTCTGGAAACTTCGAGACCAGCTTTTCACAGATCAGTTTTGGAAATTTGTCTTTGAGATGTTCTGTAATATCTGTTGCTGTTGTTTTTGGATCAAGTCTTGAAACATGGAAAAAAACTTTTTTCGGTGCCGCCTTAAGATTTGAATTTACGTTTGTGGCTTGTGTGCCGATAATTGGCTTCAATCGGTTTTGGTTCCTTTTTTTGTGATATGTAGGAGTTTCCCATTTACCATCACTAGCATCAATATTAGGTAGGTTTATAATTTCCTGAAGTTTTAGACGCGTATTGGTATCTTCGATTGCGAACGACATCTGCTTATTCGAAAGTTCAATATTTTTGTTTATGTTATTACCTGCTTTTGGTACACCGGTGTTTTTATTGTCCATATGTTCAAAAGATTGAGAGGAGGAAGCTTTGTTTAATAGATTATGTGATATAATCTTACTTTCAGCAGCTTGTTCTCTTCTCTCAGAAAAACTGTTCGAATGTTCAACAGTTTTTTTATTATTATTTTTCCTCTTGTTGTCAGAGGTAGGCATTGTTTCAGTTACTGATGTTTTTAGTAGTAGCTTATTCAATACATTTATTTGCTCAGTTAATGTTTTTATGTTTTCACTCATGCTATCGATCGTCTTGTCTTTACTCGTTAATAACTGCTTCAGATAAACAATTTCCAGCTTACTTACATTTTCAGACGATCCTTGTTTGATATCGCCAAAAGCGCCTGCGTTGTGCTGATTGTTGTCGCTTTTGTTATCACTGCAGCAATTTATTAGTTTGTCGTCAATTTTTACGATATTACTAAAGTATTTTACGCAACCAGGATGCATTATCATGCCGCAGATCACGCATTTCAGCCCATTAACTGCTAAACCATTACACTTTTTACACTTTTTGGTGTTCACCTCTGCATTTGTGTCACTGCCCGGCGCCATCTTGTTTAAAGCCCAGGAATAAGACCTACCCAAATAATACAACCTTTGTCAGTTAATCCTTTATTTCCTCTACCCCTACTTGGAAATTTAGAAAGTGCAAGTCTAGGGTTCATGTGGTTTCACCAGAAGAAATTGTGCAATTTCTTCTAAGAACTACGAATATTTTATTTGATATTTATTTGAAATTTTTTTTTTGCTAGAATATGCATTTTCATGCCATTAAAAGCTAAAATATGCACTAATATATGCCGTAAAGTTGTAATATATGCCAAATATGCAAAATATAATTTACTTTATTTCATACTGTATGCTATATACCACTTTACGTCATTGATTTGAGTCTGGGAAATGGCACATTACAGGCCAAGGTCGGGAAGTGTTGCTTAGCAGCCCTTCCCGGACTGCTTGGAGAAAAATTCATCAAACACATCTATTTGTAGCTAAGCCACGAGAAATACCAACAGCGAATGTTTAATTTGACAGAATATAAATTTTAAAAATGACGTTTTTATAAAAAGAAAATATTCAAATAAAAAATGGTTTTGGCAGTAATGAAATAAAATTTTGTACGATACACGTCCGTGAAGTGATTATTAAAGCATTCGTTTAGAAATTTTGGACTCGGCTCCTTTCGTCGCCTCGTCCGCAAATATCTAAACTCATACTTTAATATGTCGCTTCCCAGACTAGTGACGTAAATAACTATTATATCGCCTATAACCATAGTGATATGGTTAGGAAAAGGACTTAAAAATAATTCACGGTCGATAACAAATTTTCATTAGTAGAAACACAAATAAATCTGTAGTAAAGGTTATCTTTAGTTGCTAGAATTTTCAAAAATGAATTTTCAAAGGGTTTATAAATGTTTACTTCAGAAACTTTGATGCTTTTTTTAGATAATACCACTACACCATCATTTTGGTTATATTTACCATTACTATAAAAGTAGAAATAATCCAGAATATGTATATGGAAGTTTAAAGGTAACTGCCAGGTTTCTGATAGAACGATTAAATCAAACTTATCGTTAATATTATTTAAAACAACTAACAAATCATCAAAGTTTCTTCTTAAACTTCTTATGTTTATATAAAATATACTTAACATGTTAGGACCAGAAAAACGTTCATTAAAATTATCGATGGTAGCGCAGTTCAAAGTATCATAATTAAGGTAATTGTCTAACAGATTAACGTACTCTATTTGATTCATTTATAACTATAACTAAAAGGAATAAAAAGGAAATATATAATAGTACCTATTAGGCAAATTTACGAAAAGTAAATAAAATATCCCTAATATTATTTATTATAATGTAATATGTGAAATAAATCTATGATAATTTACACATGCAAAATATAAAGAAAAGAAAATTCTGTTTGTGTCACTACAAGCGGTCACGGTATTTACGGCTAGCCAGAGAAACACAAAAGAAGCTCTTATCTTTTATCTACCCCTTTTTGGAATGTCATCTGGTTTTCTTATACGATGGATTGTATTGTTGTATTTCACACAGATTGTTCCATCCGACGTCCAGGTATTTTTTAAGGAGAAAGTTGTTTGGACTTCTTTCAATATTTTCTGACGTTGATACGTAAGATCTTCTTGTATAATAATGTTTGATCCTTTAAGCAGTTTTTTTTTTATAAACACAGCATGTTTATGCTTATACGACGTGAACTTCACAATAATTGGTCGAGTTTTGTTAGGCCGTATTTCACCTAACCGATGGCATCTGTCGATATCTTCTGGCTTAATATTAGCTTTCAATTGTTCGGAAAATAATTTAATCAGCAGCAACTGAACGTTTTCCCCTTTTTCTTCCTTAACTCCAAACACTTTCAGATTGTTTCTTCGGGAATATTGTTCACTTTTATCACATTCTTCCATGAGTTTTTTGTTTTCTTGCACCAGAAAGTCGATTTGATCTTCCATCTTGTCCATCTTCTGGCACATTTTATCAATTTTGTCTTCTTGCTTATCTAAGCGCATATTTACTGCTTCAGCTACGGTTCTTGTTACTGCCACAATCAAATTATTTTTCTAGTCTTCATTAAAAATTTCACTAGTCACTTCTTTAATAAGATCTTTAGTAGCGCGGGTACCGGCCATTTTAACAGACAATTTTGTACTGTACGTCTACTCAGCTCGAGCATACATTTGAGAATGAATAAAAAATATGCTCAATACATGTGGCAAACAAAAAAATAAAGTTTAAATATGCTTAGTAATAAGTCACATATGAAAAACATAAAACATTTAACTATGCTTAATTCAAGTCAGAAAGACATACAGTTAAAGACAATAAAAATTTAGCACATTTTAGTCTAATAATAAAAATAAGAAAAATGTTTACTTATAAAAAATGTTTTTGTAATGAATGAATTTATAATTTAATTGGTGTGGTTTCGATGAATATGTAGTAAACCTAAATTATCTACCTTTTTTTAGGAACATTTATGATGTTAAATTTGGTCTTCCTGCATAGCATTTGTATTCTGCTTTGTAAAAAATTTTTAATGTACAAATTTTGTGCACAAATAAAATTTAAGCAAACTACTCATTTTTTTTATTGGTTGGTTTTAAAAATATAATTAATTTGACTGTTTGGTATCTTACTTGTGAAATAAGACAATCAAACGTGTACCACTCGTGAGGTGGAAAATTATATTATTTTCCCGGTTACGTTTCAATTCACCCATGGTGTAACTGTTGAAAAATAGGAAGATTTCGCAAAAAATATTATGTATCTTACGAGACGCCTCTGATGCTCTTATTGAAATAAAATAAGAAATCATTGTTGTATGATTTGTACTTGTTTACCAAAATTTCGATGATTTACACTCTGCTGTTGTTTTAGATATCAGAGTATGTTAAGCACAATTGTACTGAAGCCACAATAGAAATTAAACTGCAGGGTCATACTGCAGATGAATTTATTAATATAAGTAGACGTTTTGATCTTAGCGAAAAGTCCTTGTGGACACTAAACGGTAAAAAAGTGCCGTTTAAAGATGTCGAGACTACTATAAAGCAGTTTAATATACAAGTGGACAATTTGTGCCAATTTTTACCTCAAGATAGAGTTCAAGATTTTGCGAAAATGAACAAACAACAGTTGCTGCAGCAAACACAAATAGCTATCTGCAGAAATGACCTGATTGATAAACAGCTTCATTTAATTAAAATTCGTGAAAGGCATAAAGAATTGCAAACATCTATTGAAAAATATAACCAGAAATTACAGGAATTACAAGATGCAAATGTTAGAATAGAAGGGAAAGTTAAAAATTTAAATAAAAAGAAGAAATATTTAAAATATATAGAAGATGTTGACAGGAAGGTAGCTTGGATAAAATACGAAAATTCACGAAATAAAATGGAGGTACTTAAAGCAGATAAAGCTAAAGCAACTGACGTTTTTAGTAGACATAAAGATGCAGCAAAGCCTATAGAAAATGCCATAACTAATGCTAGGAAAGCTATTGCAAATATCCAGCAGAAAGTAACGAATAAGGTGAGTTATCTCTTTCAATTGGATAGTAATTTAAAATAAATAGCAATATGTAGCAAGCAATGACTTTTCTCACTGCCAGCTATGTAAGTATGCCATACATCCATGGCTACAAGATATGTAAGTGTCTCATAACATTTGTTTATTCGGTTGCACTTGACTATGGAACTTAATTAAATAGTGTCACTTACATTACTAGGAAAATTATAGTAATACAGATTTATAGTAACAGGCATAGCTAACTTCATATACAGGACGTGTCAAATTCTGTGTTAACTATTGGGGTCTCGCTTATTTGAAGAGATATACAACAACGGTTAAATTTGAGAATAGTTGTGAAATTTTATGGCTACTAATAATCTAAAAAGAAATTTGAGCAATCTTGCTTGGTTTCTGAAAGAATTGAAAAAACTAATTCTGAATTTTTGTTTTTGTCTGTAACTCATTTGTTATTTATATTAGATATTTCTAGTTAATGCATTATTAGGACACTTTTTTATGCTGATTTCAATTAATTTTGGTGTTAGATTTGGTATAACTGCCATTGTTCATTTTCGACTGTCAACTTTTTTTTTATGTTCGGCACTTTAAATATTTTCGTATTTGAATAGCGTTTTTAATTCTGATTTCAATGATGTGTCAGACTTTGCATTTGAAACTGAAAGTTATTATGAAATTAAAACAAAACACTACTTTTATTTACTTTGAGGTTTAGGTACATTAAGTACGTGAAAATTTCAGGAAATTAAGTTATTTTTTACACAAACAAATAAATGACAAAGTTTCTAACATAAAAATACCAAGAGGTCATTTTAGACAACCTTCTGAGGCTGTTTTACAAAGGTGTCAAATGTGTCGTGCAAGGTGGGTTGCAATTTGAATATTTATTGAATAATTTTTTGCATTAGTGCAGTTTGAGTATCATCTGTTGTATGTCGGTTGCAAATATAAAAACTTGAAGTTGAATTTTCAGTAAATTGTGTATGTTACGATGTTAGTATTTGTTTAAAAAAAATCTTATCTGCTGCTTAGGCTCAAAACTAAATATCTTGCAATTTTCACATACGTTTGATGTATCTAAAGTCCAACTAAATAAAAGTAGTTTATTTATAAGTTTGAGCTTTACTTCGTTGAAGTTCATTTTAATTTATTGTAAATAAAACAATTTTTAACTTCAACAGTTTTTTTATTTTAGCTTTATACGTATTTCAACGTGTAAACGTCATTATCAAAGACAAGATTAAAAGTAAATAGTTGGTGTTGCTATAGGAACAATAAATCTTCATAACTTGATCTTAGTTTTCTATAACTGCGTCCAGATGACTTGATTTCTCATTCCAAAACGTCCAATAACGGTGAATTTAAGAGATTAATTTGTTCATTCATTTAAGATACAGATTTTAAATGTTTGTGAATTTCAAATGCTTCTAGTATATCCAACTTATGTTTATCATCACAAAAGTGTAAACCTTTTATAGTGTTATTAGATGTCATTAAATGATTGTATTCTAATAAGTGTTTAGCGGTTATAGGACACATAAACACGCGACACATAATCATAGGACATTTAATCACGGGACACATAATCATAGGACATTTAATCACGGACAGTTAAACACGCCGACAACTCATCACACGGACACTTAAACACATAGACATTTAAACACTGAGGCACATAATCACATGGACATATAAACACACTGGCGTATAAACACATTGTGTTTGAATTATTATATGACTGCAGTAAAACTAAAATATAAAAAAAATATGGCAAATGAAGCTTTATTGCAATCTACTTTCTAGAAATATCTTAAACACTTTGTTTAATGCAAAATCAAAAACAGATGATTTGCTAAAATCAGGCATTTACAAATGAAATTGTTCGCATTGTAATTTGGTTTATATAGGCCAGACAATTAGGAATTTTGATATCTGGTATAAAGAACACATACGTTGTTACAAATACAAACACCCACATAAAACCAATTACGCTAAACACTTACTAGAACACAATCATTCAATGACATCTAATAACACCATAAAATGTTTACACTTTTGTGATGATAAACGTAAATTAGATATACTAGAAGCTTTTGAAGTTCACAAACATTTAAAACTGTACCGTTAATGAATGAGCAAATTGATCTCTTAAATTCTCCTCTATTGGACAATTTGGAATAAGAAATCAAGTCATCTGCAGACAATTACCGAGATCAAGTCACCAAGTTCTATTGCTATGACAACACTAACTGTTTACTTCCTAATATAACCTTTGACAATGGAATATAAACATGCTGATATACGTATAAGGTTAAAATAAATAAATATTGTTAAAGTAATTAAGTATTTTATATTCGGATAATCATTAAATATGGACTTTAACGAAATAAAGCTGGAATTTATAAATTAAGTTAAGATCCTTAACGTTAAAGATCATATTTAGTGAAAGTACAGATTAAGTGGAGAATGTGTGTTTATATGTCCATGCGATTATATGCCTCAGTGTTTAAATGTATGTGTGATTAATTGTCGGCGTGTTTAATTGTCCGTGATTAAATGTCCTATGATTATGTGTCGCGTGTTTATGTGTCCGGACACCGTGTTTAGCATAATTGGATTTATGGGGGTGTTTATATATGTGACAACAGACCAAGAGGAAGGCCCCCTAAAAAGGTGGAAAGAAAGCTGGACCTCTGGATCACAAGAACAGGCTTGAAAATCAAAGTAAAACAGGTCAACGACCTATTAAGAAGATGAAGTAAGTAAATTTGTTTTGTACCTAATATCAAAATTTCTACTTGTCTGGGAAACCAAATACAATGGAAGCAACTTAATTTATAAATTAAAGGACAATCATTTAATGACACCTACTAACACCATAAAATGTTTACACTTTTGTGATGATAAACATAAATTAGATATACTGGAACCATTTAAAATTCACAAAATTCAAAAGCTGTACCTTTAATGAATGAATAAAGTGATCTCTTAAATTCACCATTATTGGACGTGTTGGAATGAAAAATCAAATCATCTGCAAACACTGATAAGCAAGTTTAAGTCACCAAGTGCTACTGTTCCTATAGCAGCACCAACTGTTTACTCTCTATTATTACTTTTGATAGTGGCATGTAAACATATTGAAATACGTATAAGGTTAAAATAATCGCGAAATTATAATACATATTTTGCATAAACACATAACATTTCTTAAACAATTTTCACGTTTTGCGGTACTGCCCTAGAAAACACCTGATGTAATAGGCCTTATAAAGATAGTATTGCAGGAGCCTGTGGAAATTTTTTTTTCTAAACTTTGCGAATAATACATAGTAATGTTTCAGGGTCAAGAGGTTCGTCGCTATGAGACCTCCGTTCAGACTAAATTAGAAACTTTCGCAGGGATGAAAGCTGCAATAATGAGAGCCTTAGGTGACTTCGATTCTAGATTACGAGAAGTAGAGCGAAGAGATCAAGAAATTGCTGAAGCTACTGAACAAATAAATCTACTAGCTCAAAATAAAGTACAGCTACTTGAAACACATGGTAATGGTGAGTGATTATATGTAAACATAAATGAATGGTAATTTTATAGAAACATGTAAGATATATTATTCTATAAAGTTTTTTGTATCACTCGATTGTTTGGGTCCATAATTTGAAGAATCTATAAAAAATATATGCATGATGTCAAAAAGAGTAGCTTGACTTGCAACATAATCCTCACTTAAAACATTTTTGCCACTTGTTTTTATTTGGGGCTCACTGTTTGTATTACTGTACTGGTCGTTTGGATTATCAACTACTACAGGGTCGTCGTTTCTTTATTGGTTCAAATTATAGAGGTTACATTGTACTTTGTAATTATACAATTTGAGTTAGGCTTATCCTAAAGCTTGTTCTCATCATTAACTTCAAATAACAGTGAAAAAGTCAGGGGACAAATGTCCAAAATTGCTACTGAACTCTGGTTTATGGGGATATGGATAAAAGAGGTGAATTCTAATGGAAAAAAATTAGGGTGCAGAAATTTAAATCTAGTTGATTTAAAACGTGATTTAGATGAAACGATTTATATAAAAAAAGGAGATGGCAAATGACAGGTCGTTTTTAAATCGGTAAAACACCGTTTAAAGTGAATTGTCACTTACCTGGTCACTTTTGGTAATTTTTCAAATTTAAAAATATCAGGGTGGTCACTTTTCTGGAAAACAGGGAAAATTCAGGGAATTTAAAATTTTTTATTTTGGTCAGGGAAATCAGGGAATTGTACCAATTTCAACGCAAAGTCAGGGAATTTCACGAAATAAGTCAGGGAAAATTCTGTAAAATGTAATTAATTTAATGTTTTTATTTTTGTCTGCAAAATGAAAATTTTGTTACCTAGGTATATGTTTATAAAATTTATATTTATTTCATTTGGTTTCTTCTTAAAGTTTAGATGTTGCATTTTGTTATGCTTGTTGAAAAATTTCCATTTGCTATAAAGTAATTTAAGTTTACTTTGCTAATTTTTATGTTGGGTTACAATTATTATTAAAAAAAAACAGTTGAAATTTGCTTTTGTACCATAAAAGTGAGTCGGGGAAAACTGAAGTTTATCAGTCAGGGAATTTGAAAGGCAGTTTTAAGTGGCCACCCTGTAAATGCTTTTCACTCAAAAGATTTTGTTGTAATAGTCTAGGAGCTGGAGCGATATGGTGTGACTGAAAGTTAACCCGATGGCACTAGGGTTTATTGTTAGAGGACGGTTCAATGATCAATTCATCTCACAGACCGATTCTTCGCTCTCATGTAGTTCCGGAGATACAGCATCCGCAAATTTTTGATTTTTTTACTGCAGGTTAACCCTTTTGAAGTTGCGGTTACTTGAAAAGCATGCCATTCTTATACACTTCTACCATCTGCCATCATTTTTTATCGTGTCTGTTTATCGGGCTGGGCCAGTTAAAATGGGAGCAAAAATGGACTGCGAGTTAACCCTCCCAAACCTGGTGGAAAATGTTTATTGGTGTTGCCAATTGTTAACATACCATATGCCATCAAAAGTTACCAGTCCATTTCAGAGTAATTGGCCATTATTTGGACAGAAAATAGACATTTTCGCCATTTTGTGGCTAAAACTTACCGATTGCAAGTTAACATGATGGCACCGTGTCAAATACGTTAATTTGAGGTCAAATAATAATATATATGAGTGCCATCATTTTTTATCGTGTCCGTTTATCGGGCTGGGCCAGTTAAAATGGGAGCAAAAATGGACTGCGAGTTAACCCTCCCAAACCTGGTGGAAAATGTTTATTGGTGTTGCCAATTGTTAACATACCATATGCCATCAAAAGTTACCGGTCCATTTCACAGTAATTGGCCATTATTTGGACAGAAAATGGACTGTGGCTAAAACTTACCGATTACAAGTTAACATGATGGCACCGTGTCAAATACGTTAATTTGAGGTCAAATAATAATATATATGAGTGCCATCATTTTTTTTCCAAATCAACCCTTCCCACAACCCCAAAAACCTCCCCAAACATAAATCAGTAATTTTGATATTTAACCGCTGTCGGGAGGTTTTTGGGTTGTGGGAGGGGTTGAATTGGAAAAAAAATGATGGCACTCATATATATTAATTTTTACTTTACATTATTTAAATCATTTAATACTTTTTTATACTAGAATTGTAAAATGGTGAAGGGCTATAAATAAAAAATAAAATAAATAATAATGTTGTTGTCCATAAACTTAATTTTTTTGCACCTTGAAAAAATTCTACAAAAAAGCTCATGTATTGCGAACTTACCGTAAATTACGTTTTTCTAATATTTTCTGAGATTGCTAAATATCAAAATTTTATACTTTAATTTGTTACCAAAGGTATATTAATACGCCTATGGAGTTGTATTTGTTTATAAAATGGAGCTTGAAATTTGTATGATTCTTCCACTGGCCCGGTTCTTTGCGGGTTCGTTTATTTAATAGTCCAGGAAGAAGAAAACTTTAAAAGCAAAATTTCAAAATGGCGTGATTTAAACATGGCAAAACATTTAAGACATTTAATTGTTTATTTAAATTAAGCTTTGGACGCTTAAAATATTTTACCTTTAAAATTTTATCTCTTGTAATAAAGAAGTTATAAGGCTGGTGCGTTTTGGCTGGGACAGCCTGTATATAGTTATAACTTATAAATAACCAAAATATTGGCCTGGGGAGTCATGTCTGAATATGGCCATGTAACTAACAATAATTGGGAAACATAGGCAATAAATGGGAAATAAATCGGCAATAATTGGACAATATAAAAAATAACTATAATTTTGGCAATAACCAATACTCATACAATTTTTGGGCTTTCGATTTATTTTAAGCTTAAAACCTATGAGATATGGTTTGAATCTTTTCAGTCTCTTGGCCGGTCGAGGAGATGAATTGCTAGTATGTTAGGGTTGTTATTGAGTCTTTTTTGGTACTCTACACTATAGATTTTCACCTCGTCTTTCACAAAATGTGGATGGGCGATGATACTTAAGAGTTTGCGACTGAAAGCGCTGTAGTACTTTAATGTTACAATTGCTGGCTGAGCCCCAAAGTTGAACGCCATATGTTCAAATAGGTTTCAATATCCAAATCCAAATAGCCGTTTATGCATCCCGAATCGGGCAAAAGGCCTCCCCCTTTTCCTGCCACCAGCGCCTGTCTTGAGCCTTGTCCATCCAATTTTTTCCAGCTACCTCTTCTATCTCGTCGGTCCGTCTCATCTTGGGCGGTCCCCTCCTTCTTTTTGCCAGTGTGGGATACCATTTGGTAGCCCTTTTAGTCCATCGGTCTTCTAATCTGGCCAGGTGTCCCGCCCACTTCCATTTGAGAGATTTACAGATTTTTGCCACATTGCGGGTTTTTAAGCATCTTTTTATTTCGGTTATCTTTACACGGTCTTTTAACGAAATTTTTAGAATAGATCGCAACATTTTGTTGTGGGTGACCACGAGCTTATTAAGTGAACTTTTAGTTGTTGCCCAAACCTGCGCACCATATGTTAGAGTAGGGACGATGCATTTATCGAACACTTTTTGCTTTAAATTTAGCGAAACGCCTCCTTTGAATATGTGTTTTAGTGACCAAAATTTGTTCCATCCTTGGGTTATTCTACGCTGGATTTCCTTTTCTTGCTTGTTTTTGAAGGACATTAGTTGACCGAGATATATTGTTTCGGAAACCATTTCCAGTTTTGTGCCTTGAACCATTATTATGTCTTCTGATCGGTTTGTTAGTGCTTTTGTTTTCTTAAAGTTTATTTTCAGTCCTGCCTCGTTGCTCTTATTACTCAGTTCATTTAACATTACCTCCATTTCTTTTGCAGATGAGGCGAATAGGACCACATCATCGGCAAATCTTAAGTTAGAAAGTCGTTTGCCATTAATATTAATACCATTATTGTTCCATTTCAGGTTCCTGAAGATTTGTTCAAGTGTGGCGTTAAATAATGCTGGGGAGAGAGGGTCTCCCTGACCTACTCCTCTGAGAATACGAAACGGTGGACCATTTCTCTCCAACTTTATGTATGCTTCCGTTTTTTCGTATATGTTTTTGATTATATTTATGTATTTGTTGCTTATTCTCTGCTCTTCCAGTGCCTGTCATATATAGAGGTGTTCTAATGAGTCGAAGGTCTTGGTATAATCTATGAATGTAATGTATAGTGGGATGTTAAATTCGTTGTGCTTCTCCAGCACTTGGTTGACTGTATGCATGTGGTCGATGGTAGAATACGATTTTCTAAATCCCGCTTATTCATATGGTTGGTGTTTTTCTAATGTTGAGCTTATTCTTTGGAGAATTATGGTTGCAAAGATTTTATATATATTTGAAATTAAGGCTAATGGGCCTATAGTTGCTAATCTTTTCTGTCACCTTTTTTGTGAAGCAAGATAATTACTGCTTTTGCCCATTGATTTGGAATAGTTTCTGTTTCTATAATTTTGTTGAATATCCACCGTAGTTGATTAATTATTTCCTCAATTCCAAATTTGAGCATTTCTCCTGAGATGTCGTCGTCGCCTGGTGTTTTCTCATTTTTTTGACGTCCTACTGCCTTTCTGATCTCGGTTCTTTGGATTATTGGAGTATCTTCTGTGTTTATTTGGCTGCTGTTCAGTTTTTGTTGATCGTTTCTCTTCTCTGCAGCGTTGTGATCACTATAGTAAAGTTCTTTGTACTATTCTGTTACAATCATTACTATTTTGTCTCTATTTCCTTCTTTTTTGTTGGTCTTCGTATCCGTTAGCTTATGTATCCAGCTCTTTCCTTTGGATAGTTCTTTCCCAATTTTCTTTGTTGAGCCACTGTCTTCCAGTATTGCTTGAATTGTTTTTTCCTCCCAATTTCTGTTATCATTTCTGATTGCTCGTTTAGTCATTTTGTTGTACTCACAGTATTCTATTTGTGCTCTTATGCTGGTTGTTCTGACTTGTTTTAGTTCTTCTCGCTTTTTGATCATTTCTCTGGTTTTGTTTGTGATCTTTTCCTTTGTTTTTGTGTTCACCTTTGTGGATTGTTGCGAGTAGGTGGCTGCTGTTAGCAAGCTGCTTTCGAATTTGTCGTAGGCTTTTTGTAGTTCCATGCCATTTAATTCTTCTAGCTTGGGTATGTTTTTGTTTAGGTGTTGCTTGTAGTCTTTGATACTGTCTTCTGTTAATGCTGTTTTTATCTTGTTTTTAAACCTTTTCTTCCTTTCTTTCCTTTTGTCTATTTTTAATGTCGTTCTTACCAATCTATGATCTGTGTCAAATTCTAGCTTGCTTATTACTTCCGTGTTTCTTATCGTTTCTCTTTTGTTCACTAGTATGAAGTCTATTTCGTTTTTTGCGCCATTTGGTGCCTGCCATGTCCATCTTCTTCGTATTCTACGTTTGAAGAGGGTGTTTGTAATCGTTAGTCTTTGCCTGGCTGCGAATTCTAGTAGATTCGTACCTGCGTTGTTTCTTCCTCCTACTCCGTATGGCCCTCTGATGTGTTCTTCTCCTGGTTCTAACTTGCCGATCTTGCCATTGAAGTCACCCATTACTATGAGTTTGGTCTTTTCATTACTATGTTGTGTTGTTATCTCGTCTAACATTTCGTAGAACCTAGTTATTTCCTCTTTTTTACTAACGCTTGTTGGGTCATACACTTGGATTATTGTTAAGTTTTCTTGTTTCCCTAATTCCAATTCCAAAACTGCGATTCTGTCGGAGTATCCCTTAAAGTTTTTGATCTTATTCTTTAGCTTGTTGCACACAATGAATCCGACACCTCTTTGCCCTTTTGTTTCTCCAAAATAGTAAAATATATTTCTATTTTTTCTTTCCATAATATTTTCTCCTGTTCTTCTGATTTCCGCCAGCCCTAATATTTCACATTTTATCTTCTCCAGTGCTTCCTCTAGTTCTATCAATCTTTCCTCCGAAAGTAGAGTTCTTACATTTAAGGTGCCCACATGAAGTTCCATATTGTAGGCGATGTCTTTCATGTAACCATTTCTCTTGGTATTTTTGCTTGGGTGGTATTGATCTCTTGCACCCCTAGTGAGTCCATACTTTTTCTTTTTTGTTTTGGCCGTTTATTTCTTGTTTCTTTCCTTTTTTACTTTTTGAGCTTGAACTTGATGGGGAGTTGGACGAGTTGCTTCCATTTGATCGGTTTCTGTTCTTATTCTCTTGCTTTTCATCTGTTTCCGAGTTTGGCCTCTCTTCTGCGTGTTCGTTTACTCCCTCTTGTTCTTTGCCTTTTTCAATCTCCTCCTCGTTGTCTGTGTTGCTGCTTGGAGTTCCGCCTTTGATTTTTTTATAGACGTGCATAATAATAGTTTATTCCCCATTGTGAGCTGTGAATTATGTGCTGTATCTTACTGTATTTTAGAAGAAGTTGTTTATGTTTCGTCCAAATATGTTTACGTCGTGTATGTTTTCTGTGTAGATGCATACTAAGATCGTTTACATTCCCTTGAGGGAGTGTCGATCAATTTAAATATCAATATAAAAGTCACTCAAAATGTTTGTTGCTATTTATAACATCATTTATTTATTTATTTTATGACTGCTGTTTTTTCTGTTGATAGATGCACAAAGAGAAACAAAAATTGGAACTTATAACGAGAATATAAAACAAATATCTGCTCGAATCAGCAAAATACTGGAGAAAAAAGGCGATGCAGAAAATACCAAACGCAACAAGTCTTATGAATTGCGCTGCTTTGAAAATGAATTAGCGAAGTTAGAAAATGTTAGACAGCAACGTTTAGAGTGGTTGCGACGGATGGATAAAGATGCTTATGCAGCAGTTCAGTGGTTGAGGTCTAATAGAGATTTGTTTAAAGGAGAAGTTTTTGAACCTATGATGCTTGAGGTAAACATTTAAAAGTGAATTAAAAAAAAATCTTTTTAAAATATTGTTTTAGCTAAATGTACATAATCCACAACATGCTATTTTTATCGAAAACCTTATACCACTCAGAGACAAAATAGCCTTTACATGTGTTTTAAAGGAAGATATGAATTTGATGATACAGATGTTACGTGATCGGCAGAAATTGAGTATAAACGTGGTTCATTCGGGAAATGACCAGCCAGATCTCCAACATTATCAACCAGTGATACCTATAGAACAACTAAGACCAGTTGGAATGTTTGCTTATGTTCGTTCTCTTCTTACTGGTCCTGAACCTATAATGAAATATTTATGTAAAACTTATCAAATGCATAACACTCCAGTTGGTAACAGAGATACCAATCAATGCTTTGAAAATGTACCTCGACAAATATCAAATTTTTTCAGTGGTAAGATTTGGTAGCTGCTACGTAAAAGTTTAATCTCTGTTAACTTTTGTTTATTTGCAGATAAATTTCGATTTTCCACATCCTATTCAAGGTATACTGGACAGAAGAGTACAAGACAAAATGAAATTAGGTCGGATGGTAGTTTGGCTATCTCTTTGGATGCAGAACGAATGGAACATATTCGAGGTCAACTTGCTGAAATTCAAAATGACTGTCAGAGATGCGATGAGCAAGTGCAGGCTTTAGATGTGCAGGTATGAATTTGTTATTTTGCTGTACTGCCATCTTTAGTAAGGACATCCTTAAATACTGCTTAAATTGGAAAAAATGCCTAATTTACCACGTAGAAATATCACAAGATGCATTTTGCCACAAAAGAACACTGCAACTGCATTATACTGGAAACAATCTGTTAATAGCAGCCATATTGTCCCTTGCAGTATGAATGATGGCTCCATCGTGCTGAAATCATAGACCTCTTTGACTTAAACATTATAACTTTGGGCTTAACATATACATTCGCTTGTCCATCATCATTTAAAAAAAAGTAAGGCCTTAGAATTTTAGATACTGCACACCGAATAGTAACTTCTGTGAAATGAAGAGGTAGTTAGTGAATAACCCGAGAATTTTCTTCAGACCAGTATCACAAAACTCAATTTTAGACAATTTTTAAAACATTTTGTTATTATCATAGCAGTTATTTGGAAATTATTTTCGGTGATTTCATGACTTCTTTACACTTTTTATGTTGTTATTGGTAGGGATGCACCGGGTACCCAGTCTGTATCCGGTACCTGGCCTAACTAGCCAATGTTTTAACTTTTTGTCGTTTACCATGTTAGGCCGGGTAATGGGTATTACTCGGCCGAGTAGTGAAATATTAAAAAGACCATAATAAATATAATAATAATCAAATTGAGTCTATTAAGTAATAATATCAAACATTTTATAATAAGTCGCTATAAAAAAATTCAAAACATCAATGGTCGCCAGTTAGAATTCAATAATCCATACATATATAAAAGCTCAAAGGGTATTTTTCTCCGGTTCCTCAAGCGGCTACCGCTTCACCAATTTGGACCATTTTTTTTTTCAATGAAAGGTCTTTATCCTCAGATGGAACATGAAACATTTTTATATTTTTTTTCTACGTTGATTTTTCAATAATAATTATTTTAATTTATAATATATATGAAAGTCTGCTAGACGCGCTTCACTTGAGGCGACATCTACACTAACGCCGCGTTTCATTATTGGAATTAATGCATCACGTGACTTAGCATTTCGCCGGGTCGGTCAACGCTCAGTCTGTCAGTGCATTGTGCGCTGGGGTAACACTAGTCGTATATTATGATGTAGAATAACCGTAAATTATGATGTAGAAAAATAAGTTTTTTCACCATTTTCTGGTAGTAATCGATTTCGATGTGTTTTAAAAACATTACCAGTTTCTGAAAATAACCTCTCACAATTCTGCAAGTTTAGAAAGTCATTTAAAACATAGGGGAGTAGTCTTCTAAATTGGAAGCTTTGATGGAGCTGTCAAAGCTCCCAATTTAACTAGATGCAGTTACATATACTTTTTATGTTCAAAATAACAGATACAGTTACCCTGCTTTATCGAAAAACAGTACTCGATGCATTCCGTAGTTACTGGTAGGGTAAATTGTAAAATTTCACATAAGGAACCAAACTGTGCCAATATCTCATTCGTTTTCTCATATCTCTCCAAGGGAGGATCTGATTTAGATTCAACTTGGAATGAAGTGTGGGTCAAAAGTTCATCAGGAAACCAAGCTTTAAGATCTTATATCTGATACCTGATATGGAAAGTGGCACATGTTTGTTTTAGTACCATATATTTCATCTATTCAAACCCAAAAATTTTTTAACTTTAAATGGGAATAGAATAGAGGATACTGAAGCAAATGAAATGCTTTAGCTTTAAAATGGCGGCTGGTACGATTTTTTGAAAATTTTACTTTAAAGCAGTTTTAGTCAAAAATGAGTTACCACATCACTTTAAAATATGGGGTCATAATAGCCCAGTGCTACACAATATAGCACTATTTTCGAAACTTTAAAAATTGTCATTTTTAAAGTTTATTAAAATGGAAATTTACGATTTGTTTTAGCTTTTGTAGGCCGAAACCAAAAGTGGAAGGGAAGATAGACATATTTTTTTGGTAACATTTTTTTTTTTAGTTTGAACACCGAATGAGATGGTTTATTGACTCCAAAACAAGTTATCAGATCGGGATGAAATTTGATATTGGAAATGCCCTCAGGGTACACAATGTTACAAGCTATGAAAATTTTTGAAATTACTAAAATTGAAAAATGAATAAATATCAAAGTTTTGACTTTTTCAAGAACAGATTGCTAAAAAACTGGCCACACAATTTTTTTTTTAAATCCTGTAGGGTAATAGAACTAGGGAGCTATAATGTAGTTAGTTCGCTAATTTCTCTATGACAACTTCTATGAATTTTTGTAAATCGAAAATTCAAGCATCTGTGTTTATAAACAGGGATGATGCAAAATTTTTATTTAGGCTAAATTTCTCATGGCTGCAAAATAAGATTTAGAACTTAATTTTTAGGTACGATAATATTTAGGAGGGATAAATTTCTCCCTCTCGCCAAATTTTTGGTGGACGTATTTGTCCTTCCATTTTTGGTTTTCATAAATCCTAAGGAATTTTTACCGAAAATATCAAAAACTTGTTTTTTTCTAATGAAAAAGTATTTTGTGAATAAATTTAATTTAGTGTTGATTAAAATAATAATTATTAATAAATTTGCTCGCCATACATTGAGAAAGCAAAACAACATCATTAGGAAGTCTGTAATAAAATGTCAAGTCATGGGCATCATTGTAACGGCTACAAAATGCTTTATCTAAAAACTGCAATGAGCCAATATGGTTCCATTTAAAAATTTTTACTTATTTTGAAAAAACTGTTTTTAAAAGTTACAACTGCCTAGATTTACAAATATGAACTTAAAAATTATTTTTAAAGTAACAATGGAACAATTTTATTCCTGTCATGGCACTGTTGGAGTGAAGCAGAAAATTGCAATTAAAAATTTTCAAATAGTCAAAAAAACAATTGAAATACAGTACTCAGAAGTGGACTCTGATTTCAAAAAACTAAAAATATGCAGGGTGTTCTATTGAAATAAGGAAGTTGGGGTCACTTTTAGCGAAACCGGAAGTGCAAAATAATTGAAGTAGACATATGTGATTTTTTATGCATAGTAACTTCCCAAAAATTTATTTTATTATATTAGTAAATAAAAAATAATAATAAAAACAAAGGGGTAGAGACTACTTTTCTTGTCATCTGGTATATAGGGTTCACCACTCGAAACCACCAGGCCTATATTTTTTTATTTAAAGACGATCAAATTGTAGGTGGTCTTGCAAGGTAGCCACTGAAAATCGAAAAACAATTGACAGTCAAAAAGTTGTTATTCATCTGACCCTGTTTTGTTAGAAATTTTTATTTGCAGCTTTACTGTATAAATTTTATGATAATCAGTTGCATGAAACTGGTTATTTTAAGTCACGCGACTATTAATGCAAAATCAAAAACAGACGATTTGTTAAAATCAGGCATTTACAAATTAAATTGTTCGCATATAATTCGGTTTATATAGGCCAGACAATTAGAAATTTTGATATTAGGTATAAAGAACACGTACGTTGTTACAAATACAAACACCCACATAAATCCAATTACGCTAAACACTTACTAGAACAAAATCATTCAATGACATCTAATAACACCATAAAATGTTTATACTTTTGTGATGATAAACGTAAATTAGATATACTAGAAGCTTTTGAAATTCACAAACATTTAAAAACTGTACCGTTAATGAATGAGCAAATTGATCTGTTGAATTCTCCTCTACTGGACATTTTGGAATAAGAAATCAAGTCATCTGCAGACGATTACCAAGATAAGTAAAAAAGTTCTATTGCTATAACAACACTAACTGTTTACTTTCATATAACCTTTGACAATGGCATGTAAACATGCCGAAATACGTATAAGGTTTAAATAAATAGATATTGTTAAAGTGATTAAGTATTTTATATACAGATACTCATTATTAAAAACAGTTTTAAAAGGTAGAATAGTCAGGTGACCTTGAAATAACCAGTTATATAAATATCTATTGAAGTGATTAATTATTGTATTATTTATATTAACCCTTTGAATACGCAATGCTCTCATAAATGGTACACGCCCAGTACGCAGAAATTTTAATTTGTCGTAACCGTACGACACTCGTATTCAGAACTTCTTTTAATTACTATTTCGCTGATATTAAAAATCCTATTAGGTTGAAAAGAAGGATTTATTTCTTAGAAAATACAAAATTAAACCTAAAAAAACAAAACTGAACATAACAGACAAAAACAAACAATCTAGAAGGGTTTTTTAGTATGGTATCCTTCAAAGCATGGTATTATGCAAAGGCCAACGTTGCAGCTTTCACACTGGTATGTGGTCTCGCTACTATTAAAAATGTTTGATCGTATGATAATCAGAGATGAG
The DNA here is from genome assembly GCA_958336395.1 of Ctenicera cuprea. Taxonomy (NCBI): domain Eukaryota; kingdom Metazoa; phylum Arthropoda; class Insecta; order Coleoptera; family Elateridae; genus Ctenicera; species Ctenicera cuprea. Next base: position 37,394,634 of record OY284486.1, read on the forward strand.
TGCTATGTAATTTGTTTTGGGCAATATCTGCATCTTTACACAGGTTTATTGTCATTCTAAATTTATCTTTTTCGTGTTTTTTTTATTATTTAGCAGGAGTATTTAAAAGTTAAACGTCTTTTGATTGTTATACGAACATACATTTTTAATAGTTTTATTCCCTGAAACATTGAGGTGTTTTTATTTTGTTTTTTCACAGCTTACCATTAGCAAACATTTTCTCGTTTATAAGTTTATTATTTGGGAAAATAAACTGGTCAAACCGCAATGGAAACAAATGCAGCCTTTTTGTTTTGTTTTCTTGTTTTTTTTGTTAATTTTCAGCCTACTCAAGAAAACTGTTTTTCAAAGCCTACTATAAAGAAAAGGTTTCTTGCTTATAACTTCGTTATTTGTGAAAATAAACCCAATAAATCATATATCAGAGAAAAGAGGAAAAAGAGCTCTATCCAATATTGACATGACGGCCTCTGACGCATATTTAAAAAAGCGAAGTTAATGTCAATATCTTGAAAATTTAAGGACCTATAAAAATTTTAATTTGAGATAAAAATCTGTGTAAAAAGTGTCTTAATAATGTCAAGACCGCTTTGCGCTATCTTTGATAATCGAATTATACACAAAAAACGAAAACTGAAAATTTTAGTTTTTTCAGTCTGTACTGAAAATTAAGCAAAAATTGTAGGCACTGATTGTGGATCATAGTAGTACTTGAAATACTGAATAATTCTTCTCATTTAACCGATTCTCTATCTCTTACCGTTTACGAGATCCCCATGCATGCACTCCTTATCTTGGACACCCTGTATACATACATATATGTACATAAACCTAAGATGACTTAATGATGCTTGAATTGCTTGTTAGATTAGCGTTTTAATTTTTTAGATTTCTCATTTGAATGAAAGCCAACGTACTTCACGAGAAGGTTTAAGAGAACTACAAAAAAGCAAGCAAGACATTCAAGGAATTGATAGTAGAATTAGAGTACTTCGTAATAAACTACTGCAATTGCAACAAGACAGTGTCAGCAGAGCACAGCTGCAAAATGAATGTGATGAACGTGTTCGAGTAAGTTTAAATACTGAAGTTGGATTTTAGTGAAGAATTATATTATGAAGAATTAGTCACATACATGCTATAATGTATAAATTCAATTTGTGCAATAAGGATAAGTGTATTGTCAATTGTTTTACAGTTCTATTTATTTCATGCTTATGAATTAGTTGAACTAAAAATGTTTGTGCATCTATAAATTACATATGCAATTCAATTTACTTTTAGCGAGCGACTCACAACATGGTAATATGTCAGGGTGATATTAAAGAAGCATTTAAAAATTTTTCAGACAGTTTAAATCAATCGAATTTGGACAGCACAAATTTAGACACGGCACGCAAACAAATTACATTTTTAGAAAATAAATCTTTAGATATTCGACGGCTATGTGAAGAAGCTGAAGAAACATTAAAACGTATTAAAGACTCATATACAAATGCCACAAATGAAGCAAAAGTGGCATTCAGAACAGCTAAACAGTTCTCAAAGGGGTTTACTCCGCCAGAAGATGGTTTTAATGAATTCAGAGAAGCTTATGAAAATTTGGCAGATAGTTTAGAAGAACTTGAAGCAGAAAAAGAACATGTTGTTTCCAAAATCGATTGTTTAAATACAGCCGATGTTGGTGAATTGCAAGAGTATGAACAAAGACAACGACATATTGCTAAACTACATGATGATGTTCAAGGTGGAAACACAGAATTGGACGACATTAATTCAAATATGGATACTTTACAGCGTGAATGGTTTGAACCTTTGGAGCAGTTGATTAATGAGATAAATATTAAGTTTAGTGCTGCATTTAAACGAATGGGCTGTGCCGGAGAAGTTTCTGTTTTTACAGGTAAAATTTCTTTGTAAATTGTGAATTTTGTATAAATATTGTTTTATATAGGGGAAAATGATAAAGATTTTGCTGAATATGGACTAAGCATTAAAGTAAAGTACAGAGATTCAGAACCACTGCAAGAATTAAATAACATTGTTCAAAGTGGTGGAGAAAGGGCAGTAGCAACTGCAGCTTTTATGTTATCTTTGCAAGAGTTAACACCAGTACCATTTCGCTGTGTTGATGAAATTAATCAGGGAATGGACTCGAACAACGAACGTCGAATTTTTGAGTTATTGGTAGATGCCACCAGTCAACCAGATACCTCGCAGTATTTTTTCATTACTCCAAAAGTATGTAATATTTGTTTTTATTGTTTTCTATACTGTATTTATTTTAAACTATTATTTTAGTTGGTGCCTCATTTAAAGTTCGTTCGTACCATGAGTATCCATATTGTTCACAATGGACCGTTTGTACCATCTCAGCAACAATGGAATGGTGTCCTATCATCAGCAAAACAAGCTGTTGCAGCCCATTAATTACATAGTTTACTGTTTTAAATATATGCTGTTTTCAAATTTGTTGTTAAATAATAATTTTACAACTTTGCTTTAAATTGCTATTGACTTTTTGTGCTTGAAACAATAAAACCTTTAAAGTTAAAATGTTCATAGTTTTTGTTAAATTTCTTCTGTTGTATGAAGTCTTGTATTGAATGGTCATTCTTTACATTTCAAATCAACTGCTGACTGCAAACAACGTCTGTGTACTATGCAGGGTGTTTGCAAATTGCAGTCGAAAAATTTATGCTGATTCTATCCGAAAAAATAAAATAAAAAAAGTTTCTATAATAGTTCTGAAAATGGTTTCTAACGAGACAACACGAGATAGAAGAAGATGTCCAAAAGTTAGTTTTTATTTTATATCTCACTTCTCAGCAACCCATTACCCCACAGTGGTACAAAACAGGGGGGTGCTGGCTTTTCCTTTCCTTATTTTTTTTTTTAATTTTTAGAGTTTTCAATAGTTGAATAATGGAACATGATTTAAAGAAAAAAATATGGTAAAAGGTACTGTTAGTAATTTATTATTTATGAACTGTTTCAGAGAAAAATTGATTTAAACTATTTTGTGCAGAATGCTCAACGCGATTTCTAGTTCTAATATTTGAAAAATGTGAAATGCATTGCAAATTATGAGCAACGAAAACTAAAAACGTGTTGTTTTTGGTTCAGATGTCTGCAAAAATCAGTTATTTTTAGCTAGGTTTTTGTTTTTCAAACTATTATCTTGACAACCGTTCATTTTATTGAAAACTTTACCTCTTCCTTTTTAAAGCTTCAACATTGAGGATGCTAACAGTTTGTGTTTCAGATTTTTAAGGCTAATATTAAACGAAAAAATTCAAAATAATCACAATGATAAATATAAACATCACTTTTGTGATGATACAAGTAAATTAGATATACTGGAAGCATTTTAAATTCACGAACATGTAAAAACTATAGCTTTAATGATTGAACAAATTAATCTCTGAAATTTACCGTTATTGGACGTTTTAGAATTAGAAATCAAGTCGTCTGCAGACATAGATAACCAAGATCAAGTAATCCCGTCTATTGTTCCTCCTATAGCAACACCAACTGTTTACTTTTTAATATTACCTATGAAAATGACATGTAAACATGTCATAATACATTCTAAGGTAATTAGGCAGTTTGATCCAACTGTCAGTTTTACTATTTTTTACAATTAACTTTATTTTATATTAAGGGTGAATACGTGAGACAATTTCTTATTCTTCGATACCTTTTGAAAGAAAACATTTATTTATGTCAAATTCATTTAATTTCGAGAATACACCTCTGCTTTATCATCAAGAATTTCATTCTCTTTACCTTCAAACTTTGAACAATTTACCTATATTGTTTTTGCTGATAAATGATGCAGAACAATTTTTATGCAAACTAACTTTATCGTAATCTGTCGTAACTCTTATTCAAATTAAAAAGTAATGTTTTTTGTAATATTTTCCCTGATTTTAGAAGTATTTCTTGAAGTGATGGATGTTTCTTCCATCGCTTGAAAAGAAAATACTGATTTATGGTATAAAATACGCTCTTCGACAGGGTTATCGATTGTTGTATTTGTGCTTGTGTGCACCTACCAATACACTGAATTCATCAGAATTATTACTCATGGTTCCACTATCCATCATTAAACAATTCGTTAAAAGAACTTGTTTTTGCAAGAAAAAAAAAATTTATAACTAACAAAAACAAAATTAAGGTAGTATCCGCCTCAATACCCTAATTACATTCTATTTTATTTTGTAACAATGTTAAAAACAATAGGAATTTCTAGGTGTTAATTACAACTTGATTTCATGAGCAGAATAAAATAAAATTCGTTTTTAAAGCTTACCTTTAAAAGATCCAAAGTCTAATACTACAAACTGACTGCAAAATTACAGGGGCATTAGTGTGATCAGCTCGATGTCCAGAATATACGGAAAAATGCTGAAAGAAAAAATAGAAGAAGAGATGAACGAAGTAGAAGAACAGAGCGGCTTTAGGTCTGGACGATCATGTATCGATAACGTATTCATACTAAGACAAATTATTGGAAAAAAGAGTGCACGCAGAAGACCCTTACATCTTACCTTCATAGATATTAAGAAGGCATACGACAGTGTACCTCAAAGAAAACTGGGAATGCATGGAAAACTCCAACATTAGTAATATATATATCGCTGCCGTAAAAAACTTATACAAAAAGTCCACAAGCTGCATAAAATCTGGATCACGTATGTCGACTGGTTTTGGGGTGACAAAGGGACTCCGACAAGGGTGCTGTATAGCACCCACTTTGTTTAAAATTTATCTTAACGAAGCCCTAATACAGTGGAGAAGAAAGTGTGGTGGTATGGGAGTGCAGATCGGTGACGAAATACTTAGCACATTATTGTTTGCTGACGACCAAGTCATTATCACTGAAGACGTAGACGACTCGAACTATATGTTACGTAAGCTTCAGGAAGAGTATAAAAAATGGGGCCTGGAGATTAACTTGCAGAAGACTGAACACCTAGTAATTGGAGACGATGGTATGGACCTGAATATTAGTGGCGACGTAGTTCACGGTTGCTCAAATTTTCGCTACCTTGGAGTTTTATTTTCAAGTACACCAGGAAGTGAGGCAGACATTGATCTTAAAATAGCCCAAGGAAGGAGAGCCATTCGATTGCTGAACACCGTACTCTGGAATGATAAAATTACAAAAAAAACAAAGACAACAATATATATAAGACTATAATTGAAAGCATCACCACATATGGATCAGAGGTATGGGACATTAATCAGCGAAATAAAAACCGTTTAATGGCACTGGAAATGGACTATTGGAGGCGGAGCTGTGGTGTATCTAAGCTACAACACGTGCGAAATGAAGAAATAAGACAGCGAATGGAGTAGGACGGTACTGTAATCAATACCATAGAGACAAAAAGGCTCATCTGGTACGGACACTTAGAACGAATGGACGACGACAGGTGGCCGAAGAAAGTTTGGAAATGGGTACCACCGGAGCGTCGAAAACGGGGTAGACCTCGCCGAAGCTGGAGAGCAGAGGTAAAGGACGCTATGGAATCTCGAAGATTAGAAGAAGGAGATTGGTTAGATAGAAATAAATGGCGTTTGGGAAGCGAGACGCGGCCTCGGCCGTAATGAAACTCGCCAATATATAAATAAATATAAATGAGCAACTGTGAGAAAATTCAAATAAAGAAAATTCAAAACCCTTTAGTTCTCACAAGAACTTATTTACTGTACAAATCTTGTTTTTTTTTTTACTATTTGATTGTTGAACTGGTATGAAAAATAGATAAAAAACAAAAAATGTTATGTTTCCTACCCAGGATTAGACCCCGGGACTTCTGCATGTGGTTACTAAGACATTAAAAAGTATTATTGTTACTCTTGAATTAAAAGGTAGTGTCTTGAATTATTAATATTTATTTAGATTTTAACTTAATTTCAAATGTAAGCATTATTATTTTTTGGCAAAGGGCACTATTAACGATAATAATTTAAATTCTTAGCCAAAGTATCCTGGGGATATAAAATCTGAAAATTTATAATTTCTTATGTTTTTTGCACATAGTTCAACTTTCCTGAAAAACTCTGTATGTGCACACACATACAACCCACACCTATATGTTTATAGTCCGAACTGAAGCATAATATGAGCAGTACGATCCTAACCAATGGGCTAATTGGGCTATAGCTCTAGGGCGCCGAGCGATAAACTATACATGGTTGCATTGACTTAAATCACATTAATTGTTTTAAATAAATTCAAGTGATTTAATTCATTTTTTTAAATAAAAATTTTGAAATTAATATTCAGATCATAACTTTATGTGCTTGCGCGTGTTTTCCAAGTTTAGCAAATTACCTAGGGGTTGAAACAGCGGCAAAATTAGCTTTTATTAATCAAAGAATTTAAAGTCAAACTTAATTATGTATTTATAAGAAACATCGTTTTTTAATTTTCATTACTGAAAGAAAATAATATAATATACCTCATTACATTTTTAGTTTTGTTAATTTATGAGAATGAGATTATTTAAGTTGAAATTATCTTAATGTTTATGAAGATATAAATGCTTAAAAGAAATAAAAGTTTAGTTTTTGATAGTAAATAACTTCTTTCATTTTGAAATATTTAAAAATATTTGTAGTGTTTTGAAAAATTAAAAAAAATCGGATTTTTATGTAACTCTGAAAATATATGTTTTGAACTGTTATTGTTTACGGTACTACACGAAATATATTTAAATTTTGAATTTTTTGATCTATTAAAAAAATTCAGATGAATACGCCATAAGAATTATGAACTATCTATAAAGATGATTTCGATGAAAATTTTATATTGATAAATGCTTAAATTTTGCATACATCACACTTCGGGAGTATCAAGAAATTCTATCTAAAGCAGAACTCAATTTAAAAACAATTATGGACAATAAGATAGTTTACATTTCCAATTGGTCCTATTATTACTTTTCGCATTTTCTCAAGCATTGCTGTAACTAATTGTAGCGGCGAAAGGCCTTTTTCCATTTTGAAAGAAGTCAAAAAATTATTTACGATTATTGGGAGAAAATAAACTAAACAATCTGCACATATTATCAGTTGAATCTGATTTTTTTTCAGCAAGCAAATTGTGAAGAAATGATTAAAAGCTTTATAGATACAAATGTATAAAACAATATATTCAAGTAATGTTTCTTTTTCAAATATGTTTTCGTTTTATATTATTGCGTTTTTATGCTTTTTTTAATTTAAAATATTTGTCATTAATAATATCGTATATCTATTATGCAAAATATATTAGTATAACCATTCGTTCTTTAACTTTAGTATAAACTACCACTGCTGTTGGGGCGCTACAGATTTTTAGCCCAGGGGCTCCAAATTTGTTCGGGCGGCTCTGAATACTTTAACATGGGAATGTGAAGAATCTGGAGTATTATCCAAGGCTTCTATGAACAAATTAATTTCAACTTTCAATGATTTATAGTAAAAATAAATAAAAAGATATTAATTTATGATTGCTTATAAAAACGTAAACCAGGACTCGAAGTCCAGTTCTATATTTGCCGAGATACTAAATTTTCGCTACAAAAGCCGTGGGATCTAAACACTCGATGTTTTTTCTAAATTTCTTAATTTGAATTTAAATAATCCTGATACTGTTTAAAAATAATTGGAATAATAAATGTGTTATTATTAATACAAAATAGACATTTAAAAGATGACCAATACAAGAGGACACCCTCAACTCGTAATAAGTAAATAATAACAGATTTATTATTTCTATTTTTATTACAAAAATATCACACAGCGTCAGGAATATTTAAAAACAACTAAAAGAATTTCCTTGAGTGAGATTCGATCTCACTTACGGCGAATAGCCAACTGGGCTACGACACCTTCTTTGCCGTGGTTTACATTTTCAGTTTAATAACTAATGGAATGTTTTCTTTCAGGTTTTCACAATTATTTCCACAATAATTTTTTTAAAATTGGAATTAAAAAATGTTAAGTAGTTCTCGGAAAAAAGTTTTGTACCAAAAAGAGAAACAATTGTTTAATCTAACAACGGGAAAAAAACAGGGTACCATTTAAAAAAACAAGAATGGGTTAACATAGCAACCAAACATCTAAACATATAAAAAACTTGAACCATTTTTTTATAGAATCATTAATATTTACGAAGAGACAGACATTAATTATTATGACTTACTTTTTACTAATCTTATATAGTTTTAGTTCCCTTCCCTTCGCAGTTTTCATAATTTCTTCTTTCTCTAAAAAAATTAATTTCTGGTGTATTTCCATTACTAGCAACCTCTTTTAAACAATTCTCTATCGTTTAAAAACAAAATAAGTGTATCAGGGAGATAATATTTGGATTTTTAATATCCCCACATTGTATAACAACTCATAATAATTTTCTTCGCAGTTAGTTACAATTCGTTGTCAGTAAAAAGAGAGTAATAAAGAGGTAGGAAAAACTGGAAGTAGGTAGGTACCTAGTATATTTAATGATAATGTGTAAAGACCGGACTTTTGGTCGCAGAAGAGCAAAAAATTTCGTTAAAATTCAATAAGTAAACAAAAACCATGGACGTACTCAAATCCATTAAGTTATACGTGAAACATATTGGACAAGAGAACTAATTTTTTTGATGAGAATTTAGAAAAGGTCGTTGTTGTGTACTGCAATTCTTAAGTTTTTTATTCAACGGTGGTTCTCCGTCCCTTATAATTCAAAGTTTTCTTTCGTGTAACTAACTTTCTGGCGTATTAATGAATTTACACGTTTTATTTTCATTAATTCGTGGTTACTATATTACATTTTAATTAAAAAAATATTTTTGCAGTTTCATAAAATTGTTTTGTGAAGTACTTTTAAAAGTCATGACTATTTATATTCTACGTTTATAAACAGTTTTATTTAATTTTATTGATACATAAGCTTCAATTCCAGTTGACCAAGTAAATATTAACTACCTGCACAAGCTAGATTAAGGTCAAACATATGGATGTGTTACCATTCTAAGCTTGTAAATAATTCGTTTAAAAGTTTAGGTATGCGTCAATTATACATTTAAAGAAATAATGCCAAAATTGATTGCCCCATAATTTAAATACTGGCAAAATACTAGACTAGAAATCCTTACTATAATAATGTGTGAAGGTATTTATTAATACAAAAAAATCATAGCTACATTAAATTCTTAATATACAAGTAGAATTCCAAAGACAAGTGTTGTGTATGTACAAATTTACTTTCATTACATTGTTTTAAAGACATAAAAGTGATTCCAATTTTTATAAATAATAAATAAGTAGGTTTAATCTAATTTAATTTTTTATCAATTAAAAAAGATTTACAGCTAAAAAATGTATTTCAATAATGAACAATTTGGCCTTATTAGACAATGCAAACAATAATATGGTATTAAAAAATTGGAACCATTATTTAAATTTTTAAAATTACAATAATTTGTTATGGAAGAAACATTTATGTTATATTGAAAATCTTGTATGTTCCAAAATATCGCCATCAAATACATAATAAAGATGTTCTTTACATTTTTTTTTGTTTAGAATTCTTAGCGAGCTAATACAAAATTAATCAAGAGGGCGGTGAGACGTTTTCATTGCCATCTTGTTAAAGTTTTCTTTATTCGCTCTGTACCAACTTACCATTTCTATGAGCAAACATTAGGGATGTTTTGTAATTGTTTAGGTACTTACATATTTTAGTTTATTTACATTATTAATAGTCAGTAGGTACGGCATATGTATATGTTATACACATATGTATTATATTTTCTATGACGCGGAATAAATACATTCTTTACATATAAAAACAAATCTTTGATATCTCCTGACTCCAGCTTCCCTGGGCCGATAGATGGCATGGTTAACTCGATTTCGCAAAAAATTAACATTGCACGTTTTCCTCCTGTAGTCTTCAATTGAAGGGAAGATTTTAAAGCATTTGTGCATCTTTTAATGAAGATTCTGGAAGCACTCACTAGTTTATGCTTAAAAAAAATTTTAAAAATAGTAAATTATTATATTATTGTTTGCTGTATATACCAACGTATACTTAACCATTGTGTAATGCAAATTCTTATAGTTAATAATACTTAAGTTGTAGGTTTTTAAATAGAAAAAATACTTTAATTAGAGGCTGTAAGATTTTCTCCAAGCTCTATTGAATAGTTGTTGAAATCTACAGCAACATGCAGACGAGAGGCATTCCGGCAGGTGCTTAAAATGATAGTATTTACGAAGAATACTGTTGCTACTACTTATTGTCAGTATCTTGTACTTGTAATTGCCAATCCTTATAGCCCATTTGTACTTAGTATGAATTTTGCGCATGTAGTAAGCGAATGCATCTTACTAGGGACCCTAGATGCCATTGATAATGACAGGTTTATATAACAAATCTGTCATTATCAATGGCATCTAGGAGCCTTACATCTTACTACTTAATGACCAGCTTGTACTGCGATTTGTTTTACAAAAGAATCGTATTTATCTAAATTAGGTAGAATTCCTATCAGAACTATTAAAGTCTGTCTGTGCAAACTGTTCAAATTTCGGTGTTACTTGTATTTGGTAGAAGGGTTGTACGCTTCACGTCTTGAGATAGTAATGAATCTGTAACACTAATTTGTTAGTTTGTGGTAGTACCATATACAAATATTTAAATTTTGGATATAATGTGGTGGACGTACTTTTTGGTTTAATGTGGCATTTTCAATATGGCACATGACTTTTTACTGAAATAAGACGTTAAAAACAAATGTTTTAAATTTTCAAGCTTAGTACAAAATACGAAACAGAAGGGTTACATCGGAAGTTACTTTCATACCGACATGTATTTGAGAGCATCTAGATTGAATTATTTTGATGTTAAATTTGAAATGATTACACCAATCACATTTTTAGTAAAGAGGAATATGGTTTGGAAATTCATAATGCATTTAAAATGTTTAATTTAAGAAAAACGTTAGGTTTATACAGCACAACAAATTATACAAAATACTGAATTCTATTTACCTGATATTTACATTTAGCATTAGACTACTATAACTATAGGTAGGTAAAAGTAAGACAAAACTAAAAAATTAAAATCAGGTTGACTTAGTGATGCACATATGCTCAAAGCTAAGCATTACCATTACTAGAATTTTCTCTATATTCAACATCTGTAGAATTAATTATTCTATCATGAAGTGTTCTTAAATGTCTCAGTAAATTACTTTTTACATTAAATCCTTTTTGACAATGTTCACACATATAAGGTTTTTCGCCAGTATGAGTACGTCTGTGTATTAGCATAGAAGCATGAGAAGGGAATTTTTTATTACATACTGCGCATTCTTTATGTGTGGAACCTAACTGCCGACTAATTCTCACAGCAGGCCTTACAGGACTTGTGTGGTTGGATACTCGTAATTCGAATTCGGTATGCGAACTCTGTATGTGACGAACCCATTCAGCTGGAGTTGGAAAGTATTTTTGACACAGGTCACAGTGCAGTGGTGGAAACGTACCACTATCTTCTTCCTGAAATTATTTGTAAAGTAAATAAATGATTGAATCTGTTATATTCAATATTATATTTAAAAGATTAATGACACCGAAATTTTTTGAGAGTTTTCGTGTACATAGTCCCTACTATTTAGGTAAAAGATAAAGGTGGTCAAAGTTTGCAGGTACATGATCTACTTTAAGGCGTCGATATTTAGCCTTAACAGTAGAAGTAATTTATCGACGGCGAATAAATATAAGCAAAACAAATACTTAAACATTGTGTGCCAATTCAACAAATGCATGTATAATGACTAAATTAGTCAAGTTAAAATTTCCAGTTGGAAATGGAAATGTTCAAATTTCAAATCAAGAAAAGCATTTGAAATTGTAAAAGACTGTACAGGGGTTTTCAGAAAAGTATATTATAATAATAATACAGTTCAATCTAATTTTTTGCAATGAAGTACAAATTAACCGAGTTCTTAAAGCGAGATTCAGCCAAAATGTTCTTACACTTGACCTTGAAAACATTGACGCATTGGTTTTATCAAAGAACAAAGTGAATTCAGAGCAGAACAAACCGTGTGTCGATTTCAAAAAGTTGATACTGCGCATGCGCCACCCAAAATCCGCACAGTCTGGCAACGCTCAAATAAAAATATATTGTGGCTTATGGCAGAATACCGTGTTTTACAATTGTATATTAAATTTTTCGTTTGTCTTTGTTATTGCATAAAATTTGTTAAATTGTGATTCAATGTGATTATTAGTTTATTACTAAAAAAAGGTGTTCGCCAAGGATGTGTGTTGTCACTGCTTCTTTTCAACAACTATTCAGAAACGATATTTAACGAGGCTCTGTGCGAAGCGGAAGACGGAATAAAAGTTGAAGGAGTGAGAATGATATGCAAACACTGTTAAACAAGGTAGTAGAAGTAAGTGGTCAATATGGAATAACAATTAACATCAGTAAAACCAAAATAATGACAGTTTCTAAAGAACAGCTACCACCTACCAACATTAATATAGACAACACACGAGTAGACACCGTAACATCTTTCAAATACTTAGGGTGTATACTAAACAACAACTGCGAGAACACACAGGAAATTAGAGCACAAATCGCACAAACAAGACGTGCTTTCATCGAAATGAAAAAACTGTTGTGTTATAATGGAATTAATGTGGACTTGAGAATCAGAATGACAAAATGCTATGTTTTTCCATTGTTACTATATGGATTACAAAGTAGGACACTCACAAAAGATATGTGTAAGAAGATCGAGGCTTTTGAGTTATGGGTATATCGGAGAATATTAAAGGTGCCATGGATACATAGAATTACCAATATGGAAATACTGCGACGAGTAAATAAAGACCCCGAAATCTTAAAAACTATAAAAAAACGCAAAGAACGCAAAAAACGAAACATACCGGATCCTCCAGCTGATAATGCAAGGGAAGATCGAGGGTAGAAGAAGTAGGGGATGGCTTAGATATCCCCGGGAGTGGTATGGAAAAATCACCACAACGCTGTTTAGATCTGCAGTGTCGAAAGTGCGTATAGCTCTAATGATAGCTGACCTCCACTAAGAGAAGCAACAGAAGAAGAAGAAGAAGAAGAGTAGGGTGTAGACATGAAAGTAGAACAAAAGAAGTGAGAAACGAAATTTCAAATGCGCTAAAAAGCGCGTGTACGGGAACTGTACCACTATATACTGTTTTACATTCCAAAACCCGTGTTTGGAAGTTAAAAAACTGATTGAAGTTGGTGCAAGCATTATCTGTAGAAACGATTTTTTTCAAATCGAAGTTAAATGATATTTGATCACTTTTACATTGTCATACCTGCATATTTTATACTTTGAATTACAATTGTATTAGGTAGGTGCGCAGAAAATGTAAATATAAATAACTGAAAGTTTCATTGCTCGCATTTAGGAGTATTTTGTTGATGTACTAAAACAGCAACACATTTACTAGTACTGATAAATTTATTTTGTTTCAATTACACTATTTTGATTTCAACCTGAAATCAAAGTAGAAATTTTCGATTTTATATTTTACCTATAATTACCTTTAAGGTAATATTTAGAAAAAGAAATATCACTGAAAATAAGCACAACAATGAACGCAACTATACAAAAATATATAAAGAAAACTCTTTCGAATTTTCTCATTTCCCACTAGTGGTTTAAGGTGCCGCATTTTTTTAGTGGGTTGCATTACCAATACTAGCTACTTTTCTGTATTTTCTGTTGGATACAACTACATATAGCTATTTGATTAGAAAAACACAGAATACGTACAAGTAACGCGGCGTTAAGCACAAATCACTGTGTTAGGCGATAACTGCAGCGCGCAAAGTACCTACTGCTTTCAGAAGTATCAGAAATTCTATAACAGTTTTCACTCACTGCATTAAAACGCTTAATGCATAATGGCTACAACTTTGTTTAGTATGTCTGAAACGCGTGTGGTTCCGAATCAAAGATTCAAATAACCAAATAGCTTTTCACCTTGAACATAAGTAGGTTCAAATAGCATATTATAGACCAAGGTAGAGAAGACATTTTTCTCAGCCGAGCAGAATTATTTCCCGAGATGCGAAGCATCGAGGGAAATAAGTTGCGAGGCTGATAAGTCTTCTCTACCGTGGTTTATATATTATTTTTTCCACTACTAGCACCTTTATTCCTTTTATAATTAATTGATTTTACATTAATAAAAAATAAAATTACAAATGCAAATATGCACAAAAATAAAGTAGCCTTGCTTGAAAACAAGAGAATAGTTAATTTCAATTGACATTTATGTAAAATATATATTTTATAATAGTGGTTATAAAATGTCCAATTTTGATGATTTGAGTGAAAACTGCACTCCTCCTGAAATTAGGGAAGGTGCAGAAAGTGTTGGTGAACAGTTATTACCAGTAAAATCAAAAGATTTTTACATGAAAGTTTATGGGGAATTTAAAGATTGGTAGCAATTGTTTTCATTATTAACCAGTAGTTAATAATGAAATATTAGTAACCACTAGGAAAGAAATTCATCTTCTTGGCTCTAAATGGAAAATCAATTTTTTTCTACTACTACCATTAAACGATATCATTATTTACTTTGTTTTACAGCCAAAAAGATGAATTTCTTTCCTAGTGGTTAATAATATTTCATTATTAACTACTGCTTAATAATGAAAACGGGAAATAATTCTGCTCGGCTGAGAAAAATGTCTTCTCTACCTTGGTCTATAATATACTATTAATTATGATCTTAAGCTAGAAGTAACTTGTTTGGAAATAGCTGCAGTTGAAGTAACGCCTTCATCGTCGTTGTGCAGCGTGCTGAAGCGGGCGTACTTCAAACAGACATAATTCTACAAATTATCGAATATACTACAAAAATAGCTAGGAAGTACATATTAAACTTACTGTTGGTTTTCCACGTTTTTGTCTTTTAGCAGGTAGCATGTCCGTATGTGTTTGTATGTGGCGAACCCATTCCCCCGGAAGTGTAAAAGTTTCTGAACACAGTTCGCATGTTAGTGGAGAATACAACTCTTCTGATTTTTCATCGTCATCATCATCATCATCATCATCATCTAATACTACTTCTGGTTTTATGGACATTTCAGAATTAAACATTTCACTTTCTTCTATCATTTCCATTTCACCATCATCTAGTTCGCTCCATTCTATGGGCTCTTCTTTAATCACCAAAAATTGTAAATTATCCATTGTAGCTGAGTCCTCCTCAAAAGTGATGTTTTTCTCATTATCTTCGTCTATACTTAGTTTTCTTTTATCTACTACTGCGTTGGAATTTTTGTCTTCACAACTTTGATCGTTTTGTACCTTAGAAGGTTGAGCATAATCTGATAGAACTTTAGACGAAGAACTGACCTCGCATTTATTACCTTCTTTTGGTTTGTTATTAGATACTTCAACATTTGCAGGTAGTCTACTTTCTTCATTTGAGACATCACAAACTGCTAAACTGTGTGCTTGGGCTTGTGAAGATTGACGGCTTACATCTCGATCTTGTTCGTGTATTTTAACAAGTTTCCTTTCATAATGTCTTTCTTCTTTAGGGCGCCATAAACCTTTAACTTTTAAAAGATCCCCTCCTCTAAGTACATTTTCTAAAATATCTTTAGAAACTGTAGTTTCACCACTATACATGTACTGTATTAAAGTTGTCATAGTTTTGTAATTTATTTCAGGGGGTAGTACGATAAGTAAGGGTAACGTAGTAGTCATCTTTTGCTGTACTTTCAATATATCGTGAAGATACTGACTACAAGCAGAAAGAACAAAACGGTGAGCTAAAATTCTATGCCCATCCATTGTGTAAAGGGTCACGTCGGTAAATGTCTCTTTATTAAGAGCAGACGCTACACAGGAGTGTAGGTGAGAACTAAACGAATGCCATTTCAATTGATAATTTTCTGTTAAATCTGCCATTCTGAGCATCTGTAAAAATAAACAAAATTAAATCACTTTCAAAACTGAATAATTACAATTTCACTGCTTTTGATTGTTTCTGGTAAAAAACAACGAATCGTGCATTTAAAAGCTATTGCAAAATTGCAAAATATTTAACTAACAAACGTTGCTGAGCAATATTATCGTGCGGAGAAAGTTTTATTTTTTGTTACGGTGAAGACATTTTTTAAAAGTCTAAAGCATTTTCTATAATAACAGCAGTACGAGATGCCGAATTTTCGAGGCTCATTATTGGCATCTTACTTATTTGAAGAAATATGAGGAAATCTATATTGGGGAAGAGTTGATTTTCTCCTGTGGTCTTTTTGTTATGAGCGACTATTTAAGTTTTATTAAATTTTGATTTTGTGTATCATACATGCATTCTGCTTTGAACAGTTTATTATAAAAAAAATACAAATTTCGTAAATGTGTCAGACAAAGGTATTTGATTTATATTAAAAAAAGGTAGGCCATGAACTCGAAATAAAACAAAATACTCTTGTTATTTACTTTGACGTTTGGATACAAATTTAGGCGAATACAGAAGTAATTTAAACAAGGCATATTGGAGGCCACCAAATAAACTCGTTATTTTCGAACTACGTATTGAAAACGCTTGTTGAGATTGGTACTGGTTTCCGGTGCATTGTAAGATAGTACACCGTCTTGCTACCACCATAACTGTTGCAAACGAGTGAATGGCAAGTGTTCAAAATAATCAAATAGTATGGTTTTTACAAATTCTATTCAACGTTAGGCAGTAGCAATTCCATTGTAAATGTGTGGAATCATTAGTGTCCTATCGTATGATCAAACCTTCCTATAGCTATGGTCCATATAGCGAGAAAGGTAAAAGTAAATTCATAGGGCTTAGTCATAGGCAAAAAACTCGTGTTGAGACTTAATTTATGCAATCGCAAACTGTCATTTAATAGCATATTATGCAACGAATCTATAATGATAGCTATTAATACACGAGTGTATTAATAGCCATTATATAAGAGTTGCATACACTATTTTTTCTGCGACTAGTTAATTTAAAAAAATGTTCATTAAAAAAATTTATTTGAACATTATACTTAAAAAAAACTCGAACTGTTTTGCGGTGTTAACTGAGAAATGTCAACCACTCTTGTAACCATGGTTACCAAAAACAATGCTTTGCTGCTATTGGTCAGTTTGGGTCATTTCATAATGAAAATCTGTATCGAAATAGGTATCATTATAGTATAGGCAGCGCACACTTAATAAGTAAATTAAGCCATGGGAGTAGAAAAAAATAATTTTTCACGTGCCAGTATGATACTACACAGGATGCGGTAGCTAAAGTGTTAGAAGCTGATACATCCAAAACTCCTTAAAGATTTTGTAATATTTTTTTTAAGTTTTATTGGACATAGGGTGCCGTATACTAGATTAATAGTGAGTTTTGAAAAATCACTTTATTTTAAAGGGTGGGAGTGAGGTAACCTAAGAAAACTTAAATGGCCTGTATTTTTAATATAATTTTGCATATCGCCGTCAAAATGGGTACAGCTTATTTATTCAGATTTTTTGAAAAAACTTTTATTACCTCTAATAGGTGCATAGAATTCTGCAAATAATAAAATGCGATTATTTTTTTTTAAATTTATATATGCCTCCTAAAACTAAGCAACCAAAATTAGATTAAACAAAATTTAATAAGAGTAACATTTGTTAGTTCTCAGCCCCTAATAAATGGGAAATGAAATGCCGTAAATATTAAAAAACGAAACGCGATTATTTTTTTAAATTTCAGTGTGTCTACTATAGATAAACAACCAAAATTAGATCAAGTAAAATTTAATAAAAATGAAAAATGTACAAATTTTTAACCCCCCAATTTTTAGGGTTGTAAACTAACATTTTTCACTCTTATTAAATATTTTATATTTTACTTTTTCTAATTTTGGTTAGTATTTTTAGTGAGCCGATTTTTAATATTTACAAAATTTCATCCTCCCAGTAAGGGTAGTAAACGTTTTTCAAAAAATCTGAAACAATTGGCTGTACTTATTTTGATGTGGATATTTAAATATCCCATCCTACTTAACATTTTTAAGTTACAGCCACCCCTTAAAATAGGGTAGTTGTTAAAAACTCTCTAAATGTCCGAGTAAATAAAAATAGTGTTTTGTATTAATTCCATAGTTTAGTTCATGGCATACTATAATTTTGTTAATATTAATTAAATAACATGAAATGTTTCTGTTATTTAGTACATAAAATATCCAAAACGAAAACAAAATGCAAAGTGTGATACATTGTTGAAATCAGGATAAAAGAACGTTTTGTTGGCCATGGAAAATTTGCTTTTGTTATGATAAAGATTCGAAAGAGTTGAAAGTGTACAATATGAAAAAAAAAAACTGTGCCATTAAGAACATTTTCGCCTCGAGTCTAACGTGTATTGGCGCCCCCCTGATAAATCATAAAGTGTAAAGAGAACGTCTACCGCTTGTTTTCCTAACTGCAATACTTAAAAATATTTTTAAAACTATCTCAAAATTCGCACACACGTTCCAGCTTTACTTCGCTGAAGTTCATATTAAGGCATAATAAAATGCTTTATAACTTCGACAATTTTTATTTATTTTAACCTTACACTTATTTCGACATGTTTACATGTCATTATTAAAGATAAGATTAAAAAGTAAACCGTTGGTGTTATACGAACAATAGAACCTGATGGCTTAATCTTAATTATCTGTGTTTGCAAAAAAAGATTTGAAAATTGTACCTATAATGAATGAATTCATAGAAATTCACCATTGTAAAACGTTTTGAAATAGAAAATCTAACAACCTGCAAACATAGATAACCAAGATCAAGTCATCTAGTTCTATTGTTCCTATAGCAACACCAGTTGTTTACATTTCAATCTTACATTTGACAATGACATGTAAACATGGCAAAATAATTGTTGAAGTTATAAAGTATTTTATTTATACTTTAAATACTTTTCTTTAATACTGTAGGATTGGTTGAAAAGAGAACTTATTCTCGTTTAAATTTAATAACTGGAAGTATGAAAACTTTAACAAATTATAAATTTAAAACAAATCTTCAAACTTTTGTTCATCAGATGTTGACATAACCGAAAACATCCTATGAAGTTTTGATGAAAATTTAAAATTTCTGGTGTTATGTCTTGAAGAGCATTAAAACTAAAACAAAAATGAAATGATTATCAAATTACCGATAATCAATTTTTAAAAAGTGTGGTTGATGGCAAGTATAACAACTAATACTAGGTTTAGCCGAAATAAACTTAAACTGTTAGAACGGTAATAAAACAGCAAATCTCGAAAATGTAATAATATACAGGGTGTTCCATTTAATAAGAGGAAATTAAGTACAGTCAAGCAATATTCGAACACTGTGTACAGTTAATAATAATCCTAGGGTCTGCAGCTAACCAAGACAGATATCTTTTGTATTTACACTTTTTTTAATAAAATTAATAATAAAGGCGATATAAAAGAATTTCGCATTATTGGGGCACCCTTTATCATGATGTAAAAGCTTTTTTTGTTCAATTGTTTTTGAGTTATATCGATTTTCATTTAAGTACTATTTTTAACCCGTTGGCAGACTATATTTTTACTTATTACAGCGCTACAATAATTTTATGGGGCTACATTAAAATTGTTTTTCGCAATAATGTCATAGACAAGAAACATGTGAAAAAAGGTATACCATGCATATTACTAAAAATGTCGATGGCGTTACCACTGCAAATTAGAGGAACTAAAAATAATTTCTTTTCATTAAATTATGCAAAAAACTGACCTGTTTGATAATAAATATGGCTTACTGGGTGTTACATCAAAAATAATGTAGTTACAGTATGGGGCCCTTTTTATAGAATATACTGTATGTAAAGCACAAATTTCTATAGTCACCTGGTGGTGCTAATGGTCATCTGCACGAAGCGGATAGCCACTAAATGCTTCGTTGCAAATGCGAATTTTTGGATGTATTATTATTTATTATTTATTCTAACTGATTTGAGTACTTGTATAGTTTTTCCAACAACGGATCGTGACATAGGACGTTTTTTAGATGCATGCCGTTAAATACATTATACAGCAGCCACCTTTGTTAATATCAACCATATTCACACAAAAGTATAAATATCGGTAAATCGGTTTGAAAATGTGGGATAAAAAGTAGACTTTAATCTAAAATGGCAACTTTTATTTATCAAAAAGCTAATTATAAATCTACAAGTTTATTATAATAGAGAAACAGTAAATGAAAGTTAATTAGTATAATACAAAAAAAATTAGACCCTCTGTCACAATGCCAAAACTGAACGAAACACGTCGCTGGTACTTTCCCATACTTTTTATGTTTTAAATATTCTCGCGCCAATAAATGACTGAATAACATTGTTTTAACAATAATTCAAAAAAGCAAACAATATTTTAAAAAAGGTAACGCGCCAGCGGGAATTTAAACCTGCCACAGCCTGTGTAATAGGATGTCGTACCGTAGCTGTAAGCATAGGCATAGTAGGCAGCGATAACTTTGACTAAACCGCACGGAAGCAAGGTAACTGTCCTACGGTTAATTAGATTCTATTGCGCTTTAGACATCGGAACAAAAATCGCCGTAAATAGTTTATTTGAAAAGTTCTCAAAAATATGCAAAAAATAAAAATAAAATTCTTTAACTACAGCTAATTGATAGCGCTTGTTAAAATCACGTATCTTTCAGAAAACGTATTGTTGATTTTAAAAAGTATCGAAATTACTATTAATTTTTAAAATGATTTAAAATTCTTTTTTATTCAATAAACTACGTCAAATAGTTTATTGAACCGCTTAAAGTTTACAACGGACTAGCGTTTGCATTTTTGAATAAATAATTAATCTAATATAAATTTTCAAAAATTACTGGATGGCGTCAGAGTAAAATTTGGGAGATTAGTAAAATATATTCTTTGAGGCTTTCGCGGTTTCTCGAACTGTCAATATTACAATTTACTTTCGGCTTAGACCGCGTCGTCATTTGGGAACTACACCCAGCATAATCAGGTAAGGACCGACCTGTAGCTTGTCTGCCTTTACAAGCATTTGCTCTAGAAGTCTGAGCAATATTTGTTCGCTGGCCCACGGCCATGTTGAGGCAGGCAGGGCCTCTGAGTAAATATTGCTCAGACTTCTAGAGCAAATGCTTGTAAAGGCAGACAAGCTACAGGTCGGTCCTTACCTGATTATGCTGGGTGTAGTTCCCAAATGACGACGCGGTCTAAGCCGAAAGTAAATTGTAATATTGACAGATTAGTAAAAGACAATTTATAGTTCATTGCAAGCTCTATCCGCTCACAAAGTTAAAAAAAATGGCGTGGTTGCTGAACCATAATTGTTTGGGAAATTTCAAAACTTTGGAAACCTGACATTTTTACAATATTCATATTTTCAAAAGTATTTTTGCATTACATAATTATGGTTATATATATAGGGATATTCGGTAATATGATAATTTATATCAATAGTTTATTTTGTTTTTGAGTAGTTGGGCGTTAAAGTCAATAATTTGATAAATTCGTAGCGACCTTCGTTTTGAAGATACAGCATTAGGGAAAAAATCATTTCGTTTGCCTTTGAATGTACTACAACATTAAGCTTTCAAAACAAATTTAGAAAAAAAGTGAGACCAAGAAAAGATTCCGGTTAAAATCTTTACAAACTTCCACACACCAAAATTGATAAAAATCGCTTTAAAGGTTCCGAAGATATAGAACCAATCAGCTACAGACAAACATTTTTAAGAACAATATTTTAGGGTTCCTTGGACCCCAAAACGTGTATTTCCGTTAAAAGCTGAATTTCATCAAAAAATTTCTTAAACAACCCCATAGGGAAAAATACTGTATCAAGTAGTTGAAAGAGAAAGATAGGTTCGTATTTAAAAAATACTGCATTGTCGTAACTCAGGAACAGTCTAAGGAAAAAATTGTATATCTTAGCATAAGTATAACAATAACTTTTATTTGAAACGTTGTTTATTAAAATGGATAATAACTGTAGAAAATTAGTGCGTCTTTTACTTTTGCCTCGTTCTGTGTAATAATTAAATAAGTTTACCTGATTACTTTCCCATACCTTCGGTATAACGAAGTATTGATTACATGAAATTTTTCAAAATCTAGACCTTAACGGAAATACACTTTTTGGGTCCAAAAGAACCCAAAAAGTGGTTTTTAAAAAATGTCTGTCTGTGGTTGGGTGGGTGGGTGTGTGACGCTTCTACAGGCGAAAATACTGGATCGATTTTAATGAAATCAAGGGGTATATCGAAAATTGCAGTTCTAGTTAAGCTTTTCAAAAAAATCTGAAATCAGAAACGAAAGTTAGACATGTTTTTGGTAGCGTTTTTTTCCAAAACTAAATTTTATAAATTTAAGCACGGGATCTAAGAGAAGAACTTAAGGCAAATCGAAAACTGTTTTACCGACCTCTCTAGCTTCAAAATGGCGGCCTCAACAACTTTTAAAAATCTCGACATTAACGCCCACTTACTCAAAAAGTGGTTGTCTGATCTGGATCAGCTACAACTTGTTTATGTATACCTAATGGTGGGTCGAAATACAAATTTTTTTTTAACAAACGCTATTCTATGTAGGTACTTAGTCTATATTAAGCTGCTTTAAGTGTTACCTAGTAAATTCACAACTGAAAATTGCCACGAAATGGTAATGATACCGGTTTTCGTTTTAGCGTAAAATTACGGTTAAATTATGAAACACAACGCAACGTATGAGAGCACAGATACATATAGTTTTTCCTAATCCACCCCTGAACATGGCCGTCAGCCAATAAAAAGTGTGTTAGCGACTTTACTGGAAACAGATTTATGCTTGTATAGGTCAGTAACATTATAGGTTCTTTAGTATTTGGTTCGAAAATTTCAATGCTAAGCTGCACACAGCTGAACAATTTTGGCGGCAAATTACTTATATTTAACCAGCGCGAATACATGCTGTAATTATTTTGTATGTACTACAAGCTCGTTTGTAAATATTTCGTACTGTGTCGTAACAAAATTGTACCGCAGATAAAGATGTATGAAAATCATTACCAGCTTATTAAAGAATAATTTAAATCGAGCTTTTAAAATTCTGCACGTTAAAAGCTTTATAGTAACATATTCACATTATTTACAAAATAGCAAAATAAAAATGTAGAAATATTTACCAAAAATGCAAAACCAACCGCTGTAGAACACTGTTCGATACACCGCACTCCACAAAAACGTATTAGTAGGGAGTTGCAGAGATGCTACATCAAAATCGATAAAATCGGTCTACCTCTATTGATTTTCATCCACCAATCATAGAATGCCATTTATCGTATCGATCTGACATCGCTCTAGCCGCGCACACACTTTATTGATTCTTGTAAAATGTATTTCAACAATACTGCGTTGAAAATTATTCTTTGTTCTAAATTGCTTTTAAAAGTAATACATTGCCAAGCAGGTAAAATAAATTTTTGGATACGCTACATCAATAAGAAAATCCTCTGCTAGCCAACGTTTTTAAAATTAACTAATCTCACCTCATGCAAACAAAACAAGCTAAATTTTGTATACCTAGGTTCGTTTGGTTATTGTGATTAAAATTGCGAGACTTGAAATTTAAGATTTGCTCTTTTAATACAGGCATCGAAAAAAAAAGCTTTTCATCCAACTTTAAAAGTGTGCACTGGAGTGGTTGAAATATTCACCTTCTCATTGTTTTAGGCTATTGATTGTAAACAATCAATACCAGTAATGTAAGCACATACCAAAACAAAAGTCAGACGTACCGATATAAATTTTAATTTTAGCGCTCCTAAGAGCTTGAGTTTTGAAGAATTATCTTGAATGATGAAGTTAGAATACATTTTATCAGGAACGGATGGGCTGTTCCAGCCGGCCCGGGAAAATTAAAGTATCGGCCGGTCTAGTCATTTTTAGTTTAAACTATTAATACATAGCATACAGACGCTATACATAGGCGCACTCTTCATTGTTGGGACGTACTGTTTCATACACCCCTTGCAATTACTAACAAC
This sequence comes from Ctenicera cuprea, assembly GCA_958336395.1. Classification (NCBI taxonomy): domain Eukaryota; kingdom Metazoa; phylum Arthropoda; class Insecta; order Coleoptera; family Elateridae; genus Ctenicera; species Ctenicera cuprea. Next base: position 37,418,728 of record OY284486.1, read on the forward strand.
TAAGCCTTTCTATGAATAAGGGTGAATTTCATTATGGAATTAGATGCAAACAGGATTTTTTATGCGTATCTAAGGGCGGTTGCCCTACAACGGCTTATGCAGAGTATGCGGACAGCGCAGCGGCACAAATACGACGATAGTTAATAAAAAAAAATATTTAACTACAGCATAAATGTTTATTTCAATGATAAACTAATGAACAATAAATACACAAACCTTAAATATACAGAAGTTATACAAACTAAGCGTTTTTAAAACTTAACAAACCTGAAACAATAATTATACAGGCTGTTTCAAATTTGAGCCCCACCATGGGGATCTCGCTTATTTGAAGAGACAGAGAGTTGGTTAAATTGAGGCAAAGTTGCCAAATTTTATGCCTAACAATAATTTGTAAAGAAATTTAAAGTAGCCACTCTGGTTTTTCAGATATATGAAAATAACTGAAATTTTGGATTTTCTATTTTCGGCTATAACGCATTTATCATTTATGTTACATATTTCTAGTTAACGCATTATTAGGACACTTTTTTATGCCGAATCTAATTTTTTTATTAGATATGGTTACCTGTGTCACACATTTTAGAGTTGCACCTTTGAAGGTTGGTGGGTCAGTTTAAATTATCAAGATTGTCAAGATGTTCGAAAATGTTGAGTTTGAATCAGAGAAGAGGAAAGAAAGCAGCCGAAGGTCTCGTGGCGGTTGCCATACAGGTTTTTGTTTTTCTTCATTAGAGGGAAAATAATTGCTAATGCATACAGGAACGCAACGCTTATTAGGCATTTTCCAACGTACCTAGCAGAAGCACATTTACTAGTTGTTTACGTCCGGTATGTGGAAATAGTTAGGACACATGTACAGTTTCGTACGCCTCGACTATACAGGGTTGAGGAAAAGTATGGAACAATGCAAATACCTCTAATACGGTAACCGCGGTTTAGGCAAAAATTTTTACATGAAGGTTCCAATATACGGTGGATACAATGAAGGTATTGGCGGTTTAAAAAGAATTTGATGCTTTTATTTTTAATAATTCTAGAGATACTGAACACTGTTTCATAATTGTTATCTAGCAGCTCATGAAACAAAAAAATGTGAGAAGCCTAAACAGTTCGTTCGCTCGTTCTCCGAACCTGAATCCATCGGGTTTCTTTTTTTGGGGACATTTAAAATCTAGAGTTTATACTGAACGACCAAATAATTTGAAAGAGTTGAGAATTGTTGGTGAAATAAGAAGAATTCCTGCAGAGCATCTTGTTAATGTAACTGAAGGATTTGTACATACACTTGGTTATTGCCAAGAAGTAAACGGTGGTCATTTTGAGCATCTTCTCAAGTGATGTTATTTGTGTTTTTTTGTTTGTTTGTTTTTTATTGTTTTGTTGTCATGTGTTGCTAGGTAATAAAACAAAATTTGTTTCATTTAATGACGAATCATTATTGTTGAGTGTCTTGTTTAGTATCTCTAGAATTATTAAAAATAAAGGCATCAAACCTTATATCACTCAAATCGCAAAAAGGAGTTCTATCGATATATCGAAAAATATGCAAGGTGTTCTATTTAAATTAAAAAAAGTTGATATCACTTCCGGTTAAACTGGACGTAATTTTAAACCGACAATACCTTCATTGTATCCGCCGTATATCAGAACCTTCATGTAGAAAATTTCGTCGAAATCGTGGCTGCTGTATTAGAGATATTTGCATTGTTCCGTACTTTTGCCCAACCCTGTATATACACAGATTCTGGCTGACGGTTCAAGTCTGAACGGCGGCAGCTCATCATTTATAAAAAGTCTTAATTTAACACAATATTTGTGGCTGTTTTAATATTACATGTATGTCTATTTAAGTATGTACCTTCAAAATTCACATGTATTGTTACTTGAACGTAATGAAAATACCGGGTGATCGTAAAAAACATGATTCAGAGCAGGCCATGACCGAAGTGTTAAAGTTGGCAATACTTAATATAAGCCAACAAATGTTGACAGCTGTAAAAATTTTTGGTGAGATACATTTAACTTGTAAATGTATCTAACCAAAAATTTTTACAGCTGTGAACATTTGACAATTGGCTTATATTACGATCACCCTGTAGAAATATAACCTAGGCGGAGTTATCGAGAATAGAATTGGGCACCTTTGGCGAAGCAGAGTCAACGTAGGTAACCTTAAATAAATTTGCGGCTGCGTTAACAAGATTTTAAAGATAAACACATGCAGTATATCTCAGGACCGTCAGTAGATATGCGTTCTCAACGCGAATTCTTATTGTTTATAAATATTGGAAGTATTTAGCTACTAACTAAACAAAGAAACAATTAATCATGTTAGCGAAATCGATTTATTCTATCGATACTATTGAACATACATCTTCGAGCAAAGAATAATTGTCGTCAAAATTTATCATCCACGTGTCAATGTTGGTAGACTGCATTTGTAAATCTAGCTAAACTTACATATTACAATACATACCTTACTGGGTAAACATCTACCAAACGGAACTCACAATTGCATGCATCTCCTCTGCCCGAAGTGGTAGATAAATACCACTAGACCACCGAAATCTGGCAAAAGTTTAAGTATTTTGTTTAGAATTTTCCATCAGCCCAGACGACTTAACACAACAAAACAAAGCTATTTATAGTGTCAAATGCTTGATAATATCATCCGTATCAAACAAGAGGAATATGAGTTTGGCCTCTCAACAAATAGGGAAAAAGGGGTACATTCGTAATTCGGTGCCACTATAGTATGCGGTCTACCGTCACTTTATTACTGTATCATGCGGTCTACCGTCACATTACTACTAACTGTAGTATGCAGTCTAGTACTTTAAAAAATAGTAGATATAATATAATAAAAAATTGTAGGGAAACAAAAAGGGAAAGGGAAGCTGAGTTGGGATCAGTTATTCATTCCGACGAGTGGTCAGCATACGCAAATTTGAATCAACTCGGTTACCAACATCAGACCGTGAACCATCAGGAAAATTATGTAGACCCGGTGACAGGATCCCATACTCAAGGAGTTGAAAGACCTTGGCTAGACGCAAAGATCCAAATTTTGGAAAATATGAGGGGCGTTCCACGCCTGCATTTCCAGTCTCATTTGGACCACTACTGCTGGAAGTTGTAATGTGTATTATTTTATATGTAAGATAATGTGTATTTTTCACTTGAACTTGGAAATAAATTCTTTACCTACAGTTTTTATTTTTTTTTAAATATGGTCTTTAAATCGCATATTATAGCAGGGTATATGTAATAGACCGCATACTATAAATAGTAGCACTGTTATTGGCGTAAATCGCAATGTGGCGGTAGACCGCATACTATAGCGGCACCCTTAATTCTTAAAAATAAGCAGATCACAAAGCTCACATTTTTTTAAATTTAATCTACGGTTACAAAATACTTGCTATCGACAAGCGCGATATCCCTAGCACCCGTCTTCCCCACCCCAGGTAATAATTTCGAAATGTATACTTGAAACTTGACACTAGCGTCTAGCGAGTTCGAGCAACAGTCGTTTCTACTTCTTATTGGAGCTTTAATGACTAGGATCCAATTACGCTAAACACTTATCAACACAATCATTCAATGACATCTAATAACACTATAAAATGTTTACACTTTTGAGATAATAAAACTAAATTAGATATATAAGAAGCATTTGAAATTCATAAACATTTAAAATCTGTACCTTTAATGAATGAACAAATTGATCTCTTAAATTCACCATTTTTAGACGTTATGGAATGAGAAACCAAGTCATCTGGACGCAGATATAGAAAACCAAGATCAAGTTATGAAGATTTATTGTTTCTATAGCAACACCAACTGTTTACTTTTAATCTTGCTTTTGATAATGACGTGTAAACACGTCGAAATACGTATAAAGCTAACATAAAAAACCTGTTGTAGTTAAGAATTGTTTTATTTGCAATAAATTAAAATGAACTTCAGCGAAGTAAAGCTCGAACTTATAAATAAACTTAATATTTAATATACTATAGACAAAAAAATTACAAAAACTGCAAAAAAATTGAGTATTAATATGTTAGGTATTCTGGGTATAAACTTTTTGACCGCACGTTGTAATACCGCTGGTAGTCAAAGGATAAAGAAGTGAAGAAAAAAGTACACCAAAATATAATAAATAACCATCAACCAACCACTACCACCCGCAAGCGTAAAAATTGCATAATAATACCTAATTTTATTGCGTGGGTATCCTTGTTTTAAAATGCCACTTAATGCGGGGATTCCTAATTAAAAAATAAATTTTTTTAATAAAAAAAAACTCTTAAAGTTACCTAACCTCATTACTATGTGATTGTTTTTCGTTTGGAGGCTAGTTATTTTTTCTAAACTTTGCAAGAAAATATATTTCATGGTTACTTTACGAGGGTACCTACTTTCCAACCGTGTCCAATTTGAATAATTAAAAACGGATCCAGATCTTGCATATTTTTATGTCAAGAACGAATTTCTTTTAATTTACTACTATGTTTTCCTTTATTTACCACAATTAGCCTACCAATTAGCTTGTCTCTGTTGATGTAAAAATCACACTTCCACAAACAACCATATTGACAAGCTAACACTGCACAAAGCGCGCCAATATTAAACGAGTTTGCACAAGTCATGAAAGCTCCAATAAGAAGTAGGAACGGCTGTTGCAAGAACTCGCTAGACGCTAGTAAACTTGATACGACATGAAAGTGCAAAATGACCACCGGATTAAATTGCTGGCAGGTTTTTTTTGGGCCGATTATTTTATCGGGTTAAAAGATCAATCTCGAAAAACACAACAAACGCCAAGTTGCAAAACGGACCGAAAATTACGATTTTGAGATTTCAACGAATAAACGTTGGGTAAGATTAGAGAACACCAGAAATCGGAAAACTAAATAAAATCACTACACAATAACAGAGTGTTCTACTGAGATATTAGTGCACCTAAAAATATCCTTCGATTTTTATTCGACGGTTATTTAAAATAGTCAATCAATATTCTAAAACTTCCGCTTCATAAAGTTATTATAAAGATGTATAATATACAAAGAAACAATCTTTCATTATGAAAAACACGTCTGCTAGGTATAATTCTGGTCTATTTTTTTGTATTACCTGAACAGGTTAACTAAGTAGCTGCCAAAACAATCTAATCGTAGTTTTAAAAAGTAGGAAAAATCGATTCCTACATTTCGTCGGATAAACTAAACATTGTTAAACATCAGAAATCGAAAAATTAAATAGGGAAGATTGAAACGAGGTGCTTGAGTGTCCTACGTAAATATTAACGTATCTAAAGAAGGTCTAATCGGTATTGTAGGGCTACCAATGTCAATTACCTGGTGTTGATCACTAAAAATAGTTACAACTAGTGCTTTACAAGTTTATTTTCTCTTGCGTTACTAATTTTACACAGCGCTTTTTGACAGTGCATTAAAACAATTAAAAAGATAATTATTTCATAATCACTTCACTTGGTTAGTCGTAGAAATTCAAGCGAATAGTTATTTTCTGTGGGTCTTGGTCTTGCGGATAACAATACGTAGTAAAACATTAGCATAGGGTGCGCCTATAACTAAGTATTTCAACAAAAGAGTGTGTAAATCTCCTGTTTTTTGCCCTTGGTTGATCAATATTAGCGAAACAAGAAGAAATGTAAACCTACCATGAAGAAACATTTTCAAAAAACCCTGTGCAAAGTTAAATGCTACCACCTTTTTTAAAGGGGTTGATTGTCGAAGTGGAGTGGAGGATTTCTGTTGCACGGCTTTAATAGCTTACCGCACGATGGAGCTCCTACTTGTAAATGCGTGATCCAAAAAGTCTGTTCAGAGAAGTCTCAGTAGTTGTCGCTAGTATAGTCTTTAATGTATATTTTAAAGTCTATTAAATATATGGAAATTAATGCAAGCTTGATAAACGGTTTCCGTTAATACATTTCAGGGTATTTCAAAAAGTTGAAATTTAAAATCGCATACGTAATTATAAGTAACATTATGAATATGTCTAAAACTTTAGTTGTTTAGTTGAATTGTCTAGAATCAGAGAAAAGTACATTATCAGAATATTGTCAAAAGATTGGGAGTTCGTTTAGGAAATCTAATTACGTAACTAAAATGGCGAAAGAAACGTGCCGCCATCAAAGAAAAGAGATTTTGGCGTTTTGTACATTTTGCTAATATTTTAAAAGGCTCAATGTCATCTTCATAATTCAAAACTACTACAAGAATAATAATAAGCGACGTACTACCTACATGTTGAACTGAAATGGTAATGTAAAAATGGGGTAAATGCAGACATCTTACTGTCTATAACGACTTCAGTTAGTAAATTTTCAAAATGGTTAAATAATTTGCAATATACTAACATTAAATGTGATATGAGTATATATTTTTATAATAAAAAAAATCCAATATGTACAATGTAATTGTAAAGGCGAAGTTAAAGTTGTACCGTTCCAAGCAAACCAGAGACAAAACATTTGTTGTTGTAAGTTGTCTAAACATCAGGAAAAATAATTTTCAGCTAAGTAATAAGCACTCACTAGATAATCGTGACAAAATTTGATATACTTGGTCATATTTGATAAACAAGAATCGACAGGTAAGTCTGAAATCGATACACAGATAGTCACTTACTAACATTTCTTCTTTTAAGAATTTAAGGATTGGTTGCGGATACGAGATTACTTAATAAGAATTGACAGGAAAACCGATACCAAAAAGCTCTGGAGCTAATGAAAGCAGTAGTAATTCTTTAGGTTTGAAAAAGGAAGAGCAGAATATTAATTTTACAATATTTAATTACGTATTTGTACTTCGACCCATTGACCAAATGTGTTACTTTAATTTTGTATTTATTTTGTAATTTAGTGCCAGTGCCAATAAAAAGACATTATTATTTTATTAATAAGTTCCAGCTTTACTGCGTTGAAGATCGTATTTATGTGCAAATTACACTTTTGTAATGATAAACATAAGTTAGATATACTGGAGGCATTTGAAATTCACAAACATTTAAAAACTGTACCTTTAATGAGTGAATAGATTAATCTCTTAAATTCACCATTATTGGACGTTTTGGAATAATGAAGTCGTCTGCTGACATAGATGAATCTACGAGTTATGCGGCCAAGGGCGTCTTTAGGATAAGAAAAATGGGGGGCGGGGCAACTAGAGTAGATACATTTATTTTATATAAAATTATGTATTATTCTGTATTTTTTTTTAATAAAAACTGCACGTTTGAAGAATCACAACATTTTGCGTTTCATGCAGGTATCAAACTGATTTTAAACTCCTGACGATGACCGTGAAGGTTGAAACTTAAGTCGAGAAAATAAATACCAACAAATTGTGAAACAATTACCAAGAGTTTTATTTTAATAATAATCTAATAATTTTTTAATAGTTAATTATTTATTTTTAAAAATGTTTAAATGTTCCTGTATGTTATTAGGAGGAATTGAAAATTAACGATTCTTTTGACCAATTTATGTTAGGGTGCTACAAAATTACATTGGCAAACTTCGAAAGGCGATTGCTTAGGTTATTTTAAAAGAAAAAGTGCTGAGGGACGCATGTCCTAAACTGCTTTCTTAGGTAGCTGCGGCCCGCTGGAGTAGGTGTTAGTGTTAGTTTTTAACTAATTATATATCAAGAACCTTTTAATATAAAAGCATTTCTAAAAACCATGAGCCAGGCAACACTTTCTTACGGAGTTGCAGCCTCCGGAAGAGGGTTCCAACAGTCCAGACAGTTCTCTTTTCTAGAGGTTGTAACTTTGTAAAAAAGCCTTTGAGGGCCTGTTCTTGGGGGTTGAGATACCTACCGAGTGCTTCTCCAGTTGGCGTATAGGAGAACGGCAGAGGTCTTCGGACTAAGGTTAGTGGTTAGTTAGTAGGGACATTCCGGGCCTAAACCCCTATGTGATGGAACGAAAGCTGCCGCCGCGGACCATCCGCCCTCTCCATTGAGTTGTGACTGCTCAATGGATTTCACAGGGTTTAGGTCACCCTCGTGTTTGTGCCGTGCGTGGCGACCCGTGTCGGTTGGATGAAAGGATCCTGGTGATTGAACTGCCTCTGGGATGGTTATGGTTTCCTGGAGTGCAGTAATCTATTTGGCCCAGATTTCACTTAGACGGGAGGTCGAGAAACTAACCCACCTCGATTAATCGGCTGAACCGTCGGGTCAGACCGCGCCGGTAGGGCGAGCTCCTTGAAGGTGAAGGTCCCTAGGGGTTCTGATTTCTAATTTCCTGGGGTTTCTCTGGAGGTGCCTACTCGTGTGCAACTCATCTCTGGGAGTTATATCTCCTTAGTATCTTCGGCGTTGAAGTTCGGTGTCCCCTTGTCAGGCTCCGTGGTGGGTGGGGAGCTAGGGAGATGAACTTATTTGCTTCAGTATAAACCCAAAATAAAAAAAATCCAGAAATTGATCAGGACGCGTCCTAGGATATACATGAACTCACCCAACAACAGCAGCAGCAGCAACAAGAAGAGCAACAACGAAAGAAGGAGATACAGACTTTTTCGAGAAGAAAGAGGATTTCTGACACCGAACAAAAACGCAGGAGGAAGGCTCGCTTAGCTGCAGAGACCTCCGGCGCTACTGCCTCTACCTCCACCCAAGGGCTGGCTCCTAAAACTAACCCTAAGGCGGCAGGTTCAAGCAAAACAAAAGAAAATAGTAGGAATAGGGAAAGAAGTAAGGCCTCCTCAACCGCTACCAAGGGACTGGCTCCCAAAGCAAGTCCCAAGGCGGCTGGTTCCGGCGGTTCTATACCATCCTCAAGTAAAAGAATTAGATCGGCTGAAACCATGCCATCCACCTTTAAACCAAGAAAGAAGGTCAAACCAGATTAAAATGTCACCGAAAGGATAAGCGGCTACAAAGAGGCACTTCCGCGTGGCAATCGTACAACTCAGGATCCCCCTCGGCAAGATTACCCAGAACTAAGCAGATCTAATAAGAGCCCAGCTGCTAGTGGCTCTGGACAGCTACATGTTGGCCCCATCTGCACCCACGTTTAAGGACTGGCAGTACTCCGGGGAGATTCTCCGAATCACCTGTGAGGACAAGCAGACCCTGAAGTGGCTGAGAGAAGCGGTTGCCGACCTGTCTGCCAACCTTTTGTGAGAGGGTGCCAGCCTCAGTGTTGTTCAGGCGGACTGGCTACCTAGGTTGGCAAAGGCTGCTTTGTGGGTCCAGGGAAAACCCGAACCTATAGAGACTGTCTGTCGTTGACTGGCAGTGCAGAACTCCGGGATAAGCCTAGGGGACTGGCCCCTCTTCCATACGGCCGAAAAAGAAGATCTACCTGACAGACTCCTAATTTTTGGCCTAAATAGAGAGGCTGAGACTGCTGTCAAAAGCAAAGGTGATAAACTGGACTATTATTTCAACACACTAATTTTAAAAATTCGGAGGTCTGGAGATGCACCTTCAAACTCTAAAAATTAATCATTGGAGCAGAGTGCGTCTACGGATACTCCTCAATCCTACACTGTTGCAGGTCAGGGTGCGTCTGCGGACACCCCTCCATCACCATCACGAGTGCTGCCGCAACCAGAGCAGCCATCCGAAAAGAGATCCCTGTAACTCCCCACCCCAGTGGATGTAACCTGTGAGGAGGAGAGGATGCTGGCGGAGATGCTGAGGGAGTTCGGGTTGGACACCGGGGCCAACTAATTTGTCTGTTAACCCCATGTCCCCCCAGCTTGGACTAAACATTGTACAAATTTACCTGCAACACTGTCGCGTGGCTGCTGTCACCCTACGCAGACATCTCGACAACCAGCAGGACATTGTTGCATTAATACAAGAGCCTTGGATTGTAAAATCTAAGTGCTGCGGATTAAATAATAAAATGGTGCTGTCTTTACAGACAACACCCATAAGAAACCAAGGACGTGTATCTACTGTCCCAAACATCTCCAAACCTTTGCTTTGCCACACCTGATATTACGGCAATACAGGTGAGCTGCAGCATAAACGAAGGAAAAGAAGATGTTATATTAGCATCGGTATACCTCCCCAGCGACTCAATTGACTCTCCACCCAACGCGGAGTTGTTCGAATTGGTGGATTACTGTGAGAGGAATAACAAACACCTACTTATTGGTTGTGTTGCGAATGCTCATTATGTTTTGTAGGGCAGCAGTAGCATTAACACCAGAGGTAAGTCTTTACTTGCGTACCTAATAAGTACAAATTTAGAAATACTGAACCGTGGATGTGAACCAACTTTTGTCACAACGTGACAGGTGTAGGTATTTTAATAACAATTTTAATCTGCTGACCTGTGGCGGCTAGGGAGAATTTCACTACGGTAGTTTTACACAAATTTAAAACTAAAAAATTTTCCAATTTAAATAATAGTTGTATAAATGCAATCCAAACGCTTTTCTGATTCACAAAATAGTCACCATTTAAAAGGCTAGGACAGCATCCAGCAGCGAAGCATATCCGTCCCCACTCCGGGCGGTGAAACTCTTCGGGACGCCATGATCGAGATACGCTCGATCAACGCACCTGCTCTTGATACAAGAAAGAGAACAGGCTACCAGTCCTAGCATCAGGCTGAAAGTCCTAAGCACCTACTGGTGGAGGGAGACTACCTAAATCTCTACTGATTCTGCAGATCAGTGCCCGAGCTGAAACGCAGCTCACTCGTCGAACCGCACTAAGACGGCCCTAACCTGCACGTAGGCTATACCACTGCCCCCACGAGTCCACCGTGACCAAAAACGGGGAGTGCCAATCCCTCGCGGGCTCGGATTTGGTCCCCGTGGTACCAGTCAAAGAAAGTCACTGGTTGGACTTGGCGGAGCAAGCGCATGCCAAGCAGCGCTGCCCCTTCCAATTAAGACCTCGCAGGTCCCAACACTGGTGAGCTACGCACCGCCCAGACTAGTCGGAAACCGGCCTGATCATAGTGGTCGGCACCTTAACAGCGTCGGGTGTACATAAGTACGAACCCTCTGGGTCGACATTTAGATAGTGGGCGTGAACAGGCAAAGTTCGCCTCACCGCTAGGATTCCAGTCCCCAGTGGAAAGCACCATCACTTGCCGGAACGACTATTATCCGGTCAAGGAGCAGGGTTTCCAAACTTCTGCGATCGTATACTGAGGGCTGGCTGCAAGTGACACCCCTAGGGCCCAGGTCCCTTTGCAACAGCAGCCACTCCATCTTGGAAAGCATTATCACCTGCCGGAACGACTATTATCCGGTTAGGGAGCGGTGTTTCCATTCTTGAGAGCGCTACCGCTCAGGTGTTAAGACCCATACTGAGGGCTAGCTTGTTTACACCCCTAAAGCCCAAGACTCTCATAGCAACCGCGCTTGTCCATCCTGGGGTACACCTTCACTCGCCAGATTCCCATCACCCAGTCGAGGCTACCCGGTCAGGGAGCGGGGACCCCCTTCCACCTGCCGGACCATTTGCCATCCAGCTCACGTCGGGGAGAAGACGGGCTGGTACGCTCCCGGTATCCCGGTCAGGTAGCAGGGTTCCACTCCTGAGAGCGAGCTACTGCCGAGATGTTAGAACCCATCTTGAGAGCTACACTTGACCTGGTGAAATCACTCTCCCAGTTTCCGTGGTCCCAATTAAGGAAACCTTGAACCTCTCCGAAGAGGGATGGGCGTACCAAGTTGAAATCACCGAAGTGACCTTTACAACGCCGACCCCGCACAAGGTGTCTTTGTTCACGCCTCTCACCTAGGTGAGGGTCCTTGGCCGCCTCGCCTCACATAATGACCAATAATAAAGTGGTTAAAATTGCCGGTGTTTTGAACGGTGTTTTTTACTTTTCTATTTACTTAAATGTTTTAAATTTTTAACACCCGCCGATGTCCAAAATAAAACAGAATCCAACTAGGTTAGAACGAAAGTAAACTATATTTTTAAATAAAAGTTTACCTTTTTCCATAAACTGCGGCAGATTATGTTTAAAATTCAAAAAATTGTTTACAAAATTCACTATAGTAGCAGATCTTTAAGCATGACGGGTTAAAGCTAACTAATATTACCACACACGTTTGCGACCTGGTAATATGCGATCTTGTTTCTCCCATTGAACATTTGTTTGTACCATAACTGGAACATTGTAATAAGGGCTAGATAAAACTAGGCGTGCAAAGAAATAAACTGATGTTACATAAACATTAAAATAGAATAATTCCTACAATTCTTTATAAAAACATCGCTGTCCTGCAGTAAAATTGAAATGTTATCATACGTCTTAGAAAAATAGAGTATGTTGTATGTATTGTTGTTTGTTTTGCGTGTTTGCTAGGAAAGACGTCGCTCACGTTGCCTCCCTTAAGAACCGCCACTGCTGCCTATAAGTAAGATAGCTTTCCGTCAATATAAAGACTTGGAATTGCGACCAATGTAATGCAAGATTGTTAACAATAGTTCATTAGTAAAAGTGTCAACTGCTTTGCTGTAATTAACAAGGCAGTGGTACAGCTGTGAGATGGCCAAAACCCTGACTGTCCCAGAAGAATTTTTTTCAAATAGATATTCATGCAGTTACATATTGATAATTTCTTCTAAAATTTTAGATAAAACAAGTACAATTGATTTTAAATACTTGTAATTATCTGGACGACTAGTTTTGAGTAGGGTCATTATTATAAATAAATTCCTTCAACGTTTTAGGAAGACATTATCAGTTAGACAGAAATTTCTAATATGTTATAAACGGCAGTAAATATGAGCAACAGTTTAATCATATTCATGCAAAGGCCGTCGGTCCCTACTGCATTGCTATTGACACTTGTAATTAGTTTGGAAGCGAGATCTGCGTCAACAGCATTAAAAGTCAATCTGTTAGTGGCAGTTTGAATGCCAGAACAGTAATCTATAAGCTGTTGATCAGCATTCGGTATAGTATATAAGAAGTTATTTAGATGATAAAGATTTTGCAGCGACACGCCGTTTGAATTTTTCCATTTCAATATTTATACTCAACATGCTCAATTCCTCCAAGGCAAGCTTTGTATTATTGGTTTATACTCGAAACAAGTTTTTATTTGGTTTTGAATTGCTGAGTTAATAAAATTTTGGAAATATTTGTAATAATTCCAGCCCAACTAATTAAACATTGGCCGAGTGCACACGTGTAACGAATCCGCTCCAGCTTATAAAAGTAAAAACGAGATTTTTTGCCGTTTGAAAAGATAATTTTAGCGCAGACTGCTTCTAGAGTGAACATCAAAAGTAGGGTTAGTGAATTGGTACCTTTGGCTCAGCATAACAAATAAAAACTTATCGCGTGTTACGGAGGTTCTTTGTTTGACCAGAGCAAAGCAAGTGCATTTGAGTGTTTAGTGCGCCAGCTCTCAAAAACAATTAAACAAAGAAGTAAGCGTTACCTGCAAGGTGGAGTGGAACACCTAAATTACCTGCTCATCTAACAACAGGTGAAAGGAAACCGGCAAAGCATGCAGCACTAAAAGCTAGGTTTGACCCAGTAGCGATCAGAAGCGCTATCCTTATTATGGTTGCGTGTAACTGCACACTCATTGATTTTTCTGCCGTAACGTTTTTGCATTAAAAATTATTAGTTATTACTATTAGAACCTTGTCAATATTTGTTTTTTGCTTTTATTTAGTGTTAAATGGCGTAAATATTTAGATCGTATAATATTTTAGTAAAATGTTAGAAACGGGAAAATAGTGTTTAAGGTTCGTAATTGTTGAAAAAATTAAATCGGTGAATAGATAACGATATTAAAAATTCACGGAATTTAAACTACTTCAACGTTCGTGAAACGTCATTGTTTGACCTCTCCAAATGATTCATGAAATTTTGAAAAACCATGTAATCTTAGAGTAAACAAAGTAGAATGCATATAACCCTTTTGTCCCTATCGTGAACGACAAGATTCGATAAATAACATTATGCGTAATATTCGGTAACCAGTGAACTATGTGTATCAATATCAAGCACCAGTTTAGAATTGCAAGACTGACTTGAAGGACTTTTTTGATCAGACCACGCAGTCTACTGGGAGAAACGCCCGCGGAATCAGCCGTACACGTCAAGTGCCGGTGCTAAATAGGTGACAGGCTTTGGCTCGCCGCTTTCAAAAAGCGTTCCCAGTTGTCTTGAGGTTGTACTTACGTTGTCTATTGTTTTTGAAAGCATTGAATCAATTTTTAATCGTTTTATCTGATTTGAAACCTACCTATTTACTCAGTACTGCAGCAGTTTTTAAATAAGACGGCAAATAATGATAGTAGTATATACACACACGCGCAGGCACGCACGCACGCAGGAACGCTCTCAGCCACTAAACAACAAAACAACAACTAGTACATAGAGTAAAAAAGCAGACAGTAGTAATAATACTTTTCAAAATAGTATCAAAACCGCATCATCTATTAAGCTTAACTACTTCCCTATTTTCATAACACACTCTTCACATCTCTATAGTAATTTTTAGAAAAACGTATACACAAACTTATAGACCTTTAAGTTCATTGTAGCCCAAAACCCATGGCGTGGGACCTACCTATTTATTATGTTTTCGACAGTCTACGCCGAAGCGGTTTTTCAATTTTTAGAGTTGTAGTGGCACACATAATTTCAATACAATAAATCTTACAAAACTGAAAAATATATGCATGAAACTAAAGATTTTTACGTTCTCAAAACAAATAGGAAATCAACTTACTATTGCTTGCTACTCAACGCCGCCCAACTCGCCTGTTATGGAACCTACTTATAGTGCCTTTGTCCCTCTGCAGAAAGCAGGCGCACTCAAGGCACGGGATCTACCTGTATTTATTACGTTGTCGAAGCTCTGCGCTAAAGCAGCTTTTATCATCTCTTTGTAGTAGCGACACGTATAGTTTATTTATTGTAAATAAAATAATTCTTAACTTCAAAAGGTTTTTTATTTTAGCCTTATACGTATTTCGACGCCTTTGCACGTCATTATCAAAGGCAAGATTAAAAGTAAACAGTTGGTGTTGCTATAGTAACAATAAATCTTTATAACATGATCTTGGTTTTCTATAACTGCGTCCAAATGACTCGATATCTCATTCCAAAACGTCCAATAACGGTTAATTTAATAGATCAATTTGTTCATTCATTAAAGGTACAGATTTTAAATGTGCGTGAATTTCAAATGCTTTTAGTATATCCAATTTACGTTCATCATCACAAAAGTGTAAACATTTTATAGTGTTATTAGATGTCACTGAATGATTGTGTTCTAATAAGTGTTTAGCGTAATTGGATTTATGGTAGTGTTTATACTTGTAACAAACGTACGTGTTTCTTTTACGTAATTTTCAAATTTCTAATTGTTTGTCTTATATAAACCGAATTACTGTGAGAGCAATTTAATTTGTAGATACTTGATATTAGTAAATTGTCGGTTTTTTCTTTCGCATTTAAAGTGTTTAAAATGTTTTTTTGTTTTTTTAAAAATAATTTTACATTGTTTTGCGTATAATTTTGGCAATTTTGTCTGATTTATGGCCAAACTAGTGAATTGACGCGTATTTCATTTTATCTGATGAAGTAGTTGGATAAATTTTCTGAATGGTAATTTATAATTTTTCTCTTTAATTAGTGTATTATTAAGTTGAGTATTATAACCATTACTGTATGCAATTTGTTTAATAATTGAAATTTCTCTATTATAATTAATTTCATCTAAAGAGACCGTCAAAGCTCTATGTATCATAAACCTGTATGCTGCTAATTTATGTGTTTTATGATGACAAGAATCGTGTGGTATTGTAATGTCTGTTTGTGTAGGTTTTCTATAAACAGAATATTAAAGTTTATTATTTGAAGTATGTTTAAATCTAAAAAGCTAATAGATCTCTTTTGTTCAGTTTCTAATGTAAATGTTATTTTTGGGTGCAAGCTGTCAATAAAAATCAAAAATTCATTGATTTACTTAAATGAACTATCAAAACATGCTAAAATAAAACTTTAATGGTTCCTTTAGGTGAAATTAGTTATAATAGAGAAATTTCGATCATTGAAGAAATTGCATACAATAATGGTTATAATACTCAACTTATTGATACACTAATTAAAGAGAAAAATTATAAACTAGCTATTTAGAAAATTTATCCAAAAGCTTAATTTGTCGGTGAATGTTTGATATACCTCCAGATTCTAAAGTTTATCAAAATCCGACCATCCGTTCGATAGTTATGATGCACCGCATACATACAAAACACGTTATTAAGTTCCTGGAGGTCCAAAACATGTATTTCCGTCGAAACTTCAATTTTTGAATTTTCATGAAATCGATACTTCATCTCTATACTGAAAGTATAGGAAAGTAAAAACATTTGTACTGAGTGTCTTCTATTTTGTAGTAATTGTTGTATTTATATAGAACATGGATAAACAAAAAAGAAGTTTCTTTTAGAAGCCCCAATAAAAGTCTGAGCAACTTGGCTCAACATGTTTTATTGAAAAGGTTTTTCATTCACAATTTTCAGAAAAAAAATCGCTGCTCATAATCTTTAAAAGTTTTTTCATTTCCCATCGGCAAGAAACGCACTAATGACCAAAAAAGAATTAAATGAACATTTTCATTTTAGAGAACAGTCAGGTCCAATGAATTTACAATTTGCCTTTTTTAGTGAAAGGTTTCAGTTTATGTGTCAAAGTAATTTCAATTTAAATGCACAAAAATTTAAACAAGGATTACTTTTAGCAGATCCGAATAATCAATACTAAAATTGAAGCGGTGCTTGCTGTATTTTTAATTTTAGATAAATAAAAAGTGGATTTTTAAGTATTAATCAAATTCAATGTAAATATTTGATTTTATTGGTAGCTAATGTTAACTGTTATTTCCAGAATTTTAGCAAGAAGGAATTGCTTCACGCTAAGTATTATTTCAACAGAGAACCGTGGAAAACTGGAAACCAGAAAATCAACAAACGCAGTTTATTTTGCCGCTAGGTTATTTACCATAGGTGCGAGGGTAACAAGTTAGATGATTGTGGACAATAGAATTTCATTATGGAGAATCCGGAGGTTAAAACTCGTCTATGCAGCATAGCGTACCAAACCTTGCCAAGGTTTTGCATTTTGTAACAGAAAACAACATTTTGTCAAAGCAAGAAAATTAAGATTAAAGAGATGCATGCAAAGCAAAGTAAAATTAGTAGTTAAAGAAAAAACTATGCATTACTGCGCGACGATGGAAGTTTTTTTCATGGAACTTAATTTTTGCTTCATCTCTGAAACCTTTGACATACTATAGGGACAAACTCACGAATAGTAAATGTTACTTAAAGGTAAAACTAATCTATATATTAAATGCCATTTTATCATTTTCTTAATGTCATAGTTGCACTATACCACCTTCTATGAATTTTTGCTCATCAATAACAGTAGAACATGAATTTAAATTTAATTTTTAGATACAGTAATATCAAGTGAGGTATTAGTCCTTAATATACCCCGCGTGTTTTTTGAACAGCGTTTTAAATTTTGTGGTCTTTGATATTTATTAATTCCATACAACAGAAAAAACAAAATTAATTTTGCCAAACATAATTTCGAACGAAAAAATGTTGGCTTCCAACTACACATTCATCTTATGGTCGTTGTAACTGCTGCTGCGACTTAGAACCGAATGCAGTATTCTGATCGCATGTAGTAACTGTTGGCCTAAAATGGTATGATATTGACATAAAATATTTTAGAAATTATAAAAACACAATTTTTATTATTACCGGAACGGTACATCACTGGCTGTTCAACCCCTCAAAACGGTAGGCCCCTCTCTCTAGCTATTGATTGGTTGAAAAGAGTGAATATTAGTTTTCTTCCTATGCAAGTCAAACTGCTGTCGAAGGACCAATCGAATATTCATCAATATGTGTTGTCTGGTTTAAATGGCTGCCGCTTAACATTGGTGCTTTTTGTAATTAAAATAAAGTTTTGCACACACAAAATGTAATTTTATTCACTCAAACTGTAAGTCTACGGCAGTCTGTAATAAAATAATGTGTATTTAAATGTGGTTGTTTGCTTAATGCGCTGTTTCCGCACTCTGGCTCACATATTCAGGTATTTTGGTTATCTGGCAAAGAAAATTAGTTTGTAGTATGTTTTCTTCAATTTTACCCAATTTAACCAACGTATTATATCTGTCAGTTTAACGATTCAAACAAAATCTAAATAATACGGCTTAAAATTTTATTTAAACATATTAAACTTTCTGGTTAATCACGGTTTAAATTCAAATCTGGATCTATGAAGAAAACGGTTTGTTCTGATTCGGAGTTCTAGTCAGGTATGATTTTGAAAGAATCCTAAAAAAATAATTTTGAAAAACTAATTGAACATTTTGGGCCGGTCGTTAGTTTTATACTGGCTGAAAATGATAGGAAGGTCAGATGGGAGGCGAAGTACTCCGAAGAACGGCGTTCCGGCGCGGTCATTCTGTGGGGTAGAATCCACTTTAAGCGCTACCAGCGCGTTTTCTTGAAACAAAAGCAACAAAACAAATTTTTATAAATGTTAAAGCTGTTGGAGCCAGGTTGTCTCACTACAGGTTAATCAAAAGAACAGTATTCAAACATTTATAATACCGGAAAGATGTAAAAGTTTGGATGTCAAGATAAAACCATTTAATGCAACTAATAAAATTTACTCATTTTTAAGCGATTTAAAGAAAATATTCTTTGATGAACATAGTTTTATAAAGCACCAAGTTTATCTTAAAAAGTTTTATGTATACTTGGTCTATTGAAAAGCGAAATGTTGATTTGTGTGTCCGCTTATTTGATAACAAGACTATTGCGGGATTGAAAACAAAAAATATATATTCCATTGAAG